>CAKOAT010236265.1:172560-192934 GCA_932364175.1 Eruca vesicaria subsp. sativa | reverse complement strand
GGGGGGGGGGGGGGTCTGTCGTGAATTTTCCCCCACGTAGCGTCTCGATCGGGTTGTGGCTAGTTCGGGGGAGGCGAAGGCTCTGCGGTTTCGAGGGAGCGGTGTTCGCAGGGATGGATCCGAATTTTGTCGGACTCTTTCCCTGGGATTTTCACGGTATTCGGCGGCTCCCTCTCGGTTTGTTCCAGGCGGCTGGCGATGGTTTGGTGAGCGATCTTTTGGTCTCGAGATTTATCAATGAGGGTCAAAAATGAAAATCGATTCTAGACTATTATTTTATTTAAAATAATATGTTATATGTTGAATGGAGAACTAATCCGTTTCATGTTTTCTCAACAAAAGAAAAAAATGTCGGATCTTAACAACACCAACATTGTTTCAACTCCACTCAACAATTGAGTAACTGATGCTACCGTGACAACCGCAGGAAACATCACAGCGTCAACCGCTGCAACCATCACACCTACCTTACCGGTGGGTAATGTTGCTGATGAAACCATGCGCCGTAACCTGTTTGGTGCTGGTGTTTATTAAACGGGTCCAACACCAAGATCCAAAAGTGCTCTGGCTGCAGTTGCGACTCTTCCGGCGTTTCCTAGTGTCATCTCTCAAGGATTGATGCCAGAAAAATTTGATGAAAAAGGCTTCAAAACGTGATAGAAGAAGATGATTTTCTCCCTCGCAATGATGAAGTTGGATAAATTCATCAAAGAGGATAAACCCATCATGACTCATGGGATTGAAGATGTTCACACATACGAAAGTGTAGACATCTTGGTGCATTCTGACTTCATCTGCAAAGGCTACATTTAGGGTTGCCTCATTGACCCATTGTACCAAGTCTACTGCGAGATCCCAACGCAAATGAGCTCTGGAAATCACTGGACAAAAAGTACAGAGGTGAAGACACTGGCTGCCAGAAGTATGTAGTTGCAAAATTCCATGACTTCAAAATGGTGAATTCAAAACCCATCATTGATCAGGTGGAAGCGTTTCAGCTCATTTGCCATGAAATCGCTGCTGATGGAATGTCCATCTGTGTGACATTTGTAACTCTCAGCTTCCTCCAAAAGCTTCCTTCAAGATATGTGGAATTTAAGAACTCCCTGAATCACAAGAAGAAGAAGATGGGCTTGAGTATCTCATCCAGAGGCTTCAGATGGAATCCAGAAATCGAAATGATGACAAACTGCTCAAGGGTAAAGAGCACAGTGTCAACATGGCTGAAACGAAAGGTAAAGGGAACTCAATTGCTAACTCTCCTACCAAACCTTCCAAAATAGCTGCAAGATTGAAGACTTCTGGAGAAAACTTCAAGAAGAAAGGTGTTGAAAACAATGAGAATGTGGAGAAATTCAAGGGAAAATGTCACTACTGCCATAAAGTTGGTCACATGACTGTTAAGTGTGACAGCAAGATCAAAGAAGAGAAAGCTCAGGCAAATCTCACTGAAGAAGATCTCGTTGCAGTGGTGACTGAAGTCAACATGGTTGAAATCAACAATCCTAAGGAATGGTGGTATGACACTGGTGCCACCACCCACATTTGCACTGATAGGGCGATGTTCAGCACCTAACAGAAAAGCAAGACTCGGAAGAAGATGTTCATGGGGAACAAAGCAGTCTCCAAGATTGAAGGCTGCGGTAAGGTGATTCTGAAGATGACATCTGGACGTGAAGTCACTCTGTAGAATGTGAAGCATGTGCCTCACATGAGGAACGACCTGGTTTCGGGAACCTTGCTCTGGAAGAATTGATTCGCCACATCTCTTGAGGTGGACAGGCTTGTGATTAGGAAGAAGAGGATGTATCTAGGAAAGGGGTATGTTAAGGATGGACTGGTCAAAATGAATATAATGACAGTCCTTCCAAAAGTTGTAGCTCCAAATGTTTCAATGAATAAGAAAGAGCCAGTTTCTTATTTGGTTGAGTCTTTTAATATTTGGCATGAAATATTAGGCCATGTGAACTACAAATCGATACAAAGATTAATGAATATAAATCTAATCCCAAAATGTAAAACAAGTAAACAAAAATGTGAAGTATGCGTACAGGCTAAGCTCACAAAAACACCCTCACCTCATGTTGAAAGAACTAACAAAACTTCTAGATTTAATTAACACCGATTTATGTGATTTAAAATACATACAAACTATTACTTTGTGACTTTCATATTGACTGCACAAAATATTGTTATGTATACTTATTACGTAGCAAAGATGAAACCTTACAAAAATTCAAAGAATTTAAACTAGAGGTAGATAATCAGCTTAAAACAACTATTAAGATAGTTAGAAGCGATAGAGGAGGCGAGTATGATGGGCCATTCAATGAATTCTGTAAAGAACTGGAAATAATCCATCAAACTACAGCCCTTTACTCACCAGAATCTAATGGAGTTGCTGAACGCAAAAATCAAACTCTAAAAGAGATGATAAATGCAATGTTGCATGAATCTGGGTTACCCCAGAACATGTGGGGGGAAGCGCTGGTTACCACTAATTATATCCTCAACAAAATTCCACACAAAGTAACTCGCAAAACTTCATATGAATTATGGAAAGGTAATTTACCATCGTATAAATACCTCAAAGTGTGGGGGTGCTTCGCAAAAGTTGCGGTACCGCCACCAAAAAAGGTCATTATTGGACCTAAAACAATGGAATCAAGAAATGCATCTTTCTTCGGAAATATTTTCCCATCCGAGGAGATTTTCATGAAACAACCTGAGGGTTTTTTCATTACTAGACAGGAAGGCAAAGTATGCCGACTAGTAAAATCACTTTATGGGCTTAAACAAGCTCCTAAACAATGGCACGAAAAATTTGAAAGTACAATGATGTCCAATGGTTTCAAAGTTAATGAATGTGACAAATGCATATACTACAAAACTACCAGAAATGCGTATGTTTGCTATGTCTATATGTAGATGATATGCTCATTATTGGAAGCAACAAAGACATTATCAATCAAACAAAGAACATGCGCAAAGGGAAATTTGAGATGAAAGACTTGGGAGTAGCATATATAATTCTCGGAGTTAAAGTCACAAGAAATTCAAAAGGAATTACATTAACCCAAGCTCATTATGCTGAAATAATATTGGAGAGATTTAAAAACTACTCTAATAGCACGGAAAAAACTCCATTAGATCCCCAAATGCAATTGAAGAAGAACTCAGGGAAAGCGGTTTCACAAAACAAGTATGCATGTGTGATTGGAAGTCTCATCTACTTGACCAATTGCACCAGACCAGATCTAGCGCATGCAGTAAACGTACTCAGTCGATATACAAGGAGGAGCAGAAATATCATGGAAAACTACAAAAAAAAATAGTTTTAGCCAGATCCACCATGGAATCTGATTTCATAGCCTTAGACAAAGCTGCAGAAGAAGCTGAATGACTTAGAAATTTTTTGGAAGATATTCCTATAGGGGAGAAACCTGTGCCAGCTATACGCATACATTGTGATAGTCAATCTGCTATAGCTCGGGCTCAGAATAATCTCTACAATGGTAAATCTCATCACATCAGAAGATGACATAAAACCATTAGACAACTTATCTCAACTGGTGTAATCACAATAGACTACATCAAATCAGCTGACAATCTAGCGGATCCATTTACTAAAGGTTTTCCACGAGATATTGTTGCTAGATCATCAAAAGGAATGGGTTTAAAGCCTATTACAAATGAAGATGTTTGATTGCAACCCTACCTATCATGACTGGAGATCCTAAGATGTAGGTTCATAAGAAAAACAAAATCAAACAGAATCTAACCAAAGAACTCGAGACAAAGTAGTCTCTTCCTAGCTCCTAAGATGATAAAAGTGCTAACGCGAAGTATTACTCAATACTTTTCATGGTCAATCACCTAGTGAATGTGAAATGAAGCCATTTCTAGGAGAATGAATACAAAGCTATATTCTCTAAGTTCACTCACGAAAACCAGGAATAGCTCAAGGTCACAATGAACACAATAGAGAACTAAGTTCTACGAGAAAATGAAGCTGCATTATGCATGTTGTCTAGGTTTACATAAAACACCGGTTGGTTCAAGACATCATGTTCACCTTCTGGTAAATTAAACCCGACAGATATTAACTATGAGTGGTTCAAGGCTTAAAAATGCCACAAACTCAAACACAATGATTTTTTCGCAAACACTCTCGATAAGTCTGTCTAGTCTAGTCAAGATTAGAATATTTATAACTTTTTTTTAGAGTCTATCGAGTCTACATATTTTTAGAGTCATTTCTATTAATGTGGGGGTTTGTTGGAATTATATTTTTAGAAGCTGATGTTTTCTGATTTCCCGGCGAATTCCAGCCAAACCGGTGGTCGTTCTGGTCAGCTCATCAGCTCGTTGAACAGCTTGTAACAAGTACTACAACAATGTATATTCACACTTTAGAAACAGATCAAAATTGAATAAGAAATTATGCAAAGATGTTGGTAGCATAGTTTTTCATAAACACTGCAATTTTGTCTAAGTGACAAAATCACCAAGTCCCACATCGGATAATACTTACCTTGGTTCAAACGAGTCAGAGGAAGAGATGGCTCCCCACGCGCGCGCCGCCGATGCCGTCCGGCCGGCTGGGCTCGGCTCGGCTTGGCTTGACGTGGCGTGGGCTTAGGCTTGGGCTTGGGCTAGGATGGAGGGCCTTTGGCCTGATAAGAAGTTATCGTTTTGGACCAAGTTAATCTCAACGCTTTGCCATTTAAACTTCAAAAAACAACATGCAATTTTATTTAAAACGTCAAGTAGTTTGTCTAGCAAATAAAAAATGTCACGCTGTTTATTCCTCGCCAGATATTTTAATAAAAGAGAGAGAGCGAGTCTTGGGGGATAAGTTTTCGTAACTTAAAATTCCCGAGATCTTTGTCAAATCCCCACTAACGAGCACACGTTACGGGAAGTTTCTCCTCGTCTTCCTATTAAATTATGTTTCTCCTCTTTCTTCATTCTTAAGTTTTTCACGCAAGAAAAAATCAGCAAATCTCTCAGAGTAAGTTTAGAGAGTGTTTAGTAGAAATAATAGTTCGTCAAAGACGTTCACACGAGTAAGAGCGTGAATCGTCTATCATGGTTTTATCCTGGGACTTTAATTCGTACAAGTCCGTCTTATTATGGAGCGAATATTAAGAGTTAAGGAAAGAGATTTGTCTCGATTCCATGCCGGTTTTATAAAATGTTTTCCTAATCAGTTTCATATCATCTTTCCAATCGTTTATTTCCTTAACATCGTTTTAAATTATATCATTTCTGTCAATTCAATTTTTTGGCTCTTAAAGTCGGTAGATCATGAACTGGCACGTGTATTCAGTGAACGGGTACGAGTCAGCAAAGAAGGAACAGTAACCGTAAGGGAAGGAGGAGATGGCTTGAACGACACACGAAGATCGTTGATGGAAGGCCATGTGGCGTTGAAGATTTCCCGCCAAAGTTTTTGTTCCGTGCTGAGAGTTTGGAGATAAGTGGAGGTTGATGCGGTGAAGGCTAGCGTCGGACCATCGAGTCGGGCCAAGATTGGATGATGTCAGGATGAAGTTGTGAGATTGAATCACCGATGCTACAATCAACGGATGCCATTTAGGAAGGGAGGGAGAAATATAACCAGAAAATTAGGACATCTTGAATGACGAAGGAAGACGATGGTAAAGTCAACCGTTGCTATTTTAGACTATTCCATTTCAAGTTGCATTATTCTTTTTATTTTGTATTGTTTCTATAGATAAAAATGCATACACACGCGGACACACATGCCTTTTCTTTTCAGAAAAAGCCGTTCTAATCAACTCTCTTTTCAACACATTTAAGTTGTCATAATTTTGGTTTTATTTATTATTAACCAAGATGTTCTTTTGTTGAAAAAAGAATTATTTCCGTCGGGAATAGAAGGGGACTACAGAAATTAAAGTCTCAAACACAAATCAAAGAACTCAAAGAAAACTCTGCGTATTAATCTCTCGAGGAAACTAACTCAAAACCTCAAGCTCTCAAAGTTATAAACTCTCTTAGGTTATGCAAAAATACATTGCATACCTTTATATATAACTTACCCTTTTCTAAATTTATTAGGAAACACAAAACATATATTTTCCTATTCTCTAACTCAATAGAATTAGGTTGCTTGTTCCTCAAGCTATATCTAACTTAATCCAACATTCTCCTTTCTAAGTTTGAAATCATATCATGTGCTAGATCCTTCATAACGATCAAGTCTCTCATCTCTTTGAACTTGATCCTTTCCAAAGCTTATTTTAAAGATGTCTACCATTTGTTTTTCACTGGGAACATGGTCAACTCCTACTTGTCCATTTTCTACACTCTCTTATAAAATGGTATTTCTTGTATATATGTTTACTCCTACCATGAAAGACCGGGTTTCTTGTCAACGAAATTGCAGATTGATTATCGATGCGTATCACCACTCTTTCGCTTGGCTCCCCTGTGACTTCGCTTAGCACATCTTGAAGCCATATTGCTTGTCTTGCCGCTTCTGTCCCAGCCATGAACTCAGCCTCACACGAAGATAAAGCAACTGTATCTTATTTTTGCGAACACCAAGATATTGGGCAATCTCCAAGATAGAATATATGATATGTGGTACTCTTACCATCCGAGATAGAATCACTCATCTGGATCTTCATTATGAGAGCTACTACTATATCCGACAAGCTTTGGTATCTTTGTGTTTGATCTCCCAAACGAAAAAACCGTATGTAAGACTTCCACGTAAATATCGCAAGATTTGTTTCATGGCAGCTCCATGCGACTCTCTAGGACTCTGCATATACCGGCTTAGTACCACGCAAAATCGGAATAAGAAAACTCTTTGCTCTCTATTCGAGTCTCATATTGTCTTTTCTGTTACTTTCGTATTTTGATTGCTTGGCGTGTGGTTTAGCAGATATCCGGGACCTCTTGGAAATTAGGGTTTTTCCTAAGTTCCTTAATTTACGGAAATCGAAGGTGTAAATTTTGGTTCCTTAACAGACCCGAACTCCGAACACTTTCGGAAATTAATTCCGCAATCACTTACAAAAAAAACACTTGGTCGTTTCGACCAAAAACTTATACATCGTATCAATATAAATATTTTGAAAAGAACCAGCGAGACGTCGCTTAAAGTCTTAGAGAAATATTCACAAGTCCATCCGCGACTATAAAATCACAAACGCTCGTCGATTGGTCCCGCCGAGCACACATATCGTCTTAAACAAACGCATACGACCCACTGGTCCTTATACATCCGACTAGGATAAAATAGCGCGCTATAAAAGAAATCCAAAATTTTGGTCAGCACCTTCAAAAATACTCGATTTTGACCAGATAAGTCATATAAGCCAAGAACCTATCGCGGACTTTAAATCGGTACAAAATCAGGTTAAACTCGCAACATGAAAAACGAAAGCCGACTAGTCATTACAAAGCCTTAAAACCGAAAGTAAACCTAGGTCTTGCCCTAAACCCATCACACTGGTCTCTAACGTCTAAAGGCATGAATTGAGATCCTAAAGGCATGTCTCTTTGTCCACATCTAAACACTCGCGAAAAAGTCGAAACATTTTGATACGAGTAAACGAATAGGATGATCCACACAAAGAGTTAGATACGAGACGACAACTCATATTCTTCCTTCGACACTTAAAAAAATAACAGATTTCATACTTAGAAAAACCTCATTAATATAAACATCATTTCATACACGCCGCCCAGCGGCAGGGATTCAAAGCCACCAACGGCCAGTCCTGATAAAAACACTACAATAGCATACAACAACTACACTTCAAACAAACGGTGAAATCTTCATTCGTCGAACCCATAAAACCCGGGCGCCGAGCATTGGCCAGCATTCGCATAAGCCCCTGGCTGATCAACTTCTCCACATTCATCTGGGATCTCCATCCCGACTTCAACCGAGTCTGGAGACACCGCAATGGGATCCCACTGCGCCCACATTCGCACCTCAAGGTCAAGGAGCTCGGAGTGCTTCTTCTCTTTCTTATCCAAGCACGCCTTTTGCTTGGCATACTCTTTCTCATACGAATAGTCCGCGAGTTGAGTAAGATGTAACCCGGCAACCACGCCACGACACTCGCGATAGTCGCCATTGGCCCTTTGCGCATTTTTGATCCCCTAGAATTGGGTCACAAACCATTCACGGTGAACCTTCACCATCTCAGCGACTTCTCTCTTTCCCTCTCTGCGAGCGCCGCAAATTTTGTTGTCGAAAAGCTCCAGGACGCGGCGAGAGTTAGCCTCGTGCTCCTCCCTCATACACGCAAATTCCCTCTCGGCCCACTCTTGAGCATGAAAGGAGTTAGCATTGATCTCCTCCTTGAGACGATCAACTTCCTTTTTGCTGCCTCAGCTCTGGATTCGGCCCTACGGGTCTCTGCATTACTCGCATTCAAAGCCTCGTTCATAAAACGAAGACCCTGCGATAAAAGGAAAATTTATTATAATCCGATCATAAGCGGGAACTCACGAGCATCTGCGAAGGGTAACAAACCTTGTTAACAAGCCTTGACGCTTTCTTAAATTGTGTCTCTGCGGCCGGCCTAACCTCGGATGGAGGAACCGAGAAATTGATGTAATCCGTGACATAGATTTCTACGTCATCGCTAGCTTGGCCCTCTGGAAGATTGTCAAACCACTGGCAATTATCAACGGGAATGCCTCTATCTTGTGGAGACCTCGACCTCTACCTCGCTTCCGGAACATTGTCCATGTTCGGCCCAGACTCAACCCCAACCGGCTCGCTCCGCTGAGAATGAGAAAAGTGATAAGCAATGGCACGATGAAATCTCTTCGGAAAAAGTGTCCCCAATAAAACGGACCACCGAGGAGAAGGCGCTTGAATTGCTGGAGATCTTTGGGTTTTGAAGCAAGAAGGCCAGATGCTGCAAAACATAAACCAGACACAAAGTTAGAATTTGGAAAAAAATGTACCCGAAAACGTAAAATCTCAATACCCTTTTCGCTCCATTCACTCCTGAACATCGAGATGCAGCTCTCCTCTACCTAAGCACTATTGATTCGAAGAAAATTTCTCGATGATCGATATATTCGTTCGCGAAGATAGGTAATAATAACCCTTGCTCGTGCGCTTGGGCGATAGCATGGCCTCGACATAGTCCGCGCTAAGAGTCATACCGCATTCATAACTTAGCACCAAAATCCCGATAAGATGCTGCATTCCGGAGGGGTAGAGTTGACTAGTCGACAAAGCAAACCGATCCAAGATTTCAACTATTACCTGCGGGATGGGAAACCACAATCGGAAATGAAGCAACAAAGCTTCATAGCAAGTAAAATAACCCGGAGGCGGATGCTTGGTATCTTGACCACATTCAGGAAGACAAAACTGCACCGAATATGGGATCATGCGGAAGCCTCGCATAGCCTTGAGGGAACGAAGGGTACTCATGCTAGGACCTTTCTTGTTCTTCTTTAACCCATTCCTTGAAGGAACCCAAAACTTTGGGCGGGGGGACTCCAGCGTCGCGTACGGCCTTCCAATACCTCTTGGTCTCCTTGCCATCCACAATTAACCTTAAAAACACAGGTGCGGAAAGTTCACTATCATTGCAATGATCAAGATCGCTCAAATCAAAAATGGACGGATGGGCACAATCCAAAATTCTTGGTCCATTGGACATGACTAAGGAATGAGTATGGGAAGATTCAAAGAGAGAGAGAAATTTTTCTACCTTAAGAAAGATTATGTGGAAAGAAGTGAGTAAAGAGTTTGAAAACCTACTCCACATATTTATAAGAAAAACTTTACTATTCATCTTCGTACTTTTGGTCGTTAAAGTTCCGCCTAATTCTACCAAACTTTCTTAACAAGTTCAAACCGCTCGAAAGAACTCTAGGATTCTTACGAGCTGGGGGGCTAACTGTTGGGGTCAAAATCGGTTACGACGGAATTAACGACCAAAACTCTCTGCAAAGTTAAGAATGGGTTTATAAAACACGAAAAAGCGTCGAAGAGAATTCTAAAGATTTTCTGATCAAAGGAACTCCGCAAACTTAGCAATCGTCGTTCCGGAATTCATCGGCAAATCGAACAAAACAACACACGGTTATCAACCAGTCAACTTAGCAAGATCGGACGTAATGACCGAATCATCAAAACAGCAAGGCTGTCCGAGACCGTCCAGCTCGCCAAGCCGGCGAGCTGGCCGAGCCAAACCAGCTCGACGTTGGACCATCCCGTCCAGCTTGATGAGCTGAACCATCTTGTCCAGCTTGCCAAGCCGGCGAGCTGGTCATCCCGAACCAGCATTCCGTCTAGGAGAGCTGAACCATCTCGTCCAGCTTTACCTCGTTGTACCGCTCTTACAGAAAATTGGAATAAGAAATCTCTTTGCTCTCTTTTCGATTCTCATATTGTCTTTTCTGTTATTTTTGTATTTTGATTTGTTGGCGTGTGGTTTAGCAGATATCCGGGACCTCTGGGAAATTAGGGTTTTCCCTAATTTCCTTAATTTACGGAAATCGATGGTATGAATTTCGGTTCCCACAGTTGTTGGCAGCTGAGCAGGCGAAAAACAAGTTTCAGGGAGATATTCGATCGATGGAGGATAAAATCAAGGGGGAGTTTGAGAATCGAGAGGCTGCGATTAAGAGAGAGTCTCGTCGTGCTCGTCAGTCTCTCATTCAGGAATACGAGGGAGTTATGAAAGTGGTAAAGGGGAAGTTGCAGGAAATGAAGGTGGAGAAGGAGGCTGAGATCCGTCTACAGGACTTAAGGGCACGTATTGACGTGTTGACGGAGTATCTAGAAGGTGGTTTCGAGCTCGAGGCTAAGTTGGAGAGTCTCAGGGATAAGAAGCTCGATTGCATGATCGAGAGAGGCAGGGTCAAAGTGTCTGGCCCATTATTGGAGCATCTTGAGCTTCCTGAAGAGTCTTCGGATTCGGTCAACCAAGCAGGATGATTGCGGCGACGATGTTTGTTTCTTTTGTTGTTTTTTTTTTTGTTATCTGTTGGTTTTCTGTTGAAACAATAGAATTGTTGGGGTCAAAATCGGTACGACGGAATCAACGGCCAAAACTCCCCGCTGAAATATAAAAGAAATCGTTTTATAAAACTCGAGAATCGTTTTATAAAACTTGAAGAATCGTTTTATAAAACTCGAGAATCTTTTTATAAAACTCGAAGAATCGTTTTATAAAACTCGAGAATCGTTTTATAAAACTAGAAGAATCGTTTTATAAAACTGGAGAATCGTTTTATAAAAGTCGAAGAATCGTTTTATAAAACTTGAGAATCGTTTTATAAAACTCGAGAATCGTTTTATAAAACTCGAGAATCGTTTTATAAAACTCGAGAATCGTTTTATAAAACTCGAGAATCGTTTTATAAAACTCGAGAATCGTTTTATAAAACTCGAAGAATCGTCTTACAAAACTCGAGAATCGTTTTATAAAAATCGTTTTATAAAACTCGAAGAATCGTTTTATAAAACTCGAAGATTAGTTTTATAAAACTCGAGAATCATTTTATAAAACTCGAGAATCGTTTTATAAAACTCGAGAATCGTTTTATAAAACTCGAAGAATTGTTTTATAAAACTCGAAGAACCGTTTTACAAAACATCGAAAAACTGAAACCGCCGTAAAACGCGAACTAGCCACGTCTCGGCTAGTTCGCCAAACGGCGAACTAAGCCAAGCCGGCTTAGTTCTCCGTTGGGCGACTAGCCCCATCCCGGCTAGTTCACCCAATGGCGAACTAGCCTCGTCCCGACTAGTTCGCCCAACGGCGAACTAGCCTCGTCCCGGCTAGTTTGCCATTGGGCGAACTAGCCTCGTCCCGACTAGTTCGCCCAACATCGAACTAGCCTCGTCCCGGCTAGTTCGCCGTTGGGCGAACTAGAAGCTTCCCGGACAGTCCACCGGCCGCCGAGCCGGACCGGTCCGGCTTGGTTCGCCGTACGTCGAATCGACCATCCCGAGCCTCGATCTCCCGTATCCCTAATTCAGTGTTTACGTACTTCGACACGGTCGTGTTCCGAACCGTGGTCAAAATGTCTCTTGTTTCTTCTCGATTCGACCTATCGTTCGAGTTTTACGATAAAAATCGTAAAACTTTTTTTTTCTCGGAAATAACTTGAGGAAATCATATAAAACGGCAACGGTTAAACGAAACACCGAACATTGCCTAAACTATACGATTTATTCGAGATTTTTCGTTAAAATCTCTTTCTCCCAAACATATCGTCGATCTGTACAAATAAAAATATTTATGGTTAGACACAATTTATTTAAAATAATCAAATACTAATTTTAAATCTAATCGAATTTCATCCTAAACTAATTCCAAACCTAATCTAATTTCATCATAAACTAATCACCTAAATCTAAACTAACCACCTAAATCTAAAATTAAAACTAAAAAAGAAAAAAAAAGCATACCTGTAGAGAGGGAAAGTGGTGGGTAATGAGAGAGGAAAGAGCAACAAAATGGGCTCTGCGCTTGCGTGTTTATATAGAGATTTTGTGGTCGTCTCGACATTACGACCAAAATCGTGTTACAACGAATTATGGTCCACATTTTACAACCAATTAGGGTCAACACGTGTCCACTTTACGACCCATTACCTACCAAAGAATACTACGACCACTTAGGATCGACAATTTACGTCTGCATTACGACCAATTAAAGTCAGCACACGTCAATTACGACCAATTAGGGTCCAAATATTTAAAACCCAGTTACGAGGACAATTCATTTACGAAAAAGGTAAGTAATTGAGTTTTCAGTAACTTAATTAAGTATCCAAAAACTCAAATACTTAAAAAAAACCCTAAGATATCTAACAAATTAATGTTTATGAGAAATTCCGACTCTTAATGCTTATGCCAAATGTTCCATAGGGAATTATCAGAGTCCTGAGTACTCGTCTCAAGTTACCGATATATTAGTTACTTGAGAGGAATCCACATGCTTAAGAAAAATCTATGTGGGAACATTTGATTAAGATATTATCACAAATATATTAAATATTTTTATAGATAATTTTTTTTGTTTTTTTTTTGTTTTTTTTTTGTTTTTGTTGTGCAATTTTTGAATGGGGGAGGGTAGCATATTTATAGAGAAGTTTCCGACGATATTGAGACTAAAGGTAAGTTTGGTCGTCATGTAGAGGTTAAGTTACGACTACTTTGGGTCCACAAGACTTTACGACGACCTGGGGACCAAATTTATTAGTTTGGTCGTAAAATAGAGGTTACGTTACGGCTACTTTGGACTCCTTCCTTTTACTACGACATGGGGACAAAATATATCAAAATTCGTCGTAAATTAAAGGTATAGTTACAACTAATTAGGGACTATTAATATTGATTCCATTAAACTGAAATCCCAAACCCCAAACCTTAAACTCCAAACCTCAAACCCCAAATTTAAACTTCAAATATATAATTTCAAAACTCAATATTTCATAATCTCAGAAAATTCTTTATATACAATACAAACTCGAAACTATACGAGCGTACATAATGTTATTACTCGTCATCATCCGAACCATCATCTGTGTCATCAATTTCTTCAAATTCATCTATGTTGCCTTCCTTATCGTCTAGAAGATATTCATATCCTAGGTTTTGCGGATCAACAAGTAAAATTTCATCAGTAGGTTGTTCAGGCACTTCCACTTCATTTATGGCATCTCCTTGCAAAGACGGTTTTTCATCACTCACTACACGACCCCGATGTGTAAATTTTATAGCGGCTAACCAAGATATTCCCGATTGTCTAATCTTCAGATATGGAATAAAACAAACTTGGTCTGCTTGGAAGCCAAAATGTAGGGCTCAAATTGGTTGTACCTCCGTCTGGGATTGATATCCAAAACTCCAAACTTGTTATACCGAACACCTCTATTCTCTACGGGGTCGAACCAGTCACATTTGAAGAGGACACATTTCATCTTCACTAAACCAGGGAATTCCACTTCGATGATCTCTTGTAAGATTCCGTTGAAATCTGTTTCGCCTTTTACACATACTCCATAGTTCACCGTTGCTCGACGACTTCCGTACTCGTAAGTGTGAAAAGTGTATCCTCGGGTGAAATACATAGGTGATGTGGTTACCTTAGCAACTGGATCTTGTATCAATTCATGAACCAACACACTATAGGATGGATCATCATAATCAACATGTACATAATATTTATATATTTATTAATACAATGGATTAATAATAAAATATCATAATTAATTATATTGTGCTTTGTATACCTGTGTTTTTAACCACTTCACGAAGTGTTGTACTTTCCTTTTGTTGAGATCACTACTTGATATTTCCGGTATAGCTTGTTCAACTTGGCAACGAAATCGCTGTTTTTTCTAAAAGATCCATCGTCATATAAATAATATATATAAATAGCAAAAATTGGTAATATATATATGTGTATATATATATATATATATATATATATATATATATGTGGGCACTGTGAGCGTCTTCTGTACTCGACCACCAAACTTTTTTTAGTTTTCCACCTAGACGTCAAATCTAACCGAATGTGTCTGTTTCAATATAGGTCGGCATAACACCACCATCATCATATCTGCTTGGAGTCCTTTTTTGTCTACGGAATTATGACTCAAAGTAGTACGAAGTGAAGTGAGATGTTTCCTCATTCAAACTCCCAGCAACTATTGAACCTTCTACCCTTGCAAGATTTCTTGCTTTTCCTTTTAAATGTTTCATGGATCGCTCGTAGGGATACATCAATCCGTTATGAACCGGTCCATGAAGCAATACCGCATATGAGAGATGGAGAACTAGATGTTCCATGACGTCAAAAAATGATGGAGGAAAAATTTTCGCCATAAAACACATTAAGATCAGGATATTATCATCAAGTTGTTGGATGATATCTTCAGTTAAGGTACGTGAGCTAAGATCCCTGAAAAAATCTCCAATGGTAGAAGTCCGATAAATATGTTATATTTAAGTGAAAATTGTATTACCTCCAAGTTCTTTGTGAACATTTTTTGGAAGCAACAACGCAAATGCAAATTGTAGAAGTCCTTGCATAAACACATGATAGTCATGACTCTTCATCCAGAAAACTTTTGTCCCTGCTCAACACATATAGATAGATTTGACACATATCCATCAGAAAACGTCACATCTGTTGCCACCCACTGGAACAACGCAGCCTACGCTTCTTCTGATAATCTAATAATAGGAACCCAAATTTTCTCATCATTTTTAATATCCAGCTCACTCCTACAACATAACGCAAGAAAATCCAACCTTGAATTCTTCTTATCTTTTGTCTTTCCGGGGACGTTCAATAATGTATTGATGATGTTCTCAAAGAAGTTCTTCTCTATATGCAACACATCAAGATTGTGTCGCAAAAGTAGATCCTTCCTATATGGAAGTTCCTAGAAAATACTCTTCTTGTGCCAGTTATACTGTGTCCCGTAACCATCACGCATATTTGCATATGGTTAATTTCGATATGGTAGATGGGAATGTTACCACAAATTTACTACCAGATCATTTTACTATGAATTAACTAGTTCATTCACATTATTGAGACGTAAATGTTTAGTCGTAAAGTTGTTGTCGGATAACGACTTATTTACGATGACATTTTATTTTGTCGTAAAACAAACGTTACTTTACCACCTACTTACGACTAAAACTTGTGGTCCCAACTTTACTGCCCCTTTACGACGATTATATTTTTGGCTGTCATCTAGTCCTTAAATAGACGTAAAATTATGACTACAATATTTTCGTCGCAACTTGTGGTCGTTAAGACCACATTTTCTTGTAGTGTGGTGACCGTAGATACCGAGTGTTGAGTATCGATCCACAGAACCTGCAGAGTCAGTGGCTTCGTGTGAATCTTATAACATCGGTTGACGGAGAGACAGAATCGTCGATCGATGGCGTCCTACAACCGAACCAGCCCATTTACCGAAAATCAACGCAAGTTTTCTGGTTAAGAATCCCACTACAGACACTTCTGAGAAGAACACAGACACATCAGAGCCAATGATGGTTGATAAGGCAACATAAAGAAACTCCAGAAGGAAACATGATATTCCCAGACATCTGCGCAGAGAAGCAAAAGAATAAGAGATGGATGGCTTTGCCAAAAGAGTTTTTTTTAATTCCTTTAGAGACTCCATTTGATAAAGCTTATTATACTCATAGATTGTGGATGTTTGTCAGGGAAATCAACGAAACAGATGAGGAAATAGAGAGAATATTCAACCACCTCAGAGAGAAGTTGAAGCAGAGGATCAATCTCAAGAAGAAAAGTGATCCTGGGAAGTTTGTGATTCCATGCTTCATCAAAGGGCATGAATATCCCAATGCCCTCTGCGATATTGGATCACTAGTGAACATCATGACTAGATCTATTGCAGAGAAGTTGAACATGAAAGTGGAGCCTTCTAGTGATTCTTTCACCTTTGTGGATTGCTCCAAAGTGAATTCAGGAGGGATAGTCAGAGATGTCCCACTGCAGATTTGTAATGCCTTAGTCCCAGTAGACTTCCACGTGATGGACTTCCAGATTGATTGGAATTCTTCTCTATTACTTGGGAGAGCTTCCATTGCTACATTGGGAGCTGTATGCGGTATGATGACAAACATGTTGTATCTTTCCTTGATTGATCATCACAATTATTATGAATCTGTTAAAGTTAAGAATAAATGTGCACTCATCGAATTGGGGAATGATTCAGGTCTCATTGCCACATGTTTCTACAATTTCGAGCAGAAAGAGAAGTCGGATGATGGAGCATCGATCGACACCCAGCCCATACAATCAATCGACTGTTATTCAGTTCAGGAATCGATCGACATCCACCCTTCAGAATCGATCGCACTCACCATCCATATTCAGGTTACGATCCGGCTTACAACGAGAATGATGAAGACTCCCACGACGAAGAAAACATTAAGTACCGTGGTCTCGATTTGGAACTAGCTGGCATTTTTCTAGTTTCCCATGAAACCAGAAATGAGACATCAATCAATACACAGCCCACACCAACGATCAGTGAGTCTCCTAAACTAGGGCACAATACGGTTTCTCCGAACTTCAATGAGCTCAATCTGGACGAACTTGACTACCGTGGTTTCGCAGTGGAAGAACCTGACTATTACATAAGACCGTAAAGAACATGAAAGAAAACATCGATCGATGGTCACCTTGTACCATGATTGGCACTGGACACAAAGAAGAACCCGGACCAGATTCAAAAGCAGAACTTGATAGTTATGGTTATCTACGACCAGGTGAGTTTGGTATACTGAGAGATCTAGAAGGTTATGAAAGATCTATGGATGGAAGAATTCTACAGGTCTTTAGAGAAGATGTGGCAGATAGTCTTGCAATGGCTAATCGAGCAGTAAACCTCTTCAGTCAGCAACATGAAAACCATGCAGGCAACCGAGCATTGATCGGCATGTTATTTTTTGTATCGGTAGACGGTATTATTGAACATGGTTACAGAGCCTATGATGACAATGGCTAAAGGAGATTTAGTTGGGAAAAGAGAGATGAATATGACATCTACAAAGATGAGAATGACAATGCATGAGCTATGGATGGTAGAATCGTTAATGTGTTAAAGGATGACATTAGAGAAATTCTAGAAAGAGATGCAATGATTGACTACTCCAACATTCGTCTACAAGAATATGCAGAGTATCTTGACAGAATCTCACCAAATACATTAGCATACATCATAGTAGAAGTTGACAACATGGTACAAGGAATCTACAGATCCCAAGAGATGTTAATAGACTATTACAAGAGGCTCGATGATCTTTACTACATGTTCAACAGCAATATTGGCTGATTAACCACGTGCATGGAGGAAATGAAAAAAAAAATATGGAGGAGACTCATCAGATCATTCAGAAACAACAACCGAATGGAGCAGCACATCCGGCATTGATCAATGGACAAACTATGCCATCGATCGACAGTCAACACGCGTCATCCAACGAAAGACTGGTAACAGAATTCTAACAAGAAAATCTTGATGACATTCAGCTTTCTCTAGACTTGATGAAGGAAGATACGTCCAGGAGCTTGGATGACATCTCAGAGACAACATATGCTAGAGTTGGAATGATTCAGACAGGTATTCAATGCCTTCAGGGAAGGATGAGTGCAACAAATACTGCTGTGGAGAAGTTGAAAGACCATGAGATCCAAAGGTTAATTAATGACAGAGCATCGATCGACGCTCATTATTGACCATTGATCGACGCACCACCCAGATTTCACCTGGTCAACATTAACGTGCTTGAGGAAAAGTTTGGTGAAGTCTATACAGCCCAGAACATGATAAGTTTTTTCAAAAGAGGTATTGATAACCTTGAGGAAATAATGAGTAAAGTTGAGGCAATTGGAAAAGAAAAGAGAACCAAAGGTAAAAAGGCAATCAGAAGTTTTGTTAGTACATGGTTCCAGATGAGCAGAGAAGATGGGGACGCATGTTTTCCAAGAAGTGATGCTCCAGCACCATCTTAGTCCAAAAATATCTTAAACATGAAGCTAAAGACTATAACCAAGCGCTGAGTGGAAGACAACCCACTGTTAAATAAGTTTTTATGGTTTTTACTTATGCTAGTTTTTCATTTTGGTTTTTATTATATTTGAAGGTCTATAAGAGGAGAAGTGGATTGTTCGAGATCACCATCAGTCGACTATACCAGCTCACCATTGGTCGACATTCCCATCACACTATCGATCGACACTCCTTTTGGAGTTTAGTAAACTCAACTTTCTCTACCAAATTTCCTTATGATTTAGTTTTCCCTAACCAAACCAGGATGGGATAACATTAGGGACAATGTTATTTAAGTCTCAGGGAGGTTCAATGATGCTTTTTATTTATTGTGAATTTTTTATTTTTTATATTTATCTATTATATCTATAAGTTTTTCAATTTTTTTATTAAGCCAAGAAGGAGATTATGATCAAACTTTAATCTATTGACTAACCATACTATTAGCACCATTCTTAGGACTGTTGATTGCAGACATTACTAGAGATACCAAAGTGAATCATCCTGCCATTAGACTACATTTGCTTAGAAAGTTTGAAGGAACTGAAGCTGACTTCCAACCTAATTTTGACATTATTTACTTGCTTTGAGGCTTGGTATACACTAGATCGGATTCTTCCTGCAAGTTCGGAAGGTAAAAATTTGTGTGTTGCTGGTTCCCTTCTCTCTCTCTCTCTCTCTCTCTCTCTCTCTCTCTCTCTCTCTCTCTCTCTCTCTCTCTCTCTCTCTCTCTCTCGTCGGCATCTATAAAAGAAAATATTGAAATGATTTCTTTCGGTTTAGAGGGGTAGGAATGTCTCTTACGTCCCATTATTCTACTCTAATGGAATGATCACACATCGTTGGAAGCGAAGGGTAGGAGTGTCTCTTTTGACGCTATTATTTGCCTCCACTTTGTCAAAAAGGAGAGAAAGTTTATTGAAATGAAATCAAATAAGACGAACACTGTTCATTAGAATTGAGTTAAAAGGATTCAGAGTAGAGGGAAGAAAGGGACCAGAGAAGACGACCTGTGTGTTTAGATACTTGCAGGGGTAAGAGTCCAAGTATCCTTTGATCGAAACTCCCAAGGTAAAGCATGCGCTTTATTTTTATGTAAGACATGAGGTCAGTAGAGGAGTGAGTCAGACTAGTATTTGCTAAGTTGTTGGTAGAATGAATTTGGTTGTTATACTAGGATAATGCATATAAAATTTTTCTGAAATTGACATAATTGGATGTGGTTGCAGCATATTAGGGGTGATAATAATACTTTAGATATTATGTGAGTCCCCGCTTTTCAACCTCTTTCATAGGCTACCATTGTTTTACTTGAGGTCAAACAAAATGTTAAGTCTGAAGGAGTTGATATACCTTATTATTTACCAATTTAGACCTTGTTATGGACTTCATTTGGAGTCTATTATTTGTGTCTAGACTATGTTTTAGAGTCTTTACATGTCTAGATACGTTTTAGAATTTTGTGGAGCATATGGAGCATTTTGCCTGAAGAAATCCATAGCTGAAAAGAATCAGCTAAGTCAGAGTCGATACACAAGATTGGCGTCTATCGACGATTGAAGTGCACATATCCGACTTTGTTCAGAAGTGACTTAAAGCCCAAGTTTCACATAATTACAAGATTACACTTGGACGAATTTTAAACTAATTTATAAAGGTTTCTGGCATTGTTAGGCAGAAGACCGCACTTTTGTCTTCTAGAGTTTTTCTTATTGTTTTAGGGATAAAGATCAAAACTTCTTCATAGTTTTTTATTCGAACTCCCCGAGTATTATTTAGGTATTCTATTCAG
>CAKOAT010236265.1:137964-172460 GCA_932364175.1 Eruca vesicaria subsp. sativa | reverse complement strand
CCCCCCCCCCCCCCCCCCTTCGTTTTTTAATAGGGCAATTTGATAGATTGAATTAGGATACTTTAAACCCTAAGGAAAAGCCCTCTCAACAAGCTATACCGCATTCTTATTATGTGCAGCTGAGGTGATAAAACAGCTTCACAAAGAGCGTCTGCCACACTGCCATTTCGGCTTCACTATTTACATAGCGTTGGAGAGAGGACTAGTGATTAGATTGATCGTGTAGGTGAGGGATAGAACCTCGTAACACGTAAATATGTGAGTAGCAAGCATACTCATTGCTTTCTGGTGCTCACAGTAGCAGGTGAGGAAATAAAAATTAACTAACAAAGATTAGAGCATTTGTGAGTCAAGACTCGAGAGAGTCCTGGAACAGTGTTTAGAGCACAAACTAGCTAGCTCAGAAGGCAATGATGTTTCATATTTCTCAATCTTCAGATATGCTTCTAAGGTAATGAAAATAAATATGAAGAAATTTGTAAGAAAAAGAATGTGTCAATGAGGTAAAGACCAAGTACAAACATCAACAAGAACAAAAGACTCTCAGGTCAACCTCACATGACCATTGATTCTTGACAAGTCAGAGGCTTTCTAGTCTTTTCCTTCTGCTGCGCGATGCAGACCTTCTCGCCTAATTTTCTGGAGTAGCAAGGTTTTGGCTGTTCGGAACTCCTTCCACTGAGTCAAAACAAGGTTGAGAAGACACTTAGCATTCAATGAACAAGTCCATGATGACCGAGATTGAATACAAATCTTCAAATCAGTTTCACAAAGGTAATTAGAGTTATAATTAGTCAATTACCACATAATCTCAACTGGTTTGAAGATGTCTCAAATTTCATCTAACAGGTTCCGTAAGTAAATAGAGAAGTATCAGGACTACCTGCATGCTTCGGCTTGCTGTCCGGTCGATTCTGTTTTACAGCTTTTGTGGTGTCAAGGATCACGACCCGCCCATCTACCAACTGTTATCGAAATAACAAAATTTCATCAAGATTACGCAACATAATCAGTTCAAAGAGTTGATGATTCAGTGTGGTCGGATTATTCACAGCAAAGAGTTCCATTTTCTAGACATATCTTGTTCTTCACCAGGGGATTCAAACATATTCATCATATACATTTCCCACCTAAAATGAGAAAGCTATATGAACAAAAGAACTAATGAAGAGATAAGATACCTGTCCGTTTAGTTCTAATAAAGCTTTCGCAGCTTCTTCTTTAGAAGAGAAAGTGACATAAGCAAACCCTTTTGGCCTACATCTGACTTCGTCCATTATAACATCCACTGAAGCAACCAAAAAGTTAAAGAAGAATATGTTAATGCAGTTGTGTCAAGAAACGCCCAACTAAAATGCTGTTGAGATTTAAGAGACTGACCTCCAAGAACTCGGCCAAATTGAGAAAACGCTTGCGTTAACGTCTCTTCTGTGCTTGAGAAAGATACGCCTAAAACAAACAAAGCCTTCAATTTTAGTAACACAAAAGCTCACATAAGAAAGAAGCCCATGAGATTTGCAAAAGACGATGCTTTTTACATCAGTAAGAAAATTCACACATACAGTTTCAGTGACAACTTCCGATAAATTGAAAACAAGCCCTTTAGTTTTAGTGACAGCAACATAAGAAACGACTGAGACTCATAAGAAGAAGACGATGCTTTTACAGTCGAAAGCTTGAAACTTTTAAGAACATTATTGACAAATTAGGAACATCTCTTAAATTCAATCAAAACTCTGTTCAAAACATATATGCACTTAAATAAAGAAATGAGAATTAGATTCGTGGATCAAACATCAGATAACTGGAGAGACCTAATCGCATAAATTAATGGAGAGAGACCTTTGACGAAAAGCGTAGAAGAGGAGGAGAAGGTTCTGGAAAAGAGGAGAGACGGAGCGTGAGAGCGATAGAGGAAATGAGTGAGCATTCTTGGGAGAGCGATCGACCACCGGTAAATCCAAGTCTCAAATCCTTTGGCTTCGCCTCACCAATTCTTCCGTCCATTTGTTTTTGTAACCCTTTTTAGAATAAATTACTTATGAAGGCCCTGATGATTGTTTTTTCTTTTGCAGTTTTTTCTATTTTTTGTTCATTTATAATATTTTCTCACTGGTATTTATTTGGTAAAGAATTTTGGATGTTCTCTCTTGCAAAAAATAGAAAATAAAAAAAATGACTAGGATAGCACTAAAATTTTTTTTTATCACAAATATAGCACTTAAAAATAAAAATGATCAAAATAACATTTAATGTTTTATCAAAAGAGAAAAATATACATCTATATCCTAATGATAAATTAATTTAGACATTAGGGTTTAGAGTTAAAGGGTGGGATTTAGGATTTAGGGTTTAGGATTCAGAGTTTAGGGTTTAGGGTTCAGAGTTTAGAATTTAGGTTTTAGGGTTTAGAGTTGGGGAGTGGGGTTTTGGGATAAGATTTCAATTTTTGAAAAATAAAATTTTTTAAAACTTTTCAAAAGATAAAATGCTATTTTTGTCATTTTAGTTTTTGTGGGCTATTTTTAGACATAAACTTAGAAATGTGTTATTTTAAAGATTTTCCCAAAAAAATGGATGTTCCTAAACGCATTTTATTCATAGTACTCGTTTAAAAAATAAGAAAATTAAATAAGTATAAAAGGATGTATGAGATAATTTATCAAATGAGAAATCACAAAACTTGAAAAAGCTTTGTGAGCATGATTCAGTTTACAAAATCATTAAACTGTTTTCAAATAAAATATTAATTAATTAAATGAACAAGTTATACAGAAAATATTAATATAAGAATTTTTGTTGAGTTTTTAACAACCAAGTTCTTAAAAAAAGTTTTTTTTTTATAAAAAGGGGTTTGGACAAGCCTATTACAAAAAATTAAGGCATCCCAAACGGGGTTATACAGATCCAAAGGCACTAGCCAAAGTTGATCAAAAAATTTCTCCAACTCAAAAAAAAACTCAGAATACTTGGAACCAGGAGCAAAGGAGAGAGAATCCTGGTGGAGCATTTTGTTTCCTCGAAAGAGGATCAAGCCTGAGACACACCCTCGGCTTTATATCTTTTATCAAGAGCTGGGTTTGGCGAGCAATACCCTGATGTAATCTTGAGTTCCTCTCCCTCCAAAGTTGATAGATAGATGCTTAGAAGTGAAGACTAATGATGAGAGTTAAATTCTTGTTCCTAGTAGGGTCTTTCAGCCATCTCAGACTGTCCTCAAAAAGAAGGGGAGGCGAGAGATGCAACCTGTTACAGAAGAAATACCAAACTTCCGAGGAGTACTAACAGTCAAAAAAATAGATGTTGTCTATTCTCATCACTAGCATTGCAGAGAATACACACTGATGGAACTTGTAACCCCCACTCAATCAATCTGTCTCTGGTGCTTAACATGTTTCTAGCCACAATCGAGGTTATAAAAGCATGTTTAGGAATGCGTCCATTGAACCATACCTGATCACACCAAGAGACTTCATCAAAGCGAGGATGAAGAGTCTTCCAAGTCTCTGAAGTTGAGAAACTGCTCTTTGGAGGACCAGAACCCGACTTCCAAAGGTAGCAATCATCACTCTCACAGTTCAGGACTGGAGTTGCATCGGGTAAGCAATTTTTTAGAAGAACCAGAGTCGGGTTCCTACTACGGGAATGCATTATCCACCAGCCATTAGGACTCAATGCCTCTGCCACTGAAGCCGTAATAAGTAAACCCGAGAGCATGGGCCCTAAGGCTCCAACAATATCAATCGACGGACCCTTGCCCGTCCAGTTATCAAACCAGAAGCTAGCAGAGATTCTTGAGCCAACTTCACAAACAACAAAAGCTCGAGCAATATGTCTCAGCTTACATATGCTCCGCCAAATCCAGCTTCCATTCGCCTCAGCATCCAACTCCCAAAAGTTATTATTTCCATTGAGATGCAATCTGACCCAAGAGACCCAGAGAGAACCCGCAGAAGCAATGATCAACCAGATAAGCTTTAAGCCCAGTACCGTATTCCACTCCGCAAGTCTCTTGAGGCCTAAACCTCCTGACTCTTTTGGCGTGCACACTGAATCCCAGGAGACCTTTGCGCCTCTAGCAGAGGAAGTATTTCCACGGCACAAAAAGGCATTACAGAGTTTTTCAAGTTCTTCAATACATTGTTTAGGAAGGACAAAGATTGAGGTCCAAAAAGAGATGGTGGAGTATATTACTGACTGAATCAACTGGAATCTCCCTGCAAACGAGAGATGCCTGGCTGGCCAAGAGTTGAAACGCATAGTGATCCTGTCCAAGAGGGGTTGATAATCAGTCCTGGTCATTTTCTTAGATGTCAAAGGGACCCCTAGGTAACGGACCGGTAACGCACCCTGAGATATACCAGCAGCTTTCGCCAGAGTTTTACATATGTTAGGACAACCTCCATCAATCACCACTTCTGTTTTTTCTCTACTGATGCTCAAGCCAGAGGCTGTTTTAAAGTTTTTCCAGAATAGATAAGATCCCCAACAGAGAGTCTTGAGAGCCATCAAAGAAGATCAAAACATCATCAGCAAAACTGAGATGCGTGATCAAAGGAGCTTCACACATAAGATGAATTCTGAAAACCTGGTTACTTTAAGGGGAAGTATGGCCTTAGCCAGGGTGATCTGATCTCATATCTTCTTTTCGTGTTCGTCCAGCTTCTTGGATAGGACATCCATAGCTAACACGAAAAGAAGAGATGAGATCAAATCACCCTGCCTAAGGCCACACTTCCCCTTAAAGTAGCCATGTAACTCACCATTGATCACCATACTATACGAAGTAGTGGTCACACATTCTCTGATGTAATCAATGAACCCCCGGGGGAGATCGATAGCCTTCAGAATATTAAGAAGGAAATCCCAATTCATATTGTCATAAGCCTTCGTGAGATCAACCTTGAGACACCCACGAGTAGTAACTCCCACTTTATGGAAATCTGAAACTAATTCCGAGGCTAGTAGAACGTTTTCACAAAGCAACCGCCCCTTAATAAATTCAACTTGGTTTCTTTGTACCACTTCCTCTACAAATAGCTGGAGTCGTTTTTTTTTTTAAATTCTTGAAATGACTTTATACCCCGTGGAGCACAAGGAGATAGGTCTAAACAAATGCAGCCGATCAGCTCCAGTGATTTTTGGTATTAGAGCTATGGCAGTAACGTTTATACCAGAATGAAGCCTGCTTCAACTGTATGCTCTCCCCACAATCGCCCAAGCCTCCTTAAAAAATTCAACTGAGAAACCATCAACTCCAGGAGATTTGCTTCTAGGCATAGCAAAAAGGGTCTTCGAGATCTCCTCTCTGAAAGGAATATTTAGCAGCGAGGGATGTAATTAGGGAGGACACCTGAAGGAGTATAGCCTTTGAATCTCATGTATATCCATCAGCGTTACCTCCTCATTCACCGAGCCGAGCAGATTATTAAAGTAGGCCACGATCATATCAATTATCTGATACTTGTTAACAATTCTCTGATCATGCACCGTGAGAAGAAACCTGATCGCATTTCTAGCTTGGTGAGCCAAACAGCTTTATGAAAAAATCTGGTATTAGTGTCTCCTTCATGCAACCAACGAATACGGGACTTCCTGCTGTAAAAAAATCTTGAGAGTTGCTTCAAAAAACTGCCAATTTTTCCTAGCAATGAACTCCTCTCTAAAGCTAGCACGAGAAGGGTTAGTCATCATCTTAACTTGAGCTTCCTGCAACTTATCCCAAGCTTCTTTAGTTTTCTGCTGGATATTCTCAAACCCTTCCTTATTAAGTAACCTGCAAGCAGCTCTGATATTTTTTAGTTTCTTGGAGAGGGTAAACATTGTCGAACCCACATGAGTCTCCAAATTCCAAGCCTCCTCAATCACTTGCAAAAACCTCGGATGAGAGGCCAAAAAAGAGTAATACATAAACCAAGCTCTTCTGAAATAGGATTCCGAAGACAAATTCAAGACACAAGGGGAATGATCAGATTCTACAGGGGCGTCAAACTGTGCAACCACATCGGGAAAAACTTCCCTCCACTTTGCATTTACAAAAACCCGATCCAGCTTCCTCAAAATAGAATCCTCCGGTTTATTGTTAGTCCATGTGAAGAAAGTTCCACGGCTCTCAACGTCTGCCAGATCACACTGAGATAAGCATTCTTGAAGATCACACATACCCCTGACCGGAAGAGGATAAGGAGCAATACAGAAGTGCTCCATTACTAGAAGAATTTGATTAAAATCTCCAAGTGCAACAAAGGGAGTCCTCTGAGTAAGATTATGATCCGAGACTTCCTTAAGCTCTCGCCACAACTGATGTCGTTGTCCCTCAGTGTTGAAAGCGTAGACAAAAGCTACAGAGAAGGAAATACCTGAACCCGGATCAAGAACACTACAAAAGAGCATTTGTTCTGAACGCCGAAGAACCATCACCGAGACCAAAGGGTCCCAAACAACAATTACCCTGCCTCCAGGAGACTGACACATGTTGCTATCAAAGCGCCATCCTGGTAAAGTACTGTTGATCACTGCCAAAATATTATCATCACGAGTATGAGTTTCAAGGAAAGCTCCAGCTGAAACATTGTTGGCGTTCACCCATCTTCTCACACTCTTCTGTCGATCACTACTACAAATACCTTTAACATTTCAGAAAAATATCTTCATATCTACAGGTTGGGTGGCCAAAAAGCCGGAGTTACTGAGAACACTTCTTTCCCGAAAAGAAGCTTTGGGATTGAAACGGAGAACTGTTCCTTGAGGGACTCATATTATTTGCCTGCCATAGAGCTTCTTGCCTCATAGCTCTACGGGTCCAACGAGAATACTTGGTGTTCCAAACTGATCCAGGGTCATACTCTGGTACATCTATGCTAACAGGAGGGACATAAGGAATCACTGGTGTCGACGAGGCAGCTGGGAGGTCATTTGTTGAGGTAGATAAAGAATGAGCATTAGAGACAGTAGCAGCATGGGCGTCTGAATTCACTTTCGAAGGTAAGGACTCAACCACCGAAGCACTTCTCCCTCTAGCTCGGGAGCGAGACCTTTGTCTTCCATTGTTCTTCTTTTTCCTTTCCTTGGGTGTGTCTCCAATTGATAAAACCTCCTTTCCTTCTTCCTCCTTTAGAGGTGAAGCTATTGGAGCGTCTCCAAGAGTCAATGGGGCTATTGGAGCGTCTCCAGGAGTCAGTGGAGCTACATCATTCACAGACATATCCTCTGCCTCCTTGTTAAGAGGAATGGTTGTAGTAGCATCAGCAACTACCTTCACCTAATTCCTTTTCTGAATAGAAGGATGTGTCTTTTTTGCAAGAGGTTTGAAACATCGATTGAGAAGATGACCAAATTTTCCACAATTGAGGCACAGGTGTGGGAGGCTTGGGTAAGAGACATCTATCTTAACAGAGTTTCCCTCAGTGTCTCGGACAACCACCACTTCAGGAGGAGGATGGTCCAGGGTTATTTCTATTTTAACCTTGGTATCGCCAAAGTTGTACGGCTCAAGTCTGGATTTCTCTGTGTGCAAGGGTTCTCCAATAGCACTTGCTATAACGCTGATGCCATCCAGGGAGTAGAGTTGGGGAGGGACATTTTGCAATATCGCCCACGTTGGTGCTGATTCCAATTCCAAAGCGGCTAAATTCCCTCCAGGAGTCCACGGGAAGACAGAGAAGGCACAATTGTCGACTTGCCAGTAGCCAACTTGCAATGCCCATTCTCGATACTGGACTGAGGGAATAATAATGAGACATGACGTTTCTGAGACTCTTCGAACTGTGATGTTACCAAATTTTCCCCAAACTGGATTCAGATCCTTGAAAATCCTTTCCGGGAAAGGTATCCTACCATGGAATTGGGCTACAAGATGATCCTTCCACAGGTCTGCCGTTTTGAGCAAAACTTCAAGAGGGGCTTGTACCACTGGAATACCGTTTTCCATGGAGGAAGGAGCAGAGATTTTTCTTAGGTTTTTGAGCGAGAACTTGAATATCTCAGCATATGAAGGAACTTGAGCGAACGGGATCTCCTTCGGAATAGATGTGCGTTGAAGCTTCATCTCAATCTCCAGATTCATTTCACGAACAGAATGAGCAGTAATGGATGGAGATGGATAATCTCATAGAAGAGGGGGAGTGACCGTAGACATTTAGACTAAGAAAGAAAGGGGGAGAGTTCTCACCCACCGGCGTGAGGCCAGAAGGCGGTGGCAAATCGGAATAAAACCCTAATCGCCTAAAAGGGGTTTAAAAATCTTAACATCAACGATTTGAAGCATGTTAATGGAGTTTAGTGTAAGCTTTTGGTTCTGTGAGGGTGAAGTGCTATATTTAACGAGAGTTTATAGTTAGTTATAGATAATTTTACATATATTTCTCGATAATTTACTCGACTAGAAACACAATAAATAATCAATAAAAATAGTGTATTCGAAAAAATGGATAACTAACTATAAAATCCCGTTAAAAAAATATTTACATATGATATACCATGATTTTGACTCGTTTTTGGTCATGGTATTGATATGTTTTTATAATAATTATCTATGTTTTGGAGTCTATTAGGTATGTTTTCAGGTTCAGGAGCATTTTGTAGTAAAGTGATGATTTAGGTGCCTTATGGAGCTTAAAGGAGAGTTTTACAAGATGACTATGAAGATCCGACAATGAGAGACACATATCGATCGATACACACCTTGTGTAATTGATCGATGACGATTCCGTAGAAGTTGAAGTCGAGATACTCCATCGATCGATGTACGCCATGTACCATTGATCGATACAGAGCGTGATGAGCAAGGTTTACTTGGCCGACTGGAAGCCCAAGTTCTCACCAAATTACAAGATTGCCCCTGACGAGTTTTTAACCTAATTGTACTCATATTTATAGTTATGCCTATAAGCCCTAGAAAATGAATAATAAGATCTAATAAGAAAGTATTGAGTTTTTATCTAAGTTTTGTATTCTATTTTATACTTAGCAATAAAAGTATTTTCTCTTCGTCTTATTCTTTTGCTATGAATCTCTTGGCTATGTCTGAGTAGTTTCATTTGTTAGATTTGGGGTTCAAATAGTTATGAGGGATTAGCCCCAACTATGGATTGTTGAGTTGTTATATTCATTATCCAAATGAACCCTAATGCTTACTCTAGATTTGCTACCTAGCGTTATGATTATGGAGTGACTAATCTAATAGTAATCATCCTCAAATCATTTGGCTAAGCCCAGACTCTATTACGCACGAGCGATAGCCGGTCTAATAGAAATTCTCGGGTGAACACAGTTTCAATTCGATCTGATGCTATATCGATCGATACTCCTATAGAGTCATCGATCGACGGCAACATATATCGATCGACACTGCGATACCAACATCGATCGATACTGTCGGCGATCATATCAATGGACGAGTCTAATAGCGACAGCCATAGATTTGTCTAAGAATTGAAGTTATCATATATTTGCAAGCAATTCATTAAGACATCCATACATTTAAAATCCTGATTTTCTGAATAGTAACCTTGAATCTAACCACTTTCTTTTATTGTTTTTAAACCCAAAACCTATTTTCCTTAGCAACTTACCATTGCTAGCAACTTTTATTTATTGTTTTAAACCTTTTCAACCTAGCTTAATCACTTAGGATTATATCTTTTGTGACTCTAGTTCCTTGTGGATTCGATCCTTAAGTACTAAGATTGAACCTCTTATTTGAGAGAGTAAATCACTCCTTAGGGTTCAACATTTGAGTGATATCAACATATCTATAAGATGATCATTAAGAGAGAAAGATCACTTCGTAATAATTTCCGTATAAATTTTATCAGATTGGTGAGAGAGAGAAGTAAGGATTCCTATATCCAAAAATAACAAGACTGAAACTCTCAGTTATCGTTAATGGTTCATATCTAAATCTAAAATTATCAAACCAAACCGAAACTTGACGGATACTTAAATAGATTTTTCTCCTAAATAGATTTTTCTACGTTTATGTCTCAAAACTAGCCCATCAGATTGAAAGTCGAAATTATAACCTTCATTAATAGATTAAAAGTAACATTAGTACCCTTACTTAATATTAAATCAAATAAAAGAAAAAAGGATAGAAAAAAAAAGAGAACTCTAGATCTTTATCGACGCCATCGAAAACGGACGAGTTGAATCCAATTGTTTCCATCATCTCCAGCAAAGACGTCTCAAGTGAACAACATTGTCGTCATCACCGGCAAACAACTCTGTCATCATTGTCGGCGAATAACACAAAAATTTATTTCTCAAAATATGTCAGTATGATTCCAAAGACTAAGGTTTTGAGATTCAAATATGGAACTTATGTCTTCTATGATAATTTCTTGCGTTTTATATCTACTTGAGAACTAATAAGAAGTGTACGACCGACTAGATCCGATGGTGAGAGACCGGCAACTATTTTCTGGCATTTTGCTTATCTTAGCTTTTGTTTCTCTCTAGAAGCTTTGCTAATGTGATGATTAGTTAGACGGTATAATTTTATTTCCTCGGAAAACGTTAGTTTCAAAGATTTGGATCTGTGATTAACATAGTTTGTTGATTGGATTCTTGTTTTTCTATTCAGGTGTTGTATGAATCGTTCGATGAGGCATTTGATTGTCACTGGATCTTTTTGAAGAATGGTACAAAGTTATTATGTACATACACATGCATTGTATTTAGTTTATTATTCAGATCTAAGTAAGTGAAGTTAGTTGTAATGTGTTGCATTTTCATCATATAGATGAGTCAAATCGAGAATGTTGGTGGAAGTTTGAATCAAATTGAGTTAGTGGTAGTGTAATTTGTAAACCTCAAGTTATAATGTTGAATAGTTGATCTTATGATGCAAATTGCTTTCTTAGTAATAGTTTTGAAGTACTTTGAACCTCTTTGAATGTAAACCTTGTTCTCTATTAACGGATTTCCAAAGGCTAATAAATATGCATGATTTGTTTGAATCTTTCTCTAGTTGTTGAACTTGATTTGTTGGTGATTTATTCACTTTTGCAAAAAGCTTCTTGGTTAAAGTACCCCTTTATTTGGTTCAGGTGTATGGAAGAATGAGAATGTCCTACAATGATAACATTGTTAATAGAATGAAGAAAAATTGGAAGCTTTAGACGTTTGTGTTTAATTTGTGAAAAACTTTAACTTTTTTCAGGATTTCATTAAAAAAATTCAGAAAGGATATGATGAAAACTAAAGCTAATTGTTATTCAATTTAACCAAAAATAAGAAGAAAAAAAATTGGGTTCCGGGAGAATAAAACTTGGAGTAGTAGTGGTTTATTTGTTTACCTAACGGCGGATCTTTGTTGTTAAGCAAAATAAAAATGTATATATATTAGCGATATCAAGAAACATACTAATGAAGGACTTCCTGAAAATTTAATATTTTACTAAAAATATTTTAGGATAATAAATAACATATTTATAAAGACCTTGATGAAAATTTACTATATAATTGAAACGAAAAAATATTAGGATAGGAAGTAAACTATTTAGAAAGGATTTCTTTAAAAATTAATATCTAATTAAAAAAAGAAAATATTAGGATAGCAAGTTAAAATGTATATATTAACAAAACTTGCATATATATCATATTTAGAGTATCAAGTAACAAAATTTAATAATTCACTAAAAAGGAAAATGTTAGGATAATAAATAACATATTTATGAAGACCTTCCTGAAAATTTAATATTTATTTAAAAATAAAAATATTAAGATATCAAGTAAACTATTTAGGAAGAATTTCTTGAAAAAATAATATTTAATTAAAAAGGAAATTTTAGGATAGCAAGTTAAAATGTATATATTAACAAGACTTACATATATATCATATTTAGGATACCAAGTAACATACTCACTAAGGACTTCTTGAAAAATTAATATTTATTAAAAAGAAAAATGTTAGAACAGCAAGTAAACTATTTAGGAAGGACTTTTTGAGAATTTAATATTTAATTAAAAAGGAAAAAAAAATATTAGAATAGCAAGTTAAAATGTATATATTAAGAAAACTTACACACACACACACATATATATATATATATATATATATATATATATATATATATATATATATTTATATATATCATATTTTGGATATCAAGTAACATACTTAGAAAGGGCTTCCTGAAATTTTAATATTTAATTAAAAAATGTTAGAATAATAAATAACATATTGATGAATACCTACCTAAATATTTAATATTTAATCAAAAAGAAAAAGGTTAGGATAGCAAGTTAAAATATTTAAGAAGAGCTTCTTAAAAATTTAATAATTAAAAAGGAAAAATGTTCGGATAATAAGTTAAATATATATATATTAACAAAACTTACATATATATATATATATCATATTTAGGATATCAAGTATTATACTTAGTAATGGCTTCCTAAAATTTAATACTTAATTAAAAATAAAATTTAGTATAGTAAATAACATATTTAGAAAGATCTACCTGAATATTTAATATTTAATTAAAAATGTTAGGATAGCAAGTTAAAATATTTAGAAATAACATCTTGAAATTTTAATATTTAATTAAAAAGAAAAATGTCAGAATAGCAAGTTCAAATTTATATATTAAGAAAACCTACATATATATATATATATATCATATTTAGGATATCAAGTTATATATTTATGAAGGGCATCCTGAAAGTTTAATATTTAATTAAAAAAATGTTATGATAGCAAGTAAAATATTAGGAAAAGCTTTCTAAGAAATTAATATTTAATTAAAAATGAAAAATCTTAATATAGAAAGTAAAATATTTTGGAAGGGTTTCTTGAAAATTTAATATTTAATTAAAATGGAAAAATGTTAGAATATCAAACTAAAATTATATATTAAGAAAACATATATATATATATATATAATATTTATGATAGCAAGTAACATATTCATGAAAAGCTTCCTGAAAATTTAATATTTAATTAATAAAGAAAATGTTAGGATAGCAAATAACATATTTATGAAGGTCTTCTAGATTAAGTAGACAAAAACTTAATTCAACCCAGTAAACTTATTTTATTTTGACTTAACTAAGATAAAACAAAACTTAACATCAAACTCATTGCGTGGTATAAATATCGGTTAACCAGAACCCCAAATCTCGTTATTAATTATTTGATTCTCATGGTTCTCATTAGATTTTTATAAAGAAATAAACTTTAAGTGTGTTTGAAAATACATGATTCTATAAAGCAGCTATGACACTATCGCCAGTGGAAATCAGGTTATAAGCATACAAGAGATCCAATCAGCTGGTGCTTGTTTTTCTAATGTTAATCAGATTCAATATATAGTTATGCAACCAAAAGAATCACCAAAAAAGAGCAATGCAAACACATTAGACAACACAGAAACAACACCACACATTTCATTATCTAAGTAGTGAATAAAGAAAGAGTGTCAAATGAAACCATTCTAATCCTTTCCTCTTAACGTTTGTATAATCAAACAAAATATGAATCTATAATTCTGCAAGAAAACGCACTATACACACACTAAGCTACACATAAACAACCCATATACTTCATTTACAAAGAATCCAGTGGAACAAAATCAACAAAACAAACAATAGAGAGTCATCATCAATAAGCTGTTTAAGTGATATGATCAAACTGAGCTCGTTCTCCAGCCTTCCTTTCTCCTATTCAGCATGATGATTGACACTACCACACCAAGCCGAATCCATCTTATACTTATCACCAAGTCTCCCGTTGATTAACAAGATCTCTGAACAACTGTGTGTGAGAACCGAAATTTACCCTTGTCGATCAATTTTACGTAAGTTTAAGAATTTAGAGTAAACCCTAATTTCCTAGAGGACCCGGCTATCTGCGGAAGCGCACACAAGAAATCAAGAACACGATATGGATAATTAAAAGATGTAAAAGAAAACGAGATTGAGAGCAAGAAGGATCTTATTCCGAATTCGCGTAAGAGCGGTACAACGAGAGTAAGCCTTGGCTGCAAGAGCCGTCTGCGAGATTCCTAGTTCTAACAATATAAGACTAAAACCCTAGTTGAGACGCAGCTCGATAACAAAAACGGAAAGATTCCTAAATGCTAAGTTTGGTGGTGAAAGCTCTGAAAACTCGTCCTTCGCTTCTGTCCTTTGCCTTTAGTTTATATACTCCCTCCTTTAGGCGGTTTAGTCCTTCCTTTTCGCCCAGATTCGAGTTTATCGGGAATCTTCTATTTATCTCGATCTTTTCATTTTCTTTGCGGAAATCTTCTATTTATCTTCAAACTTGACATCTATCTTCTTTCTGCAAGTAAATCCTAAAACCGTCATTGTATCTTTGGGCTGGATTTCGTTTAAAGTCGCAAGTGGACTTTTATTGCGCTTTTGGGCTGTCCGAGCCGTTTTGCGATAAAAACCGTTTTACGATTTTAGACGAGATCGTTTCCTGATACGATGCCGTTTTTATAAGATTTCTCGAGTCGGTCATATAGTTTGACAATGCACGATGTTCCGTCTAATTGTTGCCGTTTTATACGATCTTCCCAATATTTACGAGAAAAGAAGACTTTTACGATTTTTATCGTAAAACTTGAACGGTAAGACGGATCGAGACGAAACAAGACACGTTTCGACCATGGTTCAGAGCATGGTCGGACCAAAGGACGTATGCCTTGCGTCAAGGACGTGGGAGACCGAGGCTCGGGACGGTCAACTCGACGTACGGCAAACCGAACCAGGTTGGTTCAGCTCGCCGTACGGCGAGCTGTTTTGAGGAGACCAGCTAGCCATAAGGCGAGCTTGTCCAGGACCGACCAGTTCGCCGTACGGCGAGCTGAACCGGCTGGTTCGGCTCGTCGTACGTTGAACTTGGTTCGGTCGAACCTGCTCGCGGTTTATGGCGGATGCAGTTTTTGCGGTTTTTCGTTTAACTTGGGCAATCGTGTAATCGGCGATTGTTTCGTTCGTTTTTCCGAGATGATGATCTTCAAGTTTTCCACGGATTTCCTTATTTTTATAAATTCCTTAGAATTTTATAAAACAACTTCTCATGTTTTATAAAACGTATTTCTATTTTTGCGGAAATTTTTGGTCATTGATTCTGTCGTACCGATTTTGACCCCCAACAGTTAGCCCCCTAGCTCGTAAGAATCGTGGAGTTCTTGCGAGCGGTTCGAACTTGTTCGGCAAGATTAGAAGAATTTGGCGGAACTTTAATGGCCAAAAGTCCAAAGGTGAATAGTAAAACTTTTTTTTATAAGTATATGTACTCACTTCCTTCCATAACTTATCTAAGGTTCAAGAAGTTTTCTCTCTTCCTTTCCCTTTGAATTCTTTCTTTCCCACCTTTCCTAAACATGTTTTCGAAGAGGAGAATTCGTTCTGAGACCAATTCTGATCATTGTGGTTCCGAAGGAAACGAACTCGCAACCTCGAGTCGTAGGTCCGAAGGAAGAACTCTCGTTACCATTGGTCGATTCGAGAGACCATGAGGCGTATTGGGCGATCGGAGGCGAATCGAGGCCTACCAAACCCGGAACCTGGGTTCCACCTCCGTTCGATGCCAACCATGTTCCCGGATGCCCGAGTTCGGTTAGTCCCAATAGTCTTGAATCCATTCAGGAGTTCTGCCATGTTCCGGACGCTGTAGAGTTTCATCTTCCGATAGCTGGAGAGAGTGCAAAAGAGGCACCTGATGGCTTTTTTGCGTGTTATGATGTGTTTTTAATGCAATGCCATTTGTGGTTTCCAATTCTGGAGATCATTGGCCGATACCTCCATCGCCTAGGGCTATCGATAAGCCAAATGACCCCGTGCGCTATGCAGCAGCTCGTTGGTCTGTTGACGTTGAGTTACGAGCGAAGAATAGTTCTTAGTGTAGATCACCTCGAGGGTTTATTGAAACCTGAGGGGACGTCGCACATGATTAGATTATCCTCTCGCAGAGACGTAGTCACCGGTTGCATGTCGGATTATCGTTCTTGGAAGAAGAATTTCTTCTACGTCCGCATCAACGGAGAATCGGTGGAGGAGGACTGTATTCCTTTTCTCGTAACCAAATGGGGTCGGAAAGGTACGTGATGCATATGATCTTTTAGAAAATCCTTTTTTTTTACTTACATGTTTTTGTTTTCTACAGAGACCAACCCTCTGCCTCCGTTTCCAGTGGAATTTTCGACCGTTATTGCTTTGCTTCGAAACGGGGAAGGTAGCTGGAACAGTTTTTCTCTGCAACGTGTTTGCCGTGCGGTCGCCCTCTTTCAATCTCGGTATCTTGCAGATTCTCCGGTTTTCGAGGAGGATCCGTGCATAGGGGAATTCATCCGATACACGTCCCCTGCGAGGAGGAACAAGTCAAGATCCCAAAAAAATAAGCACGTGGTCGTTGACGATGATACATCCGTCCGCGCCGCTTCTCCTAAAAACATACTCAAGGTTTTCCTTGATAGTCAGGTAAACGAGGGCTTTTGGGCATGTGCAGGCGGATCATCGACTTCTAACTTCTCGGGCGGCGATCTTGGCTATGTTCCGGAGTTTGCCAAAGCATCCAAGAAAGCTAATGAGGCCTGTTTTATTTTAAATTACTTATGATCGAATAGTTTCGCTTATTCTTTCATCTTTCTTTTCATAGGGCTTTCTGATCATGAGTCGAGCCCTGAATGATCGCAGCACCGAAGCCCGTCTTGCTGAGTTTCGCGCGGACACGGCGGAAAAAGAAATTGCTCGTCTTCGGGCGGAGATTGATGCCAATCCTGCCGACGAATGGGTTGGGAGGGAGGTTGCTCGCGTAAAGAGCGAATGCACGGCTAACTCTCATTGTGCTAAGGAGCTGTCTGATCAGAGAGTTCGTTGTGCTCGCCGTGCAGGCAAAAGAGAGGTTGCTGAGGAAGCGAGGGTTCGTCGTGAACGATTTGCGACCAGCTACTCGTATGTTGAGGTTGCTCAACGGGCCAATGGCGATTATCTCGAGTGTTGCGGCGTTGTTCACGGGTTGTCCCTTACTCAGAACGAGGGTTATTCATATGCCAAAGAGTTTCCCAAACAGATGGATCGTTTGGATGGGAAGAGAGATATGCAGTCCAAACTCTTTGATCTTAGGATACGAATGTGGGGGCAATGGACTCCTATTGTTGTGTCGCCGGATTCAGTAGAGGTCGGACCAGAGTTCCCAGATGCGAGTGGCAAAGTTGATCAGCCGTGGATTGATGCTGGTGTTGGCCAAAACTCGGCATCCAAATATCGTGATTTTGATGTATGATGTCTTTGTTTTATGATATTGCTGTAGTGTTTATATGGACTGGCCGTTAGTGGGTTTGAATCCCTGCCGCTGGGCGGCGTGTATTTAAATAAAAAAAGTATTAAGAATATTTCCTAAGTATGAAATTTGTGTTTCGTTTTAGATGTAGAGGGAAGAGTACGAGTTGTCGTCTCGCATATAACTCTTGGTGTATATCGTCCAGTTCGTTTACTCGGAGTGTTTCGATTTTTGCGAGTGTTAAGATTTGGCCGAAGAGACATGCCTTTAGGATCTCGATTCATGCCTTGAGACGTTAGAGACCAGTGTGCTGGGTTTAGAGCAAGACCTAGGTTTACTTTCGGATTGAGGCTATGTGATGACTAGTCGGCTTTTGTTTAGGCTGTTGCGATTGTAACTTGATTCCATACCGATTTAGAATCCACGATTGGTTCTCAGCTTATACGATTCGTCTGGTTGGAAACGAGCATCTCACCGGGAACAATTTCTAAGTTGCCCGGAAGTGCTGACCAAAAATTTGGATTTCTTTTATAGCGCGCTATTTTATCCTAGTCGGATGTCTGCGGACCAGTGGGTCTGTGTGTTTGTTTAGGACGGCTAGCATGCTTGACGGGGCCAAACGGCGAGCGTTTGTGATTTTATTGTCGCGGGCGGACTTTTGTGAAATATATTTCTAAGACTTTAGGCGACGTCTCGCCGGTTCTTTTCGAATATATTTCGTGTATACGTTTTTTGTCGAAACGATTAAGTAGTTGTTTTTGCGGAAGTAATTTCCGGATGTTTGGAATTTTTTTTTACGCTTTTCGATAGTAGAGAGATTTTATAATATTCTAACTATGTCTTTATTAAAGTTTCAAAAATTTCGATTACAAAGCGAATATTTTAAAATTTGGGAGTATACGTCGATAGGACCGCCTTCCTGGAGTTTATCCAAGGCGTGCCCATGATCACGTTATAGATAGCTGGGGAATTGATGACTGCGAAGTTGAAGATTTTCGTCACTTCTTTCGCTGCGACCGAAAGTCGGATCGATCCTAGAATCATAGATGTTTTGCCGGAGAAACTGGTCAACGACTTTGGTATTGGCTCGACCTCCAATAAATTGATTCCCATGCGTGCTAACATGTTGCGGAAGATTACGGTGACGGTGTTTCCAGTATCGACCAGTGATATACCATGATTTTGACCCGCTTTTAGCCATGGTATTGATAAGTTCTTATAAGTTTTATATATGTTTTGGAGTCTATTGGATATGTTTTCAGGTTCAGGAGCATTTTGGAGTAAAGTGATGATTTAGGTGCCCTTATGGAGCTTAAAGGAGAGTTTTCCGAGATGACTATGAAAATCAGACAACAAGGATACATATCGATCGATACACACCCTGTGTAATTGATCGATGACGCTTCCATAGAAGATGAAGTCGAGATACTCCATTGATCGATGTACACCATGTACCATCGATCGATATGAAGCGTGGAGAACAAGTCCGACTTGGCCGACTTGAAGCCCAAGTTTTCCCAATACTACAATAATGCCCCTGACAAGTTTTTAACCTACTGGAACTCATATTTATAGTTATGCCTATGTGTTTTGGCAAAGTATGCTTTTAAATCCTTTCAAGTTATTTTGTTCTTTTGATACTATTCTATACTTAGTAAGAAAGTATTTGTTTTCATCTTAGTTCTTAAAGGTTATAGAATTCTAGATTTAGAAGAAACACACAAAGAAATTTGTTGTTCCAAGAACCAAAAGTTCAATCTTCTAATCTAATGAGTTTCTATTATTATCTTGCTGTTATGAATCTCTTAGCTATGTCTGAGTAGATTTCTTTGTTAGATTTAGGGTTCAAATAGTTATGAGGGATTAGCCCCAACTATGGAATCTTGAGTTGTTGATATTCATTATCCAAATGAACCCTAATGCTTACTCTAGAGTGGCTACCTAGAGTATGATCATGGATGTGATTTAACTTGTTAATCATTGTCCTGAAATCATTTGGCATAAGCTTAGATCCTCTAGGGATGTGCGAGAGCCGGTCTATGATCTTGGTGAACACAGTTTCGATTCGATCTTATGCTATATCGATCAATACTCTTATAGAGTCATTGATTAACGGTAACCCATATCGTCAGATATCGCTGTCAAAACATCGGTCGATATTGCCGACAATAAGATCAATGAATGAGTTTATTTAGCGACTGCTATTAGATCTGTCTAAGAATCGAAGTTCTTATATATCTTGCAAGCAATTCACTAAAACATCTGTAGCATTATAATCCTGATTATCTGAATAGTAACCTTAAATCTAACTACTTTCTTTTATTGTCTTAAACCAAAACCTATTTTCTTGAGCAACTTACCATTGCTCACAAATTGCAATTTACTATTTTACTTAATTAACCTAGCATAATCACTTAGGATTACATCTATTGTGTTCCTTAGTTCCATGTGGATTCGATCCCTAAGTACTACAATTGAACCTCTTATTTGAGAGAGTAATTCACTCCTTAGGGTTAAATATTTGAGTGATATCAAATTAGGCGCCGTTGACGGGGAACTTTTATAGCCATTAGATTTAATCTGATTAGGTCTAGGTTATTTTTTTATTGTTTATTTATCTTCTGACACCAAAAAAAATTTTCTTGTCTTTTTCAGGTACATGCCCAGCAGTACTAGAAGCAACAAGAACAAACAACTTGTGTACTCAGAAGACCCTCACAGCTTGGAACGTAGCATCCACAAAGACCTACGCTTCGCATCGATCGACATCAACACTTCTTTGTCGACTGAGACACCCTCAACGTCGACCGATACCCCCACTGTCACATCACTCGACATCAACAACCGTTCGTCGACCGATACCCTCCATCCGACATCGATCGATACACCTTGCCTTACATCGATCGATGCTAACCGTCGAGACATGGTAGCGCCTATTATTCTCACTACCGATGAGAATGGAGACCTGCGTGATCGAGATGGTCACCTACATAATGCAGCAGGTCAGAAGCTGAACGCTCAAGAAGAGATAATACCTGAGCAAGAAACTGCACCTACAGGAATCATTCAACCTGTAGAAGTGGCTAACCAAGCTAGATCTTTGGCTGACTACAACCGTCCAGATCAGTTCTATTCCAACCGATCAGCCATCCGCCCTCCTGCTATTCAGAGAGGAGATTTCGAGCTTAAGCCGCAGTACTACACCCTCGTAGGACAAATACCCTTCTGTGGGTTGTCCAATGAGCATCCTATGGACCATCTAGAGAGGTTCGAGGATCTCATAACCGTCATAAAAACCAATGGAGTTCCTCAAGACTATCTTCTCTGTAAGCTTTTCAAATATTCTCTATCTGAAGAAGCTTTGCAGTGGCTGAGGCAACTACCACCAGGTTCCCTCACAACCTGGAGAGACATCAAAAACGCATTCATGCGTAACTTCTTTGATGAGTCACGCGCTGAAGAATGGAGAAGAAAGATTGCCACATTCACTCAGAATTCTGAAGAGTCATTCAAAGATGCATGGAACAGATTCAAGTCTTACCAAAGAGATTGCCCACACCACCAATTCAACAAAGTGCAACTTCTTTGCACTTTCTACAGAGGCATCACCTTGGATTATCAAAGAGCTCTTGATACAGCTAGTGATGGAAACTTACACACCAGGAATCCACAAGAGGCTGTGAAGTTAATTAATAACTTAGGTTCTAGAAACAACACAAAGAACTTCATGAAGACAAAAACTACATCATTCCTTGGGAAGGAATACATCAATGAAGTGCAAACACAACTGGATACCATTCAAAAGTTACTAAACAAGCAGATATGTTCAATGGACGATGCATAAATTACAGGTGAAGATTATACAGAGGAAGAAGTGAACTGGGTCAGTGGAGCTGGTTTTCAGAGATCTAGTAACCAAGGAGGATACAGAAACTTCACAAGCCAGAGAAGCAACTTCAACCAAAGTTCACAGAAGCCTAACACCTTCAGCAGCAGCAACCCCGACAACAACAGGAGCTATGGAAACTCATTCTACTCCAACCCACACCCACCCACCCAAGATACTAAACTGGAGGAAATGCTTGACAAGGTCCTTGAGAGTCAGCAAAAACTCCAGACAGACTTTAATGGAAAGATTGACTCCGTCTACAACACCCTCCAAACAAAGCTAGATGCTTTAAACACCCATATGAAGAAGCTAGAGACTCAGGTGTTTCAGATAGGAGAAGCCCTAAAGAAGCAGGAGCTTCCCAACAACCATAACATCAATGCCATCCTGGATGATGACTTTTGGGAAGAGGTAGTAGAAGAGATTCAAAAATCTGATGATGAAAGAGACTTCGTTCGCGAATACTATCGATCGATTTTATCCCGTGAACATCGACCGATACTATCCCATGTACATCGATCGATAGACTTTGATGAGTGTCGATCGATGATCTTAGACGAGTACCCTCACGAGTGCAGTGCCGTCAAGACTATGCCTCACGAAGCCTTCACAGCATGACACCCACATCCGCCCGTCCCTGTCACAATCGATCCGCATGATCGACCGACATGATAACCCTCCCATCGATCGACAGGAAGACCTAGATATCGACCGACACACTCCAGTCAGTGTCGCCCGATACACGGTACCCCAACATCGAGTGAAACTCCCCAAGATAGATAGTGCATGTATGGACACATTCTGGGGGCTTTATTACACTACTAGAAGCCCTCAAAAAGCCATCTGGAGAGACCCACAGATATCTTTGAGTCTATGGAGATAGAAAAGTAAAACCATGGAAGAGTTCTCAGAAAAAGGAAAGCTAATGAGAAAGAATTGTCAAGCTTCAGAAAGAGAGTTCTAAAGATAGCTAGAGAGAAAAATTTTGAAGAAGCCTACTTTTCACACAGATTGTGGATGTTTTTCAGAGAGACCAGAGAGACAGAAGAAGACATCAAGAGAATATTTCACCAAGTCAGAGACAGTCTAAAGAAGAAGATCACACTGGAGAAGAAGAGCGATCCAGGGAAGTTTACAATACCATGTTCCATCAGAGGTGTTGAGTTCCCTCGTGCCCTATGTGATACAGGATCTGAAGTTAGCATCCTACCTAAGCTTATAGCAGACCAGTTAGGTCTGAAGATAAAGCCTACTGAATAATCCTTCATCTTTGTGGATTGTTCTCAGTAGAACTCTGGAGGAATAGTTAGAAACCTTGAGGTAAAGATTGGAGATGCCCTAATTCCTACAGACTTCCATGTCCTGGCCAACAAGCTCAACTTCAAGACTTCTCTACTACTTGGAAGAGCCTTCTTAGCCACAGTTGGAGCCGTTTGTGATCTCAAATCCAACAAGCTATGTGTAACCCTCATCAACCCTACCATCCACTACAACCCTGTTCCAGTCATCAAGTTTCCAAGGATGAAGAACCCAGCACTCGTCGCAACATGTTTCTGCGCCCACGAGTATGATTCCATGGCCGAGTACGAAACCAATTCACTGGTATCAGTCGATGGTAGAAGTCTTCCATCGATCGACAAGCTGTTCCAAAAGATCGAGCAAGAGTTTCCAGATGGCGATTTTGGCACCAATGATTGGGAGAATGATCATTACATGCCCGAGCTAGCTAGCATCAGTACTCAGGAGGAGTATGATGAAGATTATGAAGAGGAACGAGCCACCGAGTTTAGATTTCTTCGAGAAGACGAAATCAGACTTCCTCTCCCATCCTTCATCTTCGGACCATCGACCGATAGAGACCCTTCTCCATCGACCGATATGCCCCTACCCAGATCGCTCAAACAACGTTTCGAATCAACGAGCGACAAACCCTACTGTGCATCAGTCTATGTCCCACATGAGCCACGAGACAGAGATTACTCGATTGGAAGTTGGGCGAGCAGTTACAATGAGAGTTTTGCAGTAGATACAGCACCACTACCATCCGCGATCCAGTCAGATGCACACGTATCGACGGACACGGAGCACCAGCCATCGACCGACATGTTCCTCAACAGATCGACCAATGCACCTGCTTTACCATCGATCGATACAACCTCTACACCATCCGAGGTAAAAACACATAAAATCGATTTTACATTACTAACTCCGGATGAATATGGTATTTTCAGGGATCCAGAAGGTCATGCACGAGCACTAGATGGAAGAATCATTCGAATATTCAAAGAAGACGTTGCAGACATCCTTCAGATGGCCAATGGACCAATCAGTCCCTACATACAACCCACCCATCTACCAGAACGATCAGCACCAACCACCAACTTCATGAGCAAGATGGTGCAGAAAACCTTCATTCCAACTCAGCAAATCCAGAATCTCAACGCCTATCGATCGATACCTGGAAGAGAGCATCGACCGATATACAACGCGAGTTTGGGAAGAGAGCTTTCAAACACGGAGTTCGTCGTTTCTTCTGGGAAAAGAAAGACGAATTTGGTGTCTACAGAGATGAGAATGGATATGCAAGAAGCATCGGTGGTGACATCATCCATGTTTACAAAGAAGATATTGAGAAGCTGCTTAATAGAGCAACAATGTCTGAGCGCTCTTGTGTCTTTTTACCGGAGCATGCTGAACAGTTTACTAAGGGAGTTCCAGTTTGCAAGTTCTACACACAAGTAGAGGTTACATACATGCTGAATGAAAGAACTAGTGAACACAACTCGGAGATAGCAGGATTGAGGTCAGAACATGAGAAAGCCATATCAAAACTTCAAGGAGAACTACTATGGAATCTGTCTGGCAATGACTTCGCTCGCAAAGAGAGAAAAGCACTACAAGAAGAGGTGAATGCACTCCGCAACGAACTTGAATCTCAGAGACAGCCATGGACCGATGCAGCACCATCAGCATCGATCGTCACAATCTTCAACAAAGATATAGAGAGTGACTTCCAGAAGCTATCAATCGATGATATACCAAGCACATCGATCGATATTCGCGCACTAGACTACTGTACCAAAGAAGAACTTGAAGATATCACAAGAGATATCTACAGATCTATTGAATTCTTTGAAGAGGACGCACATAGATCACTTGACAAATTTTGGTTCCCGGTACAGATTGACGTTCAGGGATTGCAAATCTCAGTAGAGGATATTCAGCAGGAAATCGAAAACATCAAGAACCAGCTCGCGAGCCAACCTACACAATCCGCATCGGTCGACGAGCCTCTAAACCAATCGACCGATGGACATCCATCCACATCGATCGACAGGACTACACCGAGATCGATCGATATCACCCTTTCGCATGCGCACCACACCCAAAACCTCAACACCATGCCAATGAGTACTGATCTAGAGCACACCTACAGCAACACTGGACGACATGAGTGCAGTTTTTCAAGTATTGAGGAGTGGTTACAGAGAATACACTATGAGGTCCAAAATTTGCACGCTAGTATGACCAAAAGCGAGAAAGCCACAAGAAGCTTTTTAACTTCATGGTTTGAAGAATCACAAGACAAGGAGGATACTTGTTTCCCAACAAGTACCTGCAACCCACATGACTAGCCACCATATACCTCCATAGTCAAGCTAAATGACTTTAACTAAGCGCTGAGTGGGAGGCAACCCAATTTTAGGTATTTTCTTATTTATTTTTATTTTATTTTTACTTATTACTTTCGTTTTTATTTGTTTTTAGGAATATAGCTACACGATCACTACCTCTATCGACCGATGAGACCCTGTCTACATCGCCCGACATAACCCTATCCATGACGATCGATGGAAATGACTCACAATCGATCGATACGAACATCGGTCAGGTATATCGTTTACAATTTCGATATCAGTTATACATTTATTATTTCTTATGCTCTAACTCCGACTGGTTATACACTGAGGACAGTGTATGATTTAAGTATGGGGGGAGTGGAATTACTGATGCTACTTTACCTTTTTGATCTCTTTAAAAAGTTTTCAAAAATTGGTTTTATTGAGTCAAGAAAGGGACAAAAATATTTCAAAAAATTTTGCTTTTTTATCTTACTACTCTTTAGCACCATTCTTAGAATTATTGATTGCAGAATGTACTATAGATGCTAAAGTAGATCACTGATCATCCTATGACAACACTTTTCATGATTGTTTGGAAGAACCAAAGCTGATTTTCAACCTAACCTGACATCTATTGCTTGTCTTGGGGCTTGGTATACAAGGGATCGGAATCCTCATGCAAGTCTGGAAGGTAAAAATCTCAAAAAAAATTGGTTTCTTTCTCTCCTTCGTTTGGCATCCCATAAAGAGAAAATAAAAGATTGAGATGATTTCTTGAGAGGCAGAGGGAGAGGTACATTACCCATGACCCCACTATTCTAAACCAAAGGAATGATCACACATTGTGGAAGCGAGGGAGAGTGAAATTACCTATGACTCCACTATTCGCCTACACTTTGTCAAAAAAGAGACTACAAAAGTTGAAAAATCAATAAGATGAACATTAGTTGTTCATTGGGATTGATATAAAAGAAAAGAAAGTTTGGGATTCAGAGAAGGGGGAAAAAAGAGAAAAGGAACCAGAATGAGAATGCCTTAAACTTGTTTGAGTTGAATCCATGTGTTCTTTGATCGATACTCCCAAGGTAAAGCCTACACCTTTATTTTATGCATAAATGAAATCAGTAAAGGGGATAGACAGACAGGATTGTTTAAGTTGATTGGCTAGATGAATTTGGTTTCTAAGCTAGGATATGGTATAATGTACTTCTGTAGTTAGTAATATGAGATGTGGCTTGCAACAAAGTAGAGGTAATGATTTTAAAGCTAAGATTTTATTGAGTCCCTACTGTTTTTAAAAAAAAACTTCTTCCAAAAGAGACTAATGGTTTGCTTGAGGACAAGCAAAAGGTTAAGTCTGGGGGAGTTGATATACCATGATTTTGACCCGCTTTTAGCCATGGTAATGATATGTTTTTATATGTTTTATATATGTTTTGGAATCTATTAGGTATGTTTTCAGGTTCAGGAGCATTTTGGAGTAAAGTGATTATTTAGGTGCCCTTATGGAGTTTAAAGGAGAGTTTTTTGAGATGACTATGAAGATCAGACAACAAAGATACATATCGATCGATACACACCCTGTGTAATCGATCGATGACGCTTCCATAGAAGATGAAGTCGAGATACTCCATCGATCGATGTACACCATGTACCATCGATCGATATGAAGCGTGGAGAACAAGTCCGACTTGGCCGATCTGAAGCCCAAGTTTTCCCAATATTACAATAATGCCCCTGAAGAGTTTTTAGCCTAATGGAACTCATATTTATAGTTATGCCTATGTGTTTAGGCAAAGCATGCTTTTGAATCCTTTCAAGTTCTTTTGTTCTTTTGATACTATTCTATACTTAGCAATAAAGTATTTCTTTTCATCTTAATTCTTAAAGGTTATAGAATTCTAGATTTAGAAGAAACACACAAAGAGATTTGTTGTTCCAAGAACCAAAAGTTCAATCTTCTAATATAATGAGTTTCTTTTATTACCTTCCTGTTATGAATCTCTTAGTTATGTCTGAGTAGATTTCTTTGTTAGATTTAGGGTTCAAATAGTTATGAGGGATTAGCCCCAACTATGGAATGTTGAGTTGTTGATATTCATTATCCAAATGAACCCTAATGCTTACTCTAGAGTAGCTACCTAGAATATGATCATGGATGTGATTTAACTTGTTAATCATTGTCCTGAAATAATTTGGCATAAGCATAGATGCTCTAGGGATGTGCGAGAGCCGGTCTATGATCTTGGTGAACACAGTTTCGATTCGATCTTATGCTATATCGATCAATACTCCTATAGAGTCATCGATTGACGGTAACCCATACCGTCAGATATCGCTGTCAAAACATCGGTCGATATTGCCGACGATAAGATCAATGGATGAGTTTATTTAGCGACTGCTATTAGATCTGTCTAAGAATCGAAGTTCTTATATATCTTGCAAGCAATTCACTAAAACATCTGTAGCATTATAATCATGATTATCTGAATAGTAACCTTAAATCTAACTACTTTCTTTTATTGTCTTAAACCAAAACCTATTCTCTTGAGCAACTTACCATTTCTCACAAATTACAATTTACTATTTTACTTAATCAACCTAGCATTATCACTTAGGATTATATCTATTGTGTTATTTAGTTCCCTGTGGATTCGGTCCCTAAGTACTACAACTGAACCTCTTATTTGAGATCACTACGAGTTTTAATCGTCTTAGCGGCGAATCGTTAAAACTCGAAGATCGTTTTGTAAAACTCGAAGATGGTTATCAATGGCAAAAAGTCTCCTTGTCGATTTTCTGTGTGAACCAAAAATTCACACTTGTCGTTTTGTAAAACTCGAAGATCGTTTTATAAAACTCAAAGAATCGTTTTATAAAACTCGAAGAATCGTTTTATAAAACTCGAAGATCGTTTTATAAAACCCGAGAATTGTTTTATAAAACTCGACGATCGTTTTATAAAACTCGAAGATCGTTTTGTAAAACTCGAAGATCGTTTTATAAAACTCGAGAATCGTTTTACGAAACCGCAAAAAACCGAAACAGCCGTAAAACGCGAACTAGTCGCAACTAGTTTGCCCACCGGCGAACTAAGCCAAGCTGGCTTAGTTCGCCGATGGGAGAACTAGTTCGCCGATGGGAGAACTAGGAGGTCCTTGACTAGTTCGCCCACCGGCGAACTAAGCCAGCCGGCTTAGTTCGCCGTTGGACGAACTAGAGACTTCCTGGACGTCCCGAGCCTCGATCTCCCGCATCTCTGATTTGAAACTTACGCCTTTCGACACGGTCGCATTCTGAACCACGGCCGAAATGTCTCCCATTCTATCTCGATCCGACCTATCGTTCGAGTTTTACGAAAAAACCCGTAAAACTCCGTTTTCTCGACAAAGAACTCGAGGAAATCGTATAAAACGGCAACGGTTAAACGAAACACCGAACATTTCCTAAACTATACGATTTATTCGAGATTTCTCGTTAAAATCGTAAAAAAACGCGTTTTTAATAAAAACGTCGAGTAAATTGTAAAAAGCGTGTTTTTAATAAAACGTCTAGTAAATCGTAAAGCCTTATGATTAGCTCGAGGAATTTACTAAAAGCGGCATCAGATCAGGAAACGATCCCGTACAAAGTCGAAAATGGATTTATCGCAGAACGGCCCGGAAGGTCCTAAAACGCGATAAAAGCCCATCTCGCGATCTTAACGGAATCTAACTCGAAGATACGATAACGTTTTGACGGTTTACTCGCAGGAGGAAAATAAATGTCAAGCTTGAAGATAAAAGGCAGGTTTGAAGAAAAATAGAAGATTTCCGCGGAAGAAAAGGAAGGATCGAGAAAAATGGAAAATTCCCGATATAGTCAAATCTGGACGAAATGGAAAGACCGAATGGCCAAGGCGAGGAGTATATAAGTAAGAGGTCTAGGGCAGAAGCAAGAAACACGATTTTCAAAGCTCTCACCACCAGAAATTAGCATTTAGGAATATTTCCGTTTTCTGTTAGCGAGCTGCGTCTCAATTAGGGTTTTTCGTTCTTAAGCTTTTCGGCTACTCTTTTTGTACCAGTTCTACGCAGATTCGGAATAAGAACCTCTTTGCTCTCAATTTCGATTATTCTTTTAAAAATTCTAAGTTTATCGTTTTCTTAATCTTTGTTGTGCGGTTCTGCAGATAGCCGGTTCCTCGGAAACTTAGGGTTTTCCCGAAGTTTCTTTTTTTACGATTTATTGACAGTAGGTGGATTTCGGTTCCCACAGTTTGGCGCTAGAAGGAGGGGGAGTCGCATCTATCTTACACCGAAGCCGCAACATGTCCAACAAAGAAACGATGACTGGTGACAACCAAACTCGCAACGAACGCGATAACGTTGAAATAACACCACCACAAGGAGCGTCTGCGGCCAACGCTACAAACGCTAACGCCGAGACCCTTGAGAAGATGCTTTCCGAGTTTAACAAAAAATCGGAAGAGCAGGAAAAGCTCATTGGTTCGCTCGCGAAACGGGTAGAGACCCTAACCGCGAAAACCCGAGCAATTCGCCCCCGCGGAACTACTTAGATCCGCGGAAGGAGGCTCGACTTTGGCGCTCCTACGAATCGTCACAGAACCGAGCAGGGTAACTTACCAGAAAAGGAATCCGGAAAAGACAATCCTGACGCGACGCTGAACGAATCGGAGAAACCTCCTACTCACGAACAGGAGACCGAGGGCGACAGCATCGAAAGGGTTAACCTGGAGACAAGCGACCAGTCCGATTCATCGGACGAAGACGCTGACGTCCATCCTAGGAGAAGAAAGACTCGAAGTCCTCTGCCGGAGTCTTCTCCCGAACGTTCTTTTACTGGTGACGAGGGGGAACTCGACTTCGCGCGATACGCAAAAACCGCCGAGGAGCGATCTCCAGTCACTCGCAGAAAACGCCGACAAGTCGGCAAACTGCTGGCGGTCTGACCGAGATTCACGATCTCCGCGAATATATCACCAAAACGGCCGCAGCGGTAAAAGCGGTGAAATCTCAGATTCACCACGCTACCAGTGCCGCACCCGAGATTGATTGGCTACTGTACGAGTCTCGGAAAACGCCCTTCACGGCCCGCATCACCCAGATCAAACTGCCCGATCCCGGAAAACTTAAGGTGCCGACTTACGACGGGACGTCCGATCCCAAAGCGCACCTACAAGCATTCCAGATCACCATGGGACGAGCCAAGCTCAAGGATCACGAAAAAAGACGCAGGCTACTGCCGCATCTTCGTCGAAAACCTAGAAGGAGCCGCGCTCGAATGGTTCGCCAAACTTAGGCGAAATTTGATCGGAAGTTTCCGTCGACTGGCTTCGGAATTCCTGAAGCAGTACTCGATGTTCATTAACCCGGAAACCTCCGACGCCGACCTCTGGAGCTTGGTGCAGAAGGAGGACGAATCTCTCCGCGATTTCATGAGCAGATTCAAACTCGTCATGGCTAGGGTTAGCGGGATTAGCGACAAAGCCGCCATCGACGCGTTAAGGAAATCGCTCTGGTATAAATCAAAATTCCGCAAGTGGATAACTCTCGAGAAACCGCGGACGATCCAGGATGCGCTCCATAAGGCCACTGACTTCATAACCATCGAAGAGGAGACTAAAATCCTGTCCGAGAAGCATAAGCCGACGAAAACATCCGCGAAGGATAACGCGTCCGAGCAAAAGCAGAAAAAGAGGAACTCTCGTAATGACAAATTCGTCCATCACGAGGGACAGGATCTCCAAGGGGCGCATAACTACGCCATCAACTCCGGTTCGGAGCAAGGGCGAACTACGGGTAACACGTGGACGATAAATTCAAATTACGACGAGAATTCTTTCTGCGACCTCCACCAAACCCGTGAGCATTCCACCGTGAACTGCAAAGTTCTCGGCGCCAGACTTGCCGCAAAATTGGCCGCGGGAGAACTTTCCGAGATATCCAGTGTCAAGGATCTCATCCGCGATTCGGATCGCCTTCCAAAGAACGACAGGAACACGCGAGCAGAAACTCCGCCTCGGGGAAACCAGTCAGGCGAAAAACGCGGACGAAGACAAGACGAGAAGGGTAACGACGCTAACCATCGAAAAATCAACATGCTTATCGGCGAATCGTAATACTACAACGACACCGTCTCATCTATAAAATCCTACCAACGCAAAGCCGAAACCGGCTCAAGTTGGAAGGTGCCGACGGATGACTCTCCGAAAGGAGTGATCTCATTCGACGACGCTGAAACCGGCGGAATCGACCAACCTCACGCCGATCCTCTTGTCATCGACTTAGTAATAAGCGATTTAGAATTCGCTCGGATCTTGGTCGATACCAGGAGTACTGTCAACGTGATCTTCCGCAACACGCTAGCACGCATGGGAGGTCGATGATCACCCCTCCTTCGTCCAGACGCCTTCTTCCGTCTGACTATCAAGGAAGTCCTTGAGAATATTGTTAGGAGAAGCCGCGCGTTCAGAGTCATCATCTTCGACAACCGGATTTTTATCCCTTCAGAAGCTTGATTTGCCACTCCTCATCGAGGGAACATACGGAATAAACTCCCTGATAAACGGATCCTCTTCGTAAATCGGAGAATTCGCAAAGAGTCGAGATCGGAAGAGGGCAACCGCTTGGCGGACGCGTTGCGGAGAAAAACTGCACCAACCAACTTCACCACATTTGAGAGAAGTGGTGTTGTTTTGGAGATCCGCGGGATACGGAGGCAAAGGGTTGGTCACCGCGGAAAAACAGAAACGAATAAAAATAAATAAATAAATAAATAAATAATAATAATAAGAGGAAGAGGATTCGTATGAACTCGATTCACATAGCTTTCCGACCCCACGTGGTCGTAAAAAGTGGAATGCAACCCTCCTCGACTGACGAACTGTCGATACGGACGTAGAAGAAATTCTTCTTCCAAGAAGTAGAAAGCGTTGAGCAGCCCGTAAAAATTTCGTCACGAGGGCATATAGTGATCCTCTGCGATTTTCCCGTGGGCTTCAACAAACTCTCGAAATGATCAACGTTAAGGGTAATTCCCTGCTCGAAACTCAGCGTCAGGAGACCAACGAGTTGCTTTAAACCAGGGGGAGTCAGCTGACTGATCGATAGAACCAGCATGTGAAGGTAATGAAAAATGATTTCCGGGATCGGAAACCATAAGTGGAATTGTTGCAAGAAAATGTTGTAACATGTGAAAAAACCCTCGGGCGCATCCTTGTTGCCCTTCCCGGCAAGTGGGAGACAAAACTCGACAGCCTCTGGAACTCGGCAAAATTCGCGCATGTAATCGATACTGTTAAAAAGAGCCGAGCTCAGATATTCGGAAGTTTGATCGACGTCCGACAAAGCTGGAACCTAAGTCCCAGGCCTAGCGGACCCCGACTCATCTCCCAACGCGCAAAAAGCCTCGCGTTCCATCGGATCGATTAACGGGGGCGAATACTCTTCTTTCAGAGCTGAAACTGGAGGCTGCGAGCTCGTTCCCTCAGAATTGCGAAAATTGGAACTAGTTGAAGAACGAGTCTTTCTTCCTGAAAACATGTTTGAAGATCCTCAAAGGAAGTAGAGAGAAAAATTTCTTGGATAATTTGTAGAAGATGGGGTAAAGAATTCAAAATTTTACTCCATCTACTTATAGGGAAGAATTTTACTATTCACACTTGGACTTTTGGCCATTAAAGTTCCGCCTAATTCTACTAAACTCGCCAAACAAGCTCAATCCACTCGCAAGAACCCCACGATTCTTACGAGCTGGGGGGCTAACTGTTGAGGTCAAAATCGGTACGACGGATTTATAAAACTCGAAATCATTTATAAAACTCACAGACCGTTTTATAAAACCCAAAGAATCGTTTTATAAAACTCGAGGATCGTTTTATAAAACTCGAAGAATCGTTTTATAAAACTCGAGAATCGTTTTATAAAACTCGAGGATCGTTTTATAAAACTCAAGAGTCGTTTTATAAAACTCGAAGGATCGTTTTATAAAACTCGAGAAGCCGTTTTATAAAACCCGAAGATCGTTTTATACAACTCGAGGATCGTTTTATAAAACCCGAAGATCGTTTTATAAAACTCAAGGATCGTTTTATAAAACTCGAGAATCATTTTATAAAACTCAAAGAATCGGTTTATAAAACTCGAGAATCGTTTTATAAAACTCAAAGAATCATTTTATAAAACTCGAGAAGCCGTTTTATAAAACTCGAAGAATCGTTTTATAAAACTCGAGAATCGTTTTATAAAACTCGAAGAATCTTTTTATAAAACTCAAAGAATCGTTTTATAAAACTCGAAGAATCGTTTTATAAAATTCGAAGATCGTCTTATAAAACCCGAGAATCGTTTTATAAAACTCAAAGATCGTTTTATAAAACTCAAAGAATCGTTTTATAAAACTCGAAGAATCATTTTATAAAACTCGAAGATCGTTTTATAAAACCCGAGAATCGTTTTATAAAACTCGAAGATCGTTTTATAAAACTCGAAGATCGTTTTGTAAAACTCGAAGATCGTTTTATAAAACTCAAGAATCGTTTAGCGAAACCGAAAAAAACCAAAACAGCCGTAAAACGCGACTAGTTCGCCCACGATAAAAACCGTAAAACTCCGTTTTCTCGACAAAGAACTCGAGGAAATCGTATAAAACGGCAACGGTTAAACGAAACACTGAACATTGCCTAAACTATACGATTTATTCGAGATTTCTCGTTAAAATCGTAAAAACGCGTTTTTAATAAAAACGTCGAGTAAATTGTAAAAAGCGCGTTTTTAATAAAAACGTCGAGTAAATCGTAAAACCTTACGATTAGCTCGAGGAATTTACTAAAAACGGCATCAGATCAGGAAACGATCCCGTACAAAGTCGGAAAACGGATTTATCGCAGAACGGCCCGGAAGGTCCTAAAACGCGATAAAAGCCCATCTCGCGATCTTAACAGAATCTAACTCGAAGATACGATAACGTTTTGACGGTTTACTCGCCGGAGGAAAATAAATGTCAAGCTTGAAGATAAAAGGCAGGTTTGAAGAAAAATAGAAAATTTCCGCGGAAGAAAAGGAAGGATCGAGAAAAATGGAAAATTCCCGATATAGTCAAATCTGGGCGAAATGGAATGACCGAATGGCCAAGGCGAGGAGTATATAAGTAAGAGGTCTAGGGCAGAAGCAACGAACATGATTTTCAGAGCTCTTACCACCAGAAATTAGCAATTAGGAATATTTCCGTTTTCTGTTAGCGAGCTGCGTCTCAATTAGGGTTTTTCGTTCTTAAGCTTTTCGGCTACTCTTTTTGTACCAGTTCTACGTAGATTCGGAATAAGAACCTCTTTGCTCTCAATTTCGATTATTCTTTTAAAAATTCTAAGTTTATCGTTTTCTTAATCTTCGTTGTGCGGTTCTGCAAATAGCCGGTTCCTCTGGAAACTTAGGGTTTTCCCGAAGTTTCCTTTTTTATGATTTATTGACAGTAGGTGGATTTCAGTTCCCACAGTTTGGTGCTAGAAGGAGGGGGGGTTGGATCTATCTTACACCGAAGCCGCAACATTTTATAAGAGGTTCGATGTAGTACTTGAGGATCGAATCCACAGAGACCAAATTTTACACTTTATTATTATAGGATCAATATTAAGCTAAAACAATATGGGGTTTTAAAGTAAAAGAAATAACTTAAACAGCAAGTAACAAGTTGGTTTGGTTTCAGATTATAAAAGAGCTAGGTTTAGGATGATTCATCGGGATACTTAGGA
>CAKOAT010236265.1:95220-130860 GCA_932364175.1 Eruca vesicaria subsp. sativa | reverse complement strand
CCAGAAAAGACAATCCTGATGCGACGCTGAACGAATCGGAGAAACCTCCTACTCACGAACTGGAGACCGAGGGCGACGGCATCGAAAGGGTTAACCTGGAGACAAGCGAGCAGTCCGATTCATCGGACGAAGACGCTGACATCCAACCTAGGAGAAGAAAGACTCGAAGTCCTCTGCCGGAGTCTTCTCCCGAACGTTCTTTTACTGGAGACGAGGGGGAACTCGACTTCGCGCGATACGCAAAAACCGCCGAGGAGCGATCTCCAGTCACTCGCAACAAACGCCGACAAGGTCGGCAAACTGCTGGCGGTCTGACCGAGATTCGCGATCTCCGCGAATATATCACCAAAAGGCCGCAGCGGTAAAATCGGTGAAATCTCATATTTACACGCTACCAGCGCCGCACCCGAGATTGATCGGCTACTGTACGAGTCTCGGAAAACGCCCTTCACGGCCCGCATCACCCAGATCAAATTGCCCGATCCCGGAAAACTTAAGGTGCCGAGTTACGACGGGACGTCCGATCCCAAAGCGAACCTACAAGCATTCCAGATCACCATGGGACGAGCCAAGCTCAAGGACCACGAAAAAGACGCAGGCTACTGCCGCCTCTTCGTCGAAAACCTAGAAGGAACCGCGCTCGAATGGTTCGCCAAACTTAGGCGAAATTCGATCGGAAGTTTCCGTCGACTGGCTTCGGAATTCCTGAAGCAGTACTCGATGTTCATTAACCCGGAAACCTCCGACGCCGACCTCTGGAGCTTGGTGCAGAAGGAGGACGAATCTCTCTGGATTTCATGAGCAGATTCAAACTCGTCATGGCTAGGGTTAGCGGGATTAGCGACAAAGCCGCCATCGACGCGTTAAGGAAATCGCTCTGGTATAAATCAAAATTCCGCAAGTGGATAACTCTCGAGAAACCGCGGACGATCCAGGATGCGCTCCATAAGGCCACTGACTTCATAACCATCGAAGAGGAGACTAAAATCCTGTCCGAGAAGCATAAGCCGACGAAAACATACGCAAAGGATAACGCGTCCGAGCAAAAGCAGAAAAAGAGGAACTCTCGTAACAACAAATTCGTCCATCACGAGGGACAGGATCTCCAAGGGGCGCATAACTACGCCATCAACTCCGGTTCGGAGCAAGGGCGAACTACGGGTAACACGTGGACGAGAAATTCCAATTACGACGAGAATTCTTTCTGCGACCTCCACCAGACCCGCGGGCATTCCACCGTGAACTGCAAAGTTCTCGGCACCAGACTTGCCGCAAAATTGGTCGCGGGAGAACTTTCCAAGATATCCAGTGTCAAGGATCTCATCCGCGATTCGGATCGCCTTCCAAAGAACGACAGGAACAGGCGAGCAGAAACTCTGCCGCAGGGAAACCAGTCAGGCGAAAAACGAGGACGAAGACAAGAAGAGAAGGGTAACGACGCTAACCGTCGAAAACTCAACATGATTATCGGCGAATCGCAATACTACAACGACACCGTCTCGTCTATAAAATCCTACTAACGCAAAGCCGAAACCGGCTCGAGTTGGAAGGTGCCGACGGATGACTCTCCGAAAGGAATGATCTCATTCGACAACGCTGAAACCGGCGGAATCGACCAACCTCACGCCGATCCTCTTGTCATTGACTTAGTAATAAGCGATTTAGAAGTCGCTCGGATCTTGGTCGATACCGGGAGTACTGTCAACGTGATCTTCCGCAACACTCTAGCACGCATGGGATTCGATCTCTCAGAAGTCGAGTCGATTCCAAAACCGCTGACTAGTTTCTCGGGCGAGACGTCAATGACCCTGGGATCAATCCGATTACCAGTAGGCGCAAAATAAGTGACGAAAATCGTTAACTTCGCTGTAGTCGATTTCCCGGCTATCTACAATGTAACCATGGGCACGCCTTGGATAAATTCCATGAAGGCGGTTCTGTCCACGTATCACTTAGGCATCAAATTCCCGATGCCTACGGGAGTCGCGGTAATTTGGGGATGCCAAAGACAATCACGATCCTGCTTCCTAGCCGAACATAAGCTAAGGCAATTGGCGGTAGCAACCGTGAAACCAAAACGGGCAAAGGTCACGCCACCGCCCGCAGAAGACGACCCAAAGCAAGCAACGGCCGAGAAACCAGAAGTTTCCGCACCCATCGCTTCCACCCGACCGGAGGAGACAATCCCGGACAAAGACACCGATCCCGCAACTGAAGCGATCGTGAAGTCTACGACAGCCAAGTAAGCACACTCGCTCAAACAATCATAACTACGAGATGGCTTGATTTCCGAAAGGCAGCTCGCCTAAAGACGAGTTCAGCTATCCCCCCTTCCAAAACGGGGGGGGGGAGTGGGTAAGTATACGAGTATTCGTATACTCCCTAATTTTTTTACAAAATTTCTTTTAGCTTTGTAATCCAAATTCTTTTGAAATTTTTAATAAAGAGAAAGTTAGAATATCTCCGCTACTATCAAAAACGCAAATCCGGAAAATCGCTTCCGCAGTAACAACTTTAATCGTTTTTCTAAAAAACTTGCATATCAAAATATTTTCGGAAAGAACTGGCGAGACGTCACCTGAACTCTCAAAGAAAAATATCTCCCCAAGTCCGTCCGCGACTATAAAAACACGAACGCTCGGCGATTGGCCCCGTTGAGCACGCTAGCCGTCCTAAACAAACGCACCGACCTATCGGGTCCGCATACATCCGACGAGGATAAAATAGCGCGCTATAAAAGAAATCCAAATTTCTGGTCAGCACTTCCGGGCAACTTAGAAATTGTTCTCGGTGAGATGCTCGATTCCAACCATACGAATCGTATAAGCCGAGAACCTATCGCGGATTCTAAATCGGTATGGAGTCAGGTTAAAATCGCAACAGGCAAAACGAAAGCCGACTAGTCATCGCACAGCCCCAATCCGAAAGTAAACCTAGGTCTTGCCCTAAACCCAGCACACTGGTCGCTAACGTCTCAAGGCATGAATCGAGATCCTAAAGGAATGTCTCTTCGCCCACATCTAATCACTCGCGAAAATCGGAATCTCCCGAGTTACTGAATCGGACGATTTACACCAAAGAGTTAGATACGAGATGACAACTCGTATTCAAAGCCACCAACGGCCAGTCCCGGAAAAACAACAACAAAATCGAAAAACTAATAACATCACACATTGAACTCATCAAACGCAGACTGATCGACTTCACCATCCACGTCCGAAATCCCAAGACCAACTTCGACCGAATCCGGTGACACCACGATGGGATTCCATTGATCCCACATGCGCGCCTTAAGGTCGAAAAGTTCGGGCTGCATATCTCTTTCCCGATTCAGGCTTTCCCGCCGCGCGGAGAATTCCTTAGCAAACGAATATCCTTCATTCAGAGTTAGGGATAACCCATGAACGATCCCGCGACATTCGCGATAATCGCCATACGCCCGTTGACCAACTTCGGCATCCGAACAACCGATTGCAAATCGCTCACGACGAGCCTTCATCTCCTCGGCAACCTCTCAATTGCCCGCACGACGAGCACGACGAATCCTTTGGTCAGAGAGGTCCTTGGCACGACGAGATCTAGCCGCACACTCATCCCTCACGCGAGCAACCTCCCTCGCAACCACTTCTTCGGCTCGGTTGGCCTCGACCTCTGCCCGAAGACGAGCAACTTCTTTTTCAGCCATGTTCGCTCGAAACTCGGCAAGGCAAGCTTTAGTGGTACGGCTGTCTAGGGCCCGGGTCATGACAAGGAAACCCTACCAAAAAAAATATTTAAGCGATAATATAGAAACTGCTCGAAAAAGAAAACAATAAACACACGTACCTCCTTGGCTTTCTCAGACCCCCTAATAAACTCCGGGACTTGATCATGGTCGATGTCCGGAAAATGGGAGGTCGATGATCACCCCTCCTTCGTCCAGACGCCTTCTTCCGTCTGACTATCAAGGAAGTCCTTGAGAATATTGTTAGGAGAAGCCGCCCGTTCAGAGTCATCATCTTCGACAACCGGATTTTTATCCCTTCAGAAGCTTGATTTGCCACTCCTCATCGAGGGAACATACGGAATAAACTCCCCGATAAACGGATCCTCTTCGTAAATCGGAGAATTCGCAAAGAGTCGAGATCGGAAGAGGGCAACCGCTTGGCGGACGCGTTGCGGAGAAAAACTGCACCAACCAACTTCACCACATTTGAGAGAAGTGGTGTTGTTTTGGAGATCCGCGGGATACGGAGGCAAAGGGTTGGTCACTGCGGAAAAACAGAAACGAATAAAAATAAATAAATAAATAAATAAATAATAATAATAAGAGGAAGAGGATTCGTATGAACTCGATTCACATACCTTTCCGACCCCACGTGGTCGTAAAAAGCGGAGTGCAACCCTCCTCGACTGACGAACTGTCGATACGGACGTAGAAGAAATTCTTCTTCCAAGAAGTAGAAAGTGTTGAGCAGCCCGTAAAAATTTCGTCACGAGGGCATAGAGTGATCCTCTGCGATTTTCCCGTGGGCTTCAACAGACTCTCGAACTGATCAACGTTAAGGGTAATTCCCTGCTCGAAACTCAGCGTCAGGAGACCAACGAGTTGCTTTAAACCAGGGGGAGTCAGCTGACTGATCGATAGAACCAGCATGTGAAGGTAATGAACAATGATTTCCGGGATCGGAAACCATAAGTGGCATTGTTGCAAGAAAATGTTGTAACATGTGCAAAAACCCTCGGGCGCATCCTTGTCGCCCTCCCCGGCAAGTGGGAGACAAGACTCGACAGCCTCTGGAACTCGGCAAAATTCGCGCATGTAATCGATACTGTTAAAAAGAGCCGAGCTCAGATATCCGGAAGTTTGATCGACGTCCGACAAAGCTGGAACCTAAGTCCCAGGCCTAGCGGACCCCGACTCATCTCCCAACGCCCAAAAAGCCTCGCGTTCCGTCGGATCGATTAACGGGGGCGAATACTCTTCTTTCAGAGCTGAAACTGGAGGCTGCGAGCTCGTTCCCTCAGAATTGCGAAAATTGGAACTAGTTGAAGAACGAGTCTTTCTTCCTGAAAACATGTTTGAAGATCCTCAAAGGAAGTAGAGAGAAAAATTTCTTGGATAAGTTGTAGAAGATGGGGTAAAGAATTCAAAATTTTACTCCATCTACTTATAGGGAAGAATTTTACTATTCACACTTGGACTTTTGACCATTAAAGTTCCGCCTAATTCTACTAAACTCGCCAAACAAGCTCAATCCACTCGCAAGAACCCCACGATTCTTACGAGCTGGGGTCTAACTGTTGGGGTCAAAATCGGTACGACGGAATAAATAGCCAAAACTCCCCGCAAAATACAAAAGGAATAGTTTTATAAAACCCGAGGAGTCGTTTTATAAAACTCGAAATCATTTATAAAACTCACAGACCGTTTTATAAAACCCAAAGAATCGTTTTATAAAACTCGAGGATCGTTTTATAAAACTCGAAGAATCGTTTTATAAAACTCGAGAATCGTTTTATAAAACTCGAGGATCGTTTTATAAAACTCGAAGATCGTTTTATAAAACTCGAGAGTCGTTTTATAAAACTCGAAGGATCGTTTTATAAAACTCGAGAAGACTTTTTATAAAACCCGAAGATCGTTTTATAAAACTCGAGGATCGTTTTATAAAACCCGAAGATCATTTTATAAAACTCGAGGATCGTTTTATAAAACTCGAGAATCGTTTTATAAAACTCAAGAATCGTTTTATAAAACTCAAAGAATCGTTTTATAAAACTCGAGAAGCCGTTTTATAAAACTCAAGGAATCGTTTTATAAAACTCGAGAATCGTTTTATAAAACTCGAAGAATCGTTTTATAAAACTCAAAGAATCGTTTTATAAAACTCGAAGAATCGTTTTACAAAACTCGAAGATCGTTTTATATAACCCGAAGATCGTTTTATAAAACTCGAAGATCGTTTTATAAAACTCAAAGAATCGTTTTATAAAACTCGAAGAATCGTTTTATAAAACCCGAGAATCGTTTTATAAAACCCGAGAATCGTTTTATAAAACTCGAAGATCGTTTTATAAAACTCGAAGATCGTTTTGTAAAACTCGAAGATCGTTTTATAAAACTCGAGAATCGTTTTACGAAACCACAAAAAACCGAAACAGCCATAAAACGCGAACTAGTCGCAACTAGTTCGCCCACCGGCGAACTAGGAGGTCCTTGACTAGTTCGCCCACCGGCGAACTAAGCCAGCCGGCTTAGTTCGCCGTTGGACGAACTAGAGACTTCCTGGACGTCCCGAGCCTCGATCTCCCGCATCCTCGATTTGAAACTTACGTCTTTCGACACGGTCGCATTCTGAACCACGGCCGAAATGTCTCCCGTTCCATCTCGAACCGACCTATCGTTCGAGTTTTACGATAAAAACGGTAAAACTCCGTTTTCTTGACAAAGAACTCGAGGAAATCGTATAAAACGGCAACGGTTAAACGAAACACCGAACATTGCCTAAACTATACGATTTATTCGAGATTTCTCGTTAAAATCAAAAAAACGCGTTTTTAATAAAAACGTCGAGTAAATTGTAAAAAGCGCGTTTTTAATAAAAACGTCGAGTAAATCGTAAAACCATACGATTAGATCCAGGAATTTACTAAAAACGGCATCAGATCAGGAAACGATCCCGTACAAAGTCGGAAAACGGATTTATCGCAAAACGGCCCGGAAGGTCCTAACACGCGATAAAAGCCCATCTCGCGATCTTAACAGAATCTAACTCGAAGATACGATAACGTTTTGACGGTTTACTCGCAGGAGGAAAATAAATTTCAAGCTTGAAGATAAAAGGCAGGTTTGAAGAAAAATAGAAGATTTCCGCGGAAGAAAAGGAAGGATCGAGAAAAATGAAAAATTCCCGATATAGTCAAATCTGGGCGAAATGGAAAGACCGAATGGCCAAGGCGAGGAGTATATAAGTAAGAGGTCTAGGGCAGAAGCAAGGAACACGATTTTCAGAGCTCTCACCACCAGAAATTAGCATTTAGGAATATTTCTGTTTTCTGTTAGCGAGCTGCGTCTCAATTAGGGTTTTTCGTTCTTAAGCTTTTTGGCTACTCTTTTTGTACCAGTTCTACGCAGATTCAGAATAAGAACCTCTTTGCTCTCAATTTCGATTATTCTTTTTAAAATTCTAAGTTTATCGTTTTTTTAATCTTCGTTGTGCAGTTCTGCAGATAGCCGGTTCCTCTGGAAACTTAGGGTTTTCCCGAAGTTTCCTTTTTTACGATTTATTGACAGTAGGTGGATTTCGGTTCCCACAGAGTAATTCACTCCTTAGGGTTAAACATTTGAGAGATATCAACCAGGATTCGAGCGACTTCTAATTCGCTTATGACTAAGTCAATGACGAGAGGATTGGCTTCTGAGTCATCGAAAGAGATCACTCCCTTTGGAGCGTTATCCAATGGTACATTCCTACTCAAACCGGTTTTGGCTTTTTGTTGGTAGGACTTTATAGATGAGATGGTATCGCTGTAGTACTGTGATTCGTGATGATCATATTAATCTTTCGGCAGTTAGCATCGTTACCTTTCTCGTCTTGTCTTCGTCCACATTTCTCGCCTGACTGGTTCCCTTGAGGCGGAGTTTCCGCTCGCGAGTTCCTGTCGTTTTTCTGAGGGTGTTCTGAATCGCGGATGAGGTCCTTGACGCTGGATATTTTGTAGAGTTCTCCCGCGAGCAATTTTGCGGCAAGTCTGGCAATTTTGTAGAGTTCTCGTCTTGTCTTCGTCCACATTTCTCGCCTGACTGGTTCCCTTGAGGCTGAGTTTCCGCTCGCGAGTTCCTGTCGTTTTTCTGAGGGTGTTCTGAATTGCGGATGAGGTCCTTGACGCTGGATATTTTGTAGAGTTCTCCCGCGAGCAATTTTGTGGCAAGTCTGGCACCGAGAAATTTTCAGTTCATGGTAGAGTGCCCGCGAGTTTGGTGGAGATCACAGAAGGATTTTTCGTCGTAATTCGGATTCCTTAACCACGTGTTCCCCGTAGTTCGCCCTTGTTCCGATCCGGAATTGATGGCGTAATTGTGCGCCCCTTGGAGATCCTGCCCCTCGTGATACACATATTTGTCGTTACGAGGGTTTTTCTTTTTCAGATTCTGCTCGGACGCGATGTCCTTTGCGGAAGTTTTTTTCCTGCTTATGCTTTTCGGACAGGATTTTAATCTCCTATTCGATGGTTATGTAATCAGTAGCTTTGTGGAGCGCGTCTGATCGTCCGCGATTTCTCGAGAGTTATCCATTTTCGAAACTTCGATTTGAATCAGAGCAATTTTCTGAGAGCGTCGATGGCGGCTTTGTCGCTTATTCCGCTAACCCTAGCATGACGAGTTTGAACCTGCTCATGAAGTCGCGAAGGGATTCGTCTTCCTTCTGCGATAAGCTCCAGAGATCAGCGTCGGAAGTTTCCCGATTTATAAATATCGAGTAGTGCTTCAGGAATTCGGAAGCAAGCTGGCGGAAACTCCCGATTGAATTCTGCCTAAGTTTGGTGAACCACTCGAGTGCTGATCCTTCTAGGTTTTTGAAGAAAAGACGGCAGTAGCCCGCGTCTTTTTCGTGATCCTTGAGCTTGGCTCGTCCCATGGTAATCTGGAAGGCATGCAGGTGCGCTTTGGGATCAGCCGTCCCGTCGTAAGTTGGCACCTTGAGCTTTGCTAGATCGGGTAGCTTGACCTCGGTGATGCAAGCCGTAAAAAGCGTTTTCCAAGATTCGTGTAGCAGCCGATCAATTTCGGGTGCAGCGCTGGTAGCATGGTGAATTTGAGATTTCACCGCTTTTACCGCTGCGGCCGTTTTAGTGATGTAGTCGCGGAGATTGCGAATCTCAGTTAGATCGCCAGCAGTTTTCCGACCTAGTCGGCGTTTGCTGCGAGTAACTGGAGTTCGTTCTCCGGTTGTTTTTGCACGTTGCGCGCAGTAGAGCTCCTCCTCAACTTCAGTAAGAGAGCGCTCGGGAGAAGAGTCCGGCTGAGGGCTGTGAGTTTTCCTTCTTCTAGGATGGACGTCTGCGTCCTCATCCGACGAATACGATTGGTCGCTTGTTTCCAGGCTAACCCTCTCGATGCCATCTTCCTCGAACTCCTATCTGCGAGTAGGAGATTTGTTCGATTTGTTTAGCGTCGCGTCAGGGTTATCTTTTTCGGAGTTCTGCTCCTGCAGATTTCCCTGCTCGGTTCTGGGGCGATCCGTAGGAGTCCCGAAATCGAGCCTTCTTCCGCGGATCCTAGTGGTTCCGCGGGGGCGAATTGCCCTGGTTCTCGCAGTTAAGGTTTTGACCTGTTTTGCGAGTGAACCAATGAGATTTTCTTGCTCCTCCGATTTCTTGTTGAAATCGGAGAGTATCTTCTCGACGGCCTAGTTCTAGCAATCTAAGACTAAAACCTTAGTTGAGACACAGCTCGATAACAAAAACGGAAATATTCCTAAAGGCTAAGTTTGGTGGTGAAAGCTCTGAAAACTCGTCCTCTGCTTCTGTCCTTTGCCTTTAGCTTATTTTCGCCCAGATTCGAGTTTATCAGGAATCTTCCATTTATCTCGATACTTCCATTTTCTTTGCGGAAATCTCATATTTATCTTCAAACTTGACATTTATCTTCTTTCTGCGAGTAAATCCTAAAACCGTCATTGTATCTTTGGGCTGGATTTCGTTTAAAGTCGCAAGTGGACTTTTATCGCGCTTTTGGGCTGTCTGAGCCGTTTTGCGATAAAAACCGTTTTATGATTTTAGACGAGATCGTTTCCTGATATGATGCCATTTTTATAAGATTTCTCGAGTCTGTCGTATAGTTTTACAATGCACGATGTTCCATCTAATTGTTGCCGTGTTATACGATATTCCCAAACTTTACGAGAAAAAAAGACTTTTACGATTTTTATCATAAAACTTGAACAGTAAGACGGATCGATACGAAACAAGAGACGTTTCGACCATGTTTCAGAGCATGATCGGACTGAAGGACGTATGCCTTGCGTCAAGGATGTGGGAGATCGAGGCTCGGGACGGTCAGCTCGATGTACGGCGAACCGAACCGGGTTGGTTCAGCTCGCCATACGGCGAGTTGTTTTGAGTTGTCTTAAAGAATCGGAGTGTGATCACAATGGTTTAGGAAGAAGACTCCCTGGTGGAGTGTTTAATTATTATTCAGGCGCTATACCATCATTTTTCCAGTCGAACAAGATGTGGGGGTGGATATTGATGATATCTATGCGCCAGTGAACTACAACAACTGTCATTGGATTGCTATATGGATATCGATCCTTAAGAGACACATAGTCATCTAGGACAGCATTTGTAACTCTATCTCCGACGAAGAACTCAATGTGGTAATGGAGACTTTTCAGAACATAATCCCTTATCTGCTTGTTGAGTGTGCTACCTCTGATGAGCTGCGTTTCCAATACTCCATGGAGCCATTCACATTTAAACGTGAACCCAATGTGCCTCATGCCCGAGCTGGTGATTGTGGCGTCTACGCTGTAAAATACATTGAATGTCATGCTCTTGGGATGCCATTTCATCCAAAAGACTTTGCTAAGGCCAACGCCAACGTGAAGGCTATTAGGGATAAAATGGCGGTATATATATTTAATGAGCTCATTGGCCAGCATGAGAAGGAAAACAAGGATAATTTTGAGGAGATGGGTGCTTATGATTAGGCCGATGTTTGTATGTTTGTATTCGAACTTGATTAGGCTGATGTTTAGGATGTTTTTATGTATGCTTTGTTTGTTGTAACCATATTTTCGCACAGAAGACTTTCAATTAATTAGGCTGATGTTTATATTTTTGTCGAAACCTCCCTAAATTTGGTAGAAGACTAATAATTAAGTCGTCTAAACAGTCATCCAGCTAGAAGACTTTCCAGATGACTTAATTATTAGTCGTCTGAGAAGTCTAACACAAATTCTTAATACATACTCATAAAGCCTGGACGACTTAGTAGAAGATTAATAATTAAGTCGTGTGGAAAGTCATCCAGCTGGAAGACTTTCCAGATGACTTAATTATTAGTCGTCTGAAAAGTCTAACACAAATTCTTAATACATACTCGTAAAGCCTGGAAGACTTAGTAAAAGACTAATAATTAAGTCGTCTAGAAAGTCATCCAGCTGGAAGACTTTCCAGATGACTTAATTATTAGTCGTCTGAAAAGACTAACACAAATTCTAAATACATACTCATAAAGCTTGGACGACTTAGTAGAAGACTAATAATTAAGTCGTCTGGAAAGTCATCCAGCTGGAAGACTTTCCAAATGACTTAATTATTAGTCGTCTGAGAAGACTAACACAAATTATTAATATATACTCATAAAGCCTGGACGACTTAGTAGCAAATTTATAATTAAGTCGTCGGGAAAGTCATCCAGCTGGAAGACTTTCCAGATGACTTAATTATTAGTCGTATGAGAAGACTAACACAAATTCTTAATGCATACTCATAAAGCCTGGACGACTTAGTAGCAGACTTATAATTAAGTCGTCTGGAAAGTCATCCAGCTGGAAGACTTTCCAGATGAGTTAATTATTAGTCGTCTGAGAAGTCTAAAACAAATTCACAACACAAATTATTAATACATAGATTCATAACACAAATTCTTAATACATAGATTCATAACACAAATTCTTAATACATAGATTCATAACACAAACTTTTAATACATAGATTCATAACACAAATTCTTAATACATAGATTCATAACACAAATTCTTCTGGACGACTTAATTAAAGATCATTCTTTACATGATGATTTTGTATGGCCAGTTTCTCTGCATACTGAGCATCTGTAAACCCTGTGTTGCTTCCGTGGTCTGCGTCCTCTCATCCGGGATAGCTTCAACCAAGATTACCATCTTGATTTTTTCTGTCTCCCCGGACCACGCTTTTCGGCCGGAGGATCGCATGTGCGTTGCTCAACTTGTTGTCCAGGACAAGGATATATATTCTCTGAGTATCCTGCAAACAAATATTTTTTTGAATACACTGGATGTACAAGTGTGGAGATATGCACACAAGGATGTGATCCAGAAGCTATAGCATGAGAGCAAGGTATTTTCTCCACTTGATAGACACCACAATCACACTTTCCATTCTCCAAATCAACCACACAGTCCATTTTGCCACATTTCACAAAGAATTTCCATCCATCAATTGGTTGGGCTCTCATCGTATCTGCTATCTCCGATCGAACAGCAAGTAAGTATTCAACACCCCAACTATGATCTATTAAGAGACTCAAAGCATCTTCTCTCTTTTTTCAAAACCACTTTCCAAGCTTCTCCCTTATGAACCCCAACAGGAACTATATCGGAAATCCTCTAGCTCGCTTCAATACGGAATTAATAGATTTAGCGATGTTGCTTGTTTTTAAGTTGTACATGTCTCCCTGACAATAAACCCTTGACCATAGGTTAACGTCGGCATTCTCCAAATACGTTGCAAGGTTCAGGTTCGCACTCCGTATCTCAGCCATGTACCGGTTAAAGTCTGAAACCGTATGAGCATAAGCAGCACTAGGCCTGGGCGTTTTTAACTCAACCCGAAATACCGACCTTAACCCGAACCGGAAAAACCGAAACCGAATCCGAACTATTTTACAAAAATATCCGAACGGGACTTATGAGCTTAGTACTTTGGACTATGGTTATAATCCGAACCGAAATCCGAATTAGAATCCGAAGATATCCGAAATTAGTTAAATATGTTAATGTTTTTATATATGTTAAGGTGATTTAGATATTTTAGAGTATTCAAAATATTTTTGTAGTTTGTTTTATTTTTTATTTTGAATACTTTTTAGTTAATTTAGATAGTTTAACTAATTTTTAATTAGATTTGTAAATAAATTATATATTTTGAAAAAAAATTTGTCAATTTTCGAGGTTTTAAAAAATATATTTTTAGACGATTTTAAACATTGGTTAGATCCGATCCGAACCGAACCCGGAAGGAACCGAACCGAATCCGATCCGATAATTATTAAAAACCGAATGGTACTTGTGAGCATAACACCGAAAATCTGAAAATCCAAATAACCCGAACTGAGACCGAATGGGCCACCGAACACCCATGCCTAAGCAGCACCTTTCACCAAGTACAAAAGATGTTTTCCTTTATACTTTTTGACAATGTTATCTTGAAGGTGATAATAACATATTCCTTGGGTTGCCCAAGGAAATACCTTATCACACACACTTTTAATGTATGTGTGCCAGTCGGAGACAATCACCAGAGGCTGCTCATCAGATACACAAGTACCCAATTTTGTGAAAAACCATTCCCATAAAGGTTCATCTTCAGCATCTACGATCCCAAAATCCAATGGAAATATCTGAAAATTCCCATCTTGTGCAGCTGCAACTAACAAAACACCTCCATAATTCCCACTTAGGTGAGTCTCATCCACCACAATGACCCTTCTCTGATAGTTAAAACCTTTGATAGAAGCTCCGAAAGAGAGAAATAAATACTTAAATCTATTAATGGAATCAAGTTCTATAGCAGTGATAGAATTGGGATTTGCTAAGGAGATTTGCTCGAGATATGATGGCAGGCGTTAATATCCATTTTCTGCTGATCCTCTCACCAATGTTTGTGCATATAAAAGTGCTCTGTATGAAGTGGTGTGATCATGCGTCATGCCAAACATGTTCTTCCTTGCATCAGTCATATGTTGCGGATACAACCCATCAATGATTCCAACATGATCAATAAAAAGCCTACCAACGTACTTTGGAGTACAGTGTCTCCGCTGAGGGATTCGGTCTCCCACTGAGCATGTATGTGTTTCCACATACTTTGTTACCCAAAATGTGTTTATCCCTCGTTTCACACTTGCTCTGATCTCTCATCCACAACCACTAACCCGACATGTTTCCACAAGGAGAGTTTTTGTTGACTTTCATATTCTGAAGGAGAACTTACATCTCACTGTTGTCAACCACAGCTCTGAAAGCAGTGCATCCTTGCTAACAAAACTCTGGTTGACATAGATACTGTTACCATTCGATCTTCCTCCTTCAATAGCATGTCTTTTTGAAATCTTTAAAACACATATCATCATCTTGTTCCTCATCCTCATCTTTAACCTTTCCATAAACACGGTAATCCTCACCATTCTCGTCCACTTCGGTAACAATAGAGACATCATCTTCCTCCTCCCCATCATCCTCCTCCCCATCATCCTTCTCCCCATCATCTTCCTCCCCATCATGATTTTCATCTTTAACCAAATCATCATCATCATTGTCAAAACATTCATCAGCTTCTTCCCTCTCCTCAGAAACCGTTTCCACCTTGCTACAGCTTGATACACAAAGCAGTACTCTATGCGTTTTGGTTATCTCGAGCAAGTTTCGAACTTGTCTATCTTTTGTAACATGAATAGGAGGGATGTCTGGATCCATCTGTTGAATCATTTTTGCTAGTAGTGAGTAGGTTATCTCCACAGATTATGTGCTCATGTCCAGGTTAAAATCTTCTTGAGCCACTGAAACAAGTTTAGCGTGTGTCGAACCTTCACTCAAAAGAAACATTCTCGCTCCTTTGAAATTATCGACCACAAAATCCCAACATCCATCTTTGAACAACCATTCTCCATACACTGCATGTAACTAACACATCATCTGCAAAAATTCAAAATAAAACACATTAGTAAACATAGAGAAAATGAAAGTTTACTAAACACTGACGCTGACGACATAGCAGTAAGTCGTCTGGAAGACTTAGAAGACTTACCAATAAGTCATACAAACAAGTCATTTTTGCAATTGACTTTTCAATGGGATGACTAATTTCTAAGTCGTCCGGATTTGTTTGTTAAAAAAAAACTCTAAAATACTTACCATTAAGTCGTCTAGGATAAACAGGTTGGTTTTGCATTTGACCGACTTGGGTCAGATATTTGACTTTTCATGTATGACTTACCAGTAAGTCGTCTATGGGAAAACAAAAATTTCAGTATTTAATTAAAGCTGGACGACTTATCTATAAGTCGTCTCAGGTTAGTTTGAAATTCGAAAATAAAACTTAAATATTTTACTTTTCCCAGACGACTTACTTGAAAGTTGTCCAGTTTGATGACTTATGAGAAAGTCGTTCGAGATAAGCAAGGTTTGACCAGAATCTCGGAAAAAAATCTGGATGATTTTGTTTATCTTGGAAGACTTTCAAGTAAGTCGTCCGACTGAACGACTTTTGTGTAAGTCGTCTAGGAGAAGTAAAATATGTAAGTTTTATTTTCCAATTGTAAAACTAACCTGATACGACTTAAAAATAAGTCGTCTAACTTTAATAAAATATTGAAATTTTTGTTTTTTCAGAGACGACTTAATGGTAAGTCGTCCAGGAAAATTCAAATATCTGACACAAGTCGTTCAAATGAAAAACTAACCCATTTATCATAGACGACTTATTGGTAAGTCGTCTACAATATTTTATAGATTTTTTTTAACAAACAAAGCTAGACGGCTTAGATTTAAGTCGTCTGTTTGACCAGAAGACTTACCGTAAGTCTTCTACAGCTAGACGACTTACGGATAAGTCTTCTACGCGAACATACTTGTTAAAAAAATCAATTTCATACCTTAAACTAGTGAGATGACTTCCTTAGCACACAGAGTCTTCTCCAACTCACCCAGAACCTCAAACGAAAGTAACCCACGAAGAATAGTAAGCTTGAATGGCTCTGTCAACCATAAAAATTTTGAATCAAAAGCTTGAGGTTTTTGGATGAATATGGAGACAAAGTGAAAGAGATGTTGTTTTTAGTTCATAACAATTGAGAAAGAGAGAGTGTAAATCGATTTTGGGTGCATTAAGAGCTTCAAATTGGTTTTTTCATCGTAGTTTAGGTATTGATGGCAATGGCTAAATACTTGAAGATGATGAGGTTGAGAGAGTTAAAAACAATTTTTGAAAAAAAAAATGTAATGGTATTTTCGTAAAAAATGTGAACAGATGGGGTGAATAGGACAAAAAAAAGTTATAAAAAAAAAGTTAGTTTTGTGTTTGACTTTGAGATTTAAGTCAAATTTACAAAAATGCCAAAAACAATAATGATAAACAAAAGGAGGAGCACCACTCATTAGAAAATTAATACATAGCAACATAGCTACTATTAAAGCAAGCTGAGACGATCATTAATCTAAGTCTCTTAATTGGGATTCTTAACTTTGGATAAGAGACTGTTCTTAGCTTTTCTTAAATTGTCGTTTATATAAGAGATATAAGAGCTGTCTCTTAGTGAAAAGTGTAAAAAAAAAAAAACATATCAAATAATAAGTTAAGAACCCCGGCTAAGTAACCGGAGTTATTCATGTTCGGCATAGTATTGCTTCACATCCAAGCCTCAAATATCAAAAAACAAAACAAAAAGGAGATTGATGTGATGTGGTGATACAGAACTACCCAAGAGCCTAACCTGATAAAGCCAAACCTTACACATCTCAACGACGATTTGAGAGCGGACATTCTATAGAGGAATCTAGATAGGTTAACTCAAATTATAAGAAAAATGACTCATAGGTTATGCTGCTCATTCACGCCCAAACTGCATGAAAGAACTGCCCAAGCGCCTAAACAGGTAAAGCTAAACATTATACATCTAAAAGACCATTGAAATCATACATACTTCACACAAATTTACAAATCTCAACTCTTTCAACAGATAAGACCATTGTCAAACCATACATCTAAAACATCATTTGGAATCATACATACAAATTCACAAAGGTCCACTAGTTCAACAAATAAGAACAAATTCTCATTTGTTGTGCTAGTCATTCACACCCAAACTACATATAAGAGCAAAGGAAAATTTGACAATCATTGAAACACCTCATGAAGCCTTTCTTCATAAAATGACAACTTTGACAAAATAATCTGCATCTCGAGGAAAACAATCTCGCCGGAAAAAAGAAAAAAGTTCTTTGAGTTCACGTTTGCTAGCTTTGACAGTTACCATCCGCAAATAGAAACAATGAAATCATTCTCTCTTTTTTTCAAACAGAACAAAGCAACAATCTTAAAACCGCTACTACTAAAGTCAAAAAAATATGAATCATCTTGGTTTTGCTTGTCCTACAAGTTATTTAACTCCAAAAATTATATATTTTCATATAATACTAGTCACATATTTTAAATGATTAAGATCTGGGTTCGTAAGTCCATACATTCCTTAACCAAAGCCAATGTAGCTAACGTCGATGTGGACAATTTCAACACAGATCTAATCGACTCAGGTGATCACAATCATACAAATTCACGATAAGAACTAAACTTTAGATATGAAAAAACTTGCCGACAGTGAAAAAAAAAACGCGTGGTAATCTAATTAAACAGAAGATTTTCTCTGCTACCAGCCATGAACGAATTTGAAACAAACAAAGAAAATTATGTGGGTGTGGGAAACCAAAATGCGAATTCTTTTTATAATTTAACTTAAAGAAAAATCCTTTAAAAAAAAAAAGATAAATCATTTCTTCATTTTATAAGAAAACTTTGACAAAATAATTTGCATCAATTAATAGCCTATGAATCTGAAGAAGAAAATTATTGAAACACCTTATTTTAAGTACAGTTGATTTTGTAACGTGTTATTTAAGGTTAATTTTGTCAATTTAGTTGGGCTGGTTTAGGTATATATGGTCACTTGGTGAGTGACATTTGATTGTAGTAAAAAATTAATTCAAAATTGTACTTCAGTTTTAATAGATTAGATATTACAAAAGTCATAGTTGGACCATTATATTAATTGCATTAATATTATTTGAACTATAATTTTGAATCTAACAACTAAGAAAGGATGGCTCAGGAGGTATATGATGATGCTGATGATGATCTCTTGGGTGAGGAGTTTATGGAGTTGAGTGCAGAGAAGAGCATCGATGTGGAAGCTGGCGTGAAGAATAAACCGGAGTGAAGAGACAGTCAGGCCGCTTGATTACTTCTTCGAGTAATCTAGGAACAAAACCGGGAGTCCTCCGTCGAGGGTCTCCTAGACTGCGAGTTGCTAAAACCTTGACGCATAAGGTATCCCGACAGAGGGATAAGGCTGGGCGCTCGCAACATAGTTCTAAAAACATTCCAAAGAAATCACACAATGACGATGGTTCGATGGGATCCAAAAATCCATCCAAGTCTCATCCATGAAGACAATCAGTTCGAACTGTCGAGAGATTGGAAACGACCTTACAGTTCGACGCCTTACGGAGATGTGTCAGAAGCATCGCCCAGGACTAGTGTTTCTTTCTGAAACGAAGAATAGGAGGCTGCTGTTGCAAGACATTTAGGCCGACTTAGGATATGATCGTTTGTTTACCGTTGAGCCACTTGGTCTCAGCTGAGGTTTAGCACTTTTTATATGGATGATTTTCAAGTTAATGTTTTATTTTCGAATAACAGAATGATTGACATTGAGGCAATCATTGATGGAATAAAAGTCTACATGACATTTGTTTATGGGGATCCCGTACTTGATAGAAGAGATTTAGTTTGAGAATGTCTTACGCGTTTCTCAACAACAAGAAATGAACCTTGGTTCATGATAAGAGATTTTAATGAAAGTACTTGTCATGCAGAGAAGGAAGGAGGCAAGCAACGCCCTGATAGCTCTTTTCTGCCCTCTAGGCAAATGCTAAGTGATTGTGGTATGCTGGAGTTTGCTTTCACAGGAAACATGCTATATTGGGTTGGAAATAGAGCAGGGAGGACAACAGTTAGATGCCGCTTGGATAGGCATGTTGGGAATGAGGATTGGCATGAGAGATTCCCTCATTCCAAAGTGACGTATATGAGACTATGAGGATCGGATCATCGTCCGATACTAGCTGATATTCTAAAAAAAAAACTAGGCGAACAAGAAACTTCAAATTTGATAAGAGATGGTTGGATAACGATGAGCTCCGGAAAATTATACTTGAGGGATGGAAGTCACCGGACCTTCCACCTGGAGCAAGTATAACAGAGCATATTGTAAGCTGCCGCAGAGCACTAAACGTATGGAAAAAGCAGCATAATCTGAACTCAGAGAGAACAGTGGAGGAGCTCAAGGAAAAGGTAGATCGTTTATCTTCCAACGATGATGCCACTACTGAGGAGATTGCGGCAGCTATTAAGGAACTATCTGACGCTCTTAAGGCGGAGGAGATGTTTTGGAGGCAGAAGTGCAGGGTTTTCTGGCTGAGAGAGCGGGATAGGAATACAAAAAAAATTTCACGCCCTTACGAAGCAAAGGAGAGCACGGAATAGGATCACCCAATTACTAGATGAGGATGGAAATGTGGTGGAGGATGAGGAAGGATTGGTAGCCATCGCTACAAATTACTTTAGACACATCTTCCAATCATCCAATCCTGAGGCAATAAAGGAGGCTCTCTCTGAAGTATCAACTACAATTACCTAAACAGATAATGAGACTTTAACAGCCCCGATCACTGAATGGGAGGTCAAATTGGCTCTTTTCGAGATGCACCCAGAGAAAGCTCCAGGACCAGATGGAATGACTGCACTGTTCTACCATAAATTCTGGGATATTGTAAAGGATGATTTAACTCTTATGGTTAATCAATTCCTATTTGAGGGAATATTGCCATCAGGTTTAAATGATACCAATATATGCCTCATTCCAAAAGTGGATAAGCCAAATCAGATGAGTCAGCTACGTCTTATTAGCTTATGCAATGTTAGTTACAAGATTATCTCTAAGGTCTTATGCCAGAGATTAAAAAATTTCTACCAGACAGGATATCTGAGACCCAGTCAGCCTTTGTTGCTGGGAGACAGATATCAGATAACATTATGATAGCTCAAGAATTGTTCCACGCTTTACGAACAAAACCGAGTGGCCGAAACAAAAGGATGGCTATCAAGACGGATATGAGCAATGCATATGATAGGATGGAATGGTCCTTCATTAAGTCCACCATGAGAAAGATGAGATTTTCTGAAGTCTAGATATCTATGATAATGAGATGCGTAACATCAGTAAAGTACAAGGTACTCATGAATGGACAGCCAAGAGGGAATATCATCCCGGAGGGAGGTCTACGACAGGGGGATCATTTGTCCCCTTTCATTTTTATTGTGTGAACGGAAGCGCTCGTTAGCCTTCTAAATCACGCAGAGAATCAAGGAAAGATAACGAGGATGCGCATCACGCGTGCGTGTCCTTCGGTATCTCATCTTCTCTTTGCTGACGATAGTCTGTTTTTATGTAAGGAGGAACCCCGTGAATGTGAAGAAGTAATAAAAGTGGTAAAGTTATATGGACAAGCTTCTGGACAATGCATTAATTTTGATAAGTCTTATTTACTCTTTGCTAAAAGAATTGGACAGGACGTGCAACAAGAGATCAAAGATACTCTTGGGATCCAAAATGAAGGAGGAATGGGGTCATACTTGGGGATACCAGATGATATCAGTGGGTCCAAATGCAAGCTCTTTGCCTTCCTTAAGGATAAGCTGAGAGGTAGAGTGAATGGATGGACTGGCATGTGGCTTTCTAAAGGCGGGAAAGAGGTTATGATAAAATCAAACATGCTTTCTCTCCCGACGTACGTAATGTCTTGTTTCCTTCTCCCATTGGAGATTTGTGCGAATTTAGCCAGTGCCATTGCACAGTTCTGGTGAAGCTCAAATCCACCTAAATGGGGTATACACTGGTCAACATGGGAGAATAAGGCAGAATTGGTTTTAGGATGATCCATGCGTTTAACCTTGCGTTACTAGCAAAGCAACTATGGAGACTGGTACAGAACGGATTCTTTGGTAGCTCGTATCATGCGAGGTTGGTATTACAGATTAAGTACGCCTTTGCGTCAAATCAATGCTAACAGCCCATCATATGTGTGGACAAGCATATCGGCTGGAAGAGAACTGCTATTATTAGGAATTAGACACAAAGTCCATTCGGGTTATGAAGTTAAAACTTGGGAAGATCGTTGGATATCTACTACACCTGCGAGACCAGCAATCCCTTTGCACCGGTCCTGCATCCGAACATGAGAGTGAGCGATTTGATTAGTCAAACAACGAAGACTTGGGATGATAGCCGACTTCACAATTATATTGATGCAGTTGATATACCACTCATTAAGAATATGGCCATTAGTTCAACGCACCGACGGGATACGTACTGCTGGAGCTATATCAGAACTGGTCAGTATACAGTTAAATCTGGATAGTGGGTAGCGCAAAATATCCTAAGGAAGGAAGACGAATATGTAGTATGTGAACCTAGTATCACAAAACTCCAAGCACATGCTTGGAAGGTCAGGGCTCCCCAAAAGATTTCCCATCTTATGTGGCAGCTGATAACAGGTCATGTAGCTTGTGACGAGCATCTTAAACCACAGACATATGCGATGTGATAACCACTGCCCTCGTTGTGGGAAACCTGAGGAAACGATCAATCATGCAATATTTGAATGTCCACCTGCTTTACAAACTTGGGTGCTATCATCTACACCTACCAATCTTGTTTTGTTTCCAATACAAAGTACGTATGCGAATATGGACTATTTATTCTGGAGGAAGAATGTGATAATGGAGCCAGAATTGGACAGGGATCCTTATCCTTGGCTAATCTGGTACATTTGGAAGGCTAGGAATGATAAGTTGTTCAGAGGCATTGATAGGAACCCACTGGAGACAGCGCGCTATGCAGAGAGTGAATGCCAAGTATGGTTCCAAGCAAATGAGCAGGATATTCCGGTCCCCCCTTGGATTGGAATAGTTAAAGAACAGACCTTAAGTCTGGGTAACATATGCATGGTGGATGGATCTTGAACTTCTATGGATCTCTTCAGTGGATGTGGATGGGTGTTGAACGAAAAATTCGGGGATAGACAGTTATTGGACTGCGAAACTTTGATCGAGTGGAATCGGCGCTGCATTCAGAGTTGGAAGCACTGCGGTGGGCAATGGAGAACATGCTTCAACATTCGCCATGTCAGAGCTCTGGAACTGATTGCAAGGAGATGATCGAGATGCTAAGAAATCTCATGCATGGCCTAGTTTCTCAACGGAACTGGAAAAAGTGATGACACTGAAGATCTGGTTTCCTGAATTCAAGATTTTTTACATTCCTAGATTAAAGAACGGCGCTTCTGATTCTCTAGCCAAGATAGCTAGGACTTTTTATTGTAAGCTTATGTACGTTGATTGTTCTATCCCGATCTGGTTACCCAGACCACCTCAAGTTGCTTGAGTAATAGATCAGACGTTTGATGTCAAAAAAAACAACTAAGTTTCTTTTTGGACAAAAAAAAAAGGAAAAACAACTAAGAAAATTATTATTAATTATATATTTTCCTGATTTTGTTCCTGAAATATGTTTCTTAAAATTTAACATCTACTTTTACCTTTTAGTTAATTTAATTTTAACTTAAATTTAATCGTTATTTTAATTTAAAATCATTATAATACGTATGTTCAAAGCATTATAATTTTTTTATCTAGCTTTTTAGATCATATGATACACAAAATATAAGAACACTTAAAATGTAGACTAAATAAGCAAAAAATATGCTGTAACATATACTTTTTCTATTATTTATAATGCTTTTTTATATTTTTATTATCTAATACAGACTGGCATATAGCTTTAATCATATTTATGCTTTTCTTATACTTCGTAAATGAAATTGACGGTAAATAACAGAGACATATACAGTTAAATAATATACAATTATACTTTGTAAGCTAATATTCCAATAATTGATTAAATTGAAATACCAATTATTTCTAACTAAAACTAAGTAATAATATCACAAGAAATAAAAAAACAATTTCTATAATAGACTTCATTTTCTAAAAAAAAAAATTTAAATGAAAATATTTCTACTAATTTTAACTAAAAACAGACTAGTATTCTTATCATCTTATTATAGTGTATCGTGTTATAATTGATGGTTTTAGAATAAATTTTTTCAAACTATTTCAATAAACATGCAAAATATTTATCAAATACGAGATGAGTGGAATGAATATATAAGTTTGTTTCAGTTATTAGAAAAAATAAATCAAATGTTAACCAATACGACACATGTTGAAAACAATTATCTCACTTTGAACATGGTTTAGAAATAATTGTCACATTTTAAATATGGGTTAAAAACTATGGCATATATTAATTAAGTACAATAGAATAGTTTTCATTAAATAATTGTTTTATCAACAAAAATCCATCCCGCGCTTTGCAAGCGGGTCAAGATCTGATTCTATTTATTTTCTCATACAATAATTTTTAGGCAATATTTTTAATGTAATTTGTATTATAGAAGGTTTAAATAATTTTCACTAATATCTATAGTATATATATGAAAATTACGTTATAAAACCAAAAGCATGATATATGATGTTTTGTAAACAAATCTTGCATAAATAGTTTTAAACACAAAAAAATAAGAAACTAAAATTATTTTTATTTTAATATTAAGCTTAATCATATTTATCATTTAGCATTTTTAAATTTAATGTTAGTAAAAAAAATTCCCCCCCCCCCCCCCCCCAAGTTTCTCTCCAATTTTTTTTTCAAATTTGATTCATGTTTTTTTTTTTACAATGGAGTTCAATTATAAAGAAACTATGTAAACTCTAAATCAAATGTATTTACTATATTAAAATAGAAATTCTTTATAAAACTAACCTTATATGCATCTGGTGTATTACAAAAAATACCATTAATTGAGAATGTCAGTAAGGGTAATTTAGTCAAAAATGTATACCAAAATCATATAACACATTAATAAATAAGTAAATAACTAGGTTGTGCTTATGAGTGGACATTTTGCTTAATTTTGGCTTTGGTTTGGTTTGGTTGGTTTGGGTCTAAGAATACTTTAACTAAAGTCAACTAAAATTAGTTTGGTTTAGTTTGTGTTTGGTTTGGTTCTATTCGGTATTGTTTGGTTTGTGTTCAATTCGATTTAGTTTGGTTTTGTTTGTGAATGTTTAATATAATTAAGTTGGTTTTTATTTTATTTTTATGGTTTGGTTACGAAAATAAAATTTATAAAAATAAAAAAAAACCATCATTTGACACCAAATTAATAATTTTTATATTTAAACATAAAGGCAAATATCATAATAAAATTTAGAAGATGTAATTAAATAATTTTATATTATTATTATCAAACCTAATATAAATATCATAGGTAGTTCTCGATTTTGATAATAGTGTATAAGATTTATATTAATTTTTTTTATTTTTGTTATTGTGTTTCTTATTTTCATCAAATTTTAGTATTCTTAGTATATTTAGTTAATATAATTAAATAAACACTTCGGCTTTTCAGTTTGGGTCATTTTAAAACCTAACTAAACAAAACCATTTGGGGTGCGATTATATAACGTTTTGAGAATCATGTATATAAACAAAAAAAGTTTTGCAGATGTGCTAAAGGAAAATTGTAAAACCTGTCTCAAAATAAAAACAAAAACCGTTTTATAAATTATTGAAGAAACCATTTTATAAAACATTTAACATTTCAATCCGATACAAGCTTTAGATAAAAAGCGTTAAAGACCTGAGATTAATGTAGGAAGCTAGAAGATCGAAATGACATAAACAATAAAATAAAAGGCATGTTAAGAAAATATACAAAATGAAACCGATATGAAAAAATGTTTTTGTAAACAACACATTGAGACGAGGTATTATCTCTTTCCTTAACTCTCTATATTTGCTTCGTAGTGAGACATGCCATAGCGAATAACAAGTCTCAAGATAAAATCATAGAAGACAATTCATACATCATTCATGAAAGTCTCTATGAACTAATAATCAACGAAACACTCTCGACTATAAATTGCACTTAGGGTATTTAACAGGAGAAGAAGAGTTGGTTTCCATAACTGTTGCAGCACGTGCAAACGTTACGTTAGTGAAAATCTCTCGAAAATCTCGAAGTGGGACGTTAAGTTAATTTCTCGGCAAGATATTCTCTCTGTTGACTCGTTCGGCAAGATATTCTCTCTGTTGACTTATTCTAGTCTTTGGAAAACAGACAAAACTCATATTGTTCTAAGATAAGCTAAAAATACCGATGAGAGATGTTGGTTTGGTTTTGACACTTGGTCAAAATTTCAGTGTTTTCTTAACACTAAATTACCGGATCCTTTGGAGCAACGGTACGTGTCGATATGCTTCTACTGTGATGTTTTTCCCCCTCTGCTTAATAAGCAAATGGCCACTATTAGACTATCAAGGTTTAAAATTTGGTGGAATTGATCTTTTAGAGTTGGATCTCCCAAAACTTGGTTCTTTTCTCAAGCCACTAATGTGGATAAAAGAAAAGTCAAGTAGTTTTAAAAATCCGCTCTTGTGCTTTAACAGTTTTGTCCCCTAATATTGGATCATTGATGGCAAACATGTGACATGAGTTCTTCTTCTTTCAAGATGGAGATGCTATCTTGTAGCCGTTGCATTACCCTCACTTCCAACATAGAGGGAAAGCAATAGCTCCTTTAGTGAATGGTTCTTCTACGAACATTGCTATCAGTGATACACAGGTCCATCGCTACCAATTTATGTGGCGGATAGGGGTTTTCCTGGTTAGCTAAATATACACATGTTGGCTGTTGAGCCTCTAGCATGTTTTCTTTGTTCATGCTTTGTTTTGGCACCTATGGTGTTTTTTATTTTTCTGTTTTCTTATTCCTCTCAATCCTCTGTTATGAGGTGTGTGTGTTGATAGGGAGGTACTTTGTTCTTTCTGAAGTTCTTTTTGGAACTTTAGATTATGAAATACAATCAGTGTAAAAAAAAAACACTAAATTACCAACTTCTTTGCATCATTTCTGATTCAATTTAAATAGGTTTTGATGTTTGATCTACTAGACTGTGATACTCGTGACAATTTTTCTAACGAGTTAATAATCTGGCCACCATGATGTTATGCCAAGGTTTATGTGAGGAAGAAGAAGAGAGACTTGGAGGGATGAGGGGAGGGAGTAGTAGAAGATATTCAAATGGAGAGTTAAAGATGTTTAGAAGACTCTGTGGCAGAGAGAAACTTTCATAAAGAAGAATAAAGAAGGGGGAAAGACTCTGTGGCAGAGAGAGACTTTCCTAAAAAGAAAGAGATAGTGTTTATATACGGAATTTGTTATGTCAGTTGTTTTCTATCGAGAATTTTGTAACAGAAACTGAGAGTAGAGAGTTGGTGCTCATCTATGGCGATCTGGAGATCGTGAGCTCTGATTAACTGGAGTTAATCAGTAGCGATTTGTAATCAGTACTCTGTTTTCCTTTTCGTTGTGAAAAAAGTACGCTGGGATTCTCTTTTTATAACTTTGTTCATAACAAATTGGTGCGTCGTGACTTTGGATCGAGATTACGCGATGGGATCGTTAACCGATGATGATCAGATTGCGAGTGAATTACGAGGTCAGGTACAAGATCTAACACAGGATGTCGAGTACCTTAAGATCGGATTTGAGAAGATGTCCGAGGAGTATCGGAGTTCTCAATCGAGATTTACTCGAGTGGAGGAGCGGTTAGATTCAGTCGATTCTAACGTGGAGGAGATGACGCGCTTAGTTTCTCGGATAGAACGGATTTACTCGTCGGAGAAAGCACAAGGGAAAGAGATTGCCGGTTCGTCGAATCCTCCGATTCAGGTAAACTCCTCGACTCCAGTAATAATTGGTGATGATCAGCCGTTAGGTTATCGGACTGTGAGAGAAGCTCGTGATAGATTGCTTAAAAAGTGGATATGCCTGTTTGTGATGGCTCGCGTCCATTCAATTGGATCGCGAGGGTTGAGAGATATTTCAGGTTGGGCAACTATCATGGTGATGACCGCTTACAGCTGATCTCGATGAGTCTGGAAGGTCCTGCGTTGAATTGGTATAATGGAGAGATGGAATCAGATCCATTTGTTGATTGGAGGCAGTTTAAGAAGAGATTGGTTGATCGTTTCTGTGGTAGTGTTGAGGAGGAACCAGGGAAAAGGTTGTTTGGAATTAAACAGACTGGGTCAATTCTGGACTATGTCAATGAGTTTGAGGAGTTAGTAGGGATTGTGCCGAATGTGACTGAGAAGAGTTTGATTGACATTTTTTACAATGGATTGAAGCCACCAATGCAGGAGGTTATTAAGCTTAAAGAGCCACAAGGACTGCGACAGCATAAGAAGGCTGTATTGAAGATGGAGTCTAGCGCTTTGTGTCATGTTTTGAGTGGGGTGGTGGTACCAGGAGGTGCTACTAAACGTGTGACGAATTCTCCGTGGCGTACACATGACCACCGGAAAACTCACCAGAAACTCAGCATGTTCATATTTCCAAAAACAGTTCAAACAGAATCTACATGCGGTTTTGGAAAACTTTGGTAAGCTTCTAAGTATGTCATGGTGAAGATGTTTCAAGCCTGGCCAAAGGTTCCTCTAACTCTAAGTAGGGCGTCAAAGAGGCGGAGTATGAGATTAATGATTATCATTCTTTTTGGGAGTTGATTGATTTACAAACACAATTCACAATACAACTCGAGTTACACAACTTAACAAAAACCAAAACATACATCTTACCCTTTTCAAATTCACACAAATGAATATCAGAGCACATACAATAATAGACACAAGTATAAATTTTTAGGTCGATCTCTTGAGAGCAAGAGCAGAGAGAATGACGAGGACCATAAGAAGAGCCGCCGCTATAAACGAAGCCACTACGGCGCCGCTTGTTCCTTGGCAAAAGTCACCGAACTGCTGACAAACTGGAAGCCAGTTCGAGCTTGAATTTCCGTTGTGCGCCAAATAAACTATGGCTGCAGAAGCGGATGCTGCCACCATAGTGAGGCCCATCATCGCCTGGACCACATCAATCAGTATACGAATTAACTAGGGATGTCAGATGCGCCATATGTACTCAACATACGTATTCAAACCTTTGTACATATACAACCATATTCTATGCATTAAAGAGTGTCTATATAAGACTTTAGAAAGTAGGGTTTACTCGAGGTTAATTGATTAATTACAGCGCTAGTTTTACGTTTTAATAGTAAGCTGTTTTTCTACATGAAACTAAAATTTTACGAAAAATATTCATTATTCATTGTTAACGGTAGACACTAAAGTCAAACGAAATGAAGAACTCTGTTTTGTGGTGGGTGTTTGCGTTTATGTTTTCTTTTGATTTTTTTTCAAAAGAAATAACATATGAACGTATTAGGGATTATATATCCCACATCAGAAAATTAATGGAATCTTAAGTAATATATAAAAAATTATGGCCAATACATAAATCACCAATTGGTTTTAAATTGAAAACTCATAATAAATCCGAGTCTAACATTAGAGCTCAGATCCTAAAATTCTGAGATTTCTGGCCGATAAGAATCATCATCTTGAGGAGGGCTATTAGGAATAATATATCCCACATTAGAAAATTAATAGGACCTTAAATATATATATAAATAATTATAGTCAGTTTATTAATCATCAATTGGTTTTAAATTAGAAACTCATAATAAATCCGAATTTAACATAACATTTCTTAAGTTTGGCTGTTGTAAAACTCAGCAATCTAACACATAAAAATGTTACCGTGTCACATAAGATGAGGAAGAGCCTCGGTGGCACTGCGAGAGGCCGGAGGATACAGACAATGGAAAAAGGCAACGAAAGGGTTAGGTAGCCGCCCACGATTGAGTTAACTACAACAAAAGATCTGCCAGACAGAACAAATAAGTTAAGCTAGAAAATTATTTCACCAGTTATTTATGAAATTAATGGCATAATATGTAGTAAGAGTGAACATTTTGAAAGCTACTTACGAAAGCGTTGGTAGATCTGTGTAGTCAGCACTGAACTGCAAAAACTGAGTAAAGAAAGGAAGAGTCTCCTCGGTAGTTGCCATCTTTGCTGCAGCGGCCATGGCCGTGATGGCTGCAATGAGTCTAAGAACAAAATCGAAGATCGCCACGCCTCTTTTCCACCCAGGCATGCTCACCTTTTCCTGCTTATGTTTTTCCATAATTCGACTGTAGTTCATGGGAGGAGCAAACACATGAGCTTTGCCTTTTCCTTTGTCTAGCTTTGGCTTTTGGACAATGGGCTCTTCTTCTTCTCTTCTGCTCACTGCCTTTTCAATATCCATATATAGGAGATGACTGAGACTCAGAAGAATACTAAAAGTTAGGGTTATCCTTTGGAAGTTGAACTTAGAAAAGATTCGAAGGAGGAGCTAGATATGATGAAGATAATGAATCCTAAGTCTTGCATGTTATATACTTATATACATGCTGTAAATTGAGTCGTTGTAGTTGATGGATCGGTTTGGCTGTGTATATTCTTTCTTTTACGTTTCATGCAAAACTTATTCATAATCCTAAATTCAGGATATTTGTTTAGTAAAAAATATAGGAGACGACTTGCTCCATTGCCGTATCATGACGAGTTGACTAATTTTAGTTAATATTTTCAACAACCATGTACAATTACTTTTTTAATTTATATAATTAATATTTTTGACTAGTGACTCTGAATGCACACCTTTTCTTGTCGTTGTAGGATTAGGTTACCTTAAATTCACTGCAATTTTTTTTTTAGGTTACAATTATTAGGTAATGTAGGATATTAATTAAAAAAGGATATTAATTAATTCGCCTTAACAGTTTTCTTAATTTTCAATAGCATGCGATATGAAAATGTTACACGACGACTATATATACTAATGCAAAAGTATATAGGAGTTGAAGGAAAAGGTGGATCGTCTATCCTCTAATGATGATGCCACTATAGAGAAGATAACAACGGCTTTAAAAGAATTGTCTGATGTCCTTAAGGCGGAGGAATTATTTTGGAAGCAGAAGTGTAGGGTGTTCTGGTTAAGGGAGGGAGATCGAAACAATAAATTTTTTCATGCTTTAACGAAGCAGCGAAGAGCGAGAAACAGGATAACCCAACTGTTAGATGCAGATGGGAATGTTGTGGAGGATGAGGAAGGCCTGGTAGCCATTGCTACTAGCTATTTTCGCCAAATATTTCAGTCGTCAAACCCTGAGGAGATTGAGGAGGCACTTTCAGAAGTTACCATCACGATTACGCCTTCAGATAATGAGGGTCTCACAGCTCCGGTTTCAGAGTGGGAAGTTAAATTAGCTCTCTTTGCTATGCATCCTGAGAAAGCTTCTGGACCGGACGGAATGACAGCGTTGTTCTATCAAAACTTTTGGGATATCGTTAAGGATGATTTAACTCGTATGGTTAATGACTTCCTCTTTCAAGGGACTATTCCGACTGGCCTAACTGAGACTAATATATGCCTTATCCCAAAAGTTGACAAGCCAAACCAGATGAGTCAACTACGACCCATTAGTCTGTGTAACGTTTGCTACAAGATTATCTCCAAGGTCTTATGCCAAAGACTAAAAAAGGTCCTTCCAGATAGGATCTCTGAGACTCAGTCAGCCTTTGTTGCTGGGAGGCAGATATCAGACAACATAATGATAGCCCAGGAATTGTTCCATGCCTTAAGAACAAAACCCAGTGGGCGCAATAAGAGGATGGCCATCAAAACAGACATGAGTAAGGCATATGATCGTATGGAATGGTCTTTCATTGAAGCCACCATGAGGAAGATGGGATTCTCAGAAGTCTGGATTACCTGGATTATGCGATGTGTAACAACAGTAAAGTACAAGGTACTAATGAATGGACAGCCACGAGAGAATATTGTCCCGGAGAGAGGTTTACGTCAGGGAGATCCTTTATCCCCTTTCATTTTTATTCTATGCACGGAAGCGCTCGTTAGCCTTCTTAATCACGCAGAGAATCAGGGAAAGATAACGGGGATGCGCATCACGCGTGCGTGTCCTTCGGTATCCTACCTTCTCTTTACTGATGATAGCCTTTTCTTTTGTAAGGCGGAGCCCCGTGAATGTGAAGAAGTAATGAAAGTGGTTAGGAAATATGGACAAGCCTCTGGACAATGCATTAATTTTGATAAGTCTTCTTTACTCTTTGGTAAGAGGATCGGTCAAGAGGCAAGGCAGGAGATCAAAGATACACTTGGGATCCAAAATGAAGCAGGAATGGGAACCTACCTAGGGATACCATAGGATATCAGTGGATCGAAATGTAAGCTGTTTGCATTCTTAAAAGACAAACTTCGGAGTAGAGTGAATGGATGGACGGGCAGGTGGTTATCTAGAGGAGGAAAGGAAGTAATGATTAAGTCAATCCTGTTAGCTCTCCCAACCTATGTAATGTCTTGCTTTCTGCTCCCATTGGAGATATGTGATGCCTTGGCTAGTGCCATTGCACAGTTTTGGTGGAGTTCAAACCCACCAAAGAGAGGCTTACACTGGACAACATGGGACAAGTTATGTCTATCTAAAGAGGAAGGGGGAATTGGATTCAGGATGATACATGAGTTTAACCTGGCGTTACTAGCAAAGCAGTTGTGGAGATTGGCCCAAAATCCATATTCCTTGGTAGCTCGAGTCATGAGAGGGCGATATTACCGACTAAGTTCGCCTCTGCAAAAGCTCACTGTCAGTAGTCCATCTTATGTGTGGACAAGCATCTCGGCTGCACGTGAATTATTGCTATTGGGGGTTAGACAGAAAATTCATTCAGGTTATGAAGTAAATGTATGGGAGGACCCATGGACTCCAACGATCCCAGCGAGGCCAGCACATGCATCTGCTCCAGTTCTGCATCCGAACTTGAGAGTGAGTGATCTTATCGATCAAGAAACAAAGTCATGGGATCTGTATCGGCTGACAAATTATGTTGACGCTGCTGATATACCTCTCATAAGGAGTATGGCAACTAGTTCAACACATCGCAGAGACACACACTGCTGGAGTTATACAAGGAGCGGACAGTACACTGTCAAATCTGGCTATTGGGTAGCTCGGAATATACTAATGAAGGAGGATGAGAATTTGGTATATGAACCTAGCATCAAAAGGCTCCAAGCGCAGGTCTGGAAGGTTAAAGCACCCCCGAAGATGTGTCATCTTATGTGGCAGATTATATCGGGGCAAGTGGCTGTTACGAGTGCGCTGAATCATAGACATATGAGATGCGATAACTTCTGCCCACGATGCGGAGAACCGGATGAAACAATTGCACATGCAATTTTTCAATGCCCACCGCCTTTACAGGTCTGGGCCTTAGCATCTATACCCACCAGTCCAAATTTGTTTCCTTTGGAGAGCACATATGCGAATATGGATTATCTATTCTGGCGGAAGAAGGCCATTTGTGGGCCAGAATTAGACAAGGATCCTTATCCTTGGTTCATATGGTAAATTTGGAAGGCTCGGAATAATAAGTTGTTCCGGGGAATAGATAGAGACCCTCTGGAACTAGCCCGGTATGCAGAGAGTGAGTGTATTGCCTGGTTCCAAGCTAATGAGCAGGAAGTTGTGATTACACAAGAGAACGGTGATACTGAAGGTCAGGCCATAAGCCTACGAGATATTTGTATGATAGACGGTTCATGGACCGCTATTGATCAGTTCTCCGGATGTGGTTGGGATTGGAAAGATAGCAGCGGAAATAGTCAGCTGATGGGGATGCGTAATGTGAGTAGGGTGGAGTCGGCTTTGCATTCTGAGTTGGAAGCACTGCAGTGGGCAATGGAGAACATGCTTCAACATTCGCCATGTCAGAGCTTTGGAACGGACTGTAAGGAATTGGTACCAATGCTCACAGATCCCCATGGATGGCCAAGCTTTTCGACGGAACTGGAAAGGATCTCGACGCTGAGGATTTGTTTCCCAGATTTCAAGATCACTTATGTACCTAGATCTCTTAATGCTGTGCCAGATCACTTAGCTAAGACTGCCCGATCCTTTTATCGGGAACTCATGTATGTTGGTTGTTCTATTCCGGTCTGGATTCCCAGACCACCTCAAGCTTGAGTAATAGATCAGCCTTTCGTTGTCAAAAAAAAAATACTAATGCAAAATCACTAAAATACATGTTTTCTCATTTTTTAGAGAATGAAGATATCAAATATACATCTATCAATACTATTAAAACATAAACAATTTTATTTAGTTACAAATAGTCTAGATTAGACAATTACATTTAACTCAATTTCCTATTATTTTTATTTAAACTAGAGATTTTTCCCGGGCTACGCCCGGGTTTTTGACTATTAACTTTTTTTTTCAAAAATGATATACTTTTTTTAACAACCATACTTTATTAAATAAAACTGTAAAACGTTCATACAAGAAATCAGTTAACCACAATGGAGGAACTGAAAAAATATTGAACTGAAAAAATGATATACTTTATGCTAACTTTTATTGATATATCTATTTATTTATTTATTTATTTTCTTCATCATATAAATTGTGTTAAAATATACTGATATGATTTTTTTTATCATTATTGGTATCGTTTAAGAAACATAAATTGCACCTTTTCAATATTATATGGATTGTGCGGTACAAAGAAAACTGTAGTATAGTATTGTAATTATTTTTAGTATTACGTTTTCAATATCTCATAGTTTTTAATTTTTATTTGTATTTAACAAATACTCACAATAAATGTATGTTTTTTTTTGTATATGCATGAATCTTATCATCCTTTTCAAATGTATATTTGATAGTATATTATTTATATTTTAAATTTACTATCACAATAATCTTTAATCAACTTTAGTTTTTATTAAGTTGTTTAAGTTTAGATAATAGACAACAAAAATAACCATCATGAATTTTAATTCTCTTGAATAAGATATTTCGTGACTCTTTCATATTTTGCTTGATTAGCTAATGCGTTTTTATTACTTTTGTCTAAGTATTGATGCTCTTATCACCTCCTTCTAAACTACAAAACATGATAACATATACAATAGCATTTATCATTTTGGTTCCTTAGAGACACCGAAATGTCATTCGCCACTCAACCACAGACGTGTGGTTTCTATGAAGTTGTTGAAGCAAAATCTTATTGATGACGTTAAATCAAGTACTACTCATGTATTGCTTTTGATTGGTTTTTAAAATATTTTATACATAGTTATTAAAAAAGCTTCCATTATTGCTTGATTTGCAGATTATTTGCGATCCTTTCTTTGGTCTTAAAGGACGCTCGAGGCTTTGCACCTTATGGCACTTGTGGCTCAGGTATGCAATTAACATGAAGAATTATAATACTTTCCTTATAACTAATAATACGCAAACCTGATTTTGTTTTTGTCTTTCGTTTGTCTGTTCAGAATAACTGTAGATACAACAGATTTTTAGTGCTATACCCGTCCAGTATCGAAGTAACTCTTATCTACTTTGTGTTACCACACATCAAGGTAGCGCAACAACATCTTGTTAATTCTTAAAAGAAATGAAAGCCTATTAGTTGTGTTCCTTGGTACATGCCTAGCCTTGTAACTCTTTACGTAAATCAACTAAACATTGATGCTGTATAATGAAGCTGTTGATTTTTAGTGTATATAGTTGATTCCTTAGTGGTTTATTTGCTTCTTTTGTCTACAAAGGCATGGGATGTACAATGTTAGGATGGCCAACACATTGAACTTCCATTTGACTTCTACAATGCCACAACATCATCTATGTCCTAGGGAATGACTCAATTGGCCTCTCTTAGATTTTATGAATAGGTGCAGATATGATCCCTAACTAATTTTGTTTGGAAAGGAGGCTTTTTAAGCTATTGCAGGTAGGCCACACATGTTTTCATGCGTGGTTAGCGTAAGAGAGTTCCCTCCAAATCTAAGAGGAGCTTATAGAGAAGAGACCAAAGCTCATCACTGACTTTTTTTTTTGTGTGGTTCTTTCATTCTATATCTATACTATTATTTAAAAATTAAATTTTATTAATTGTCAATTTCTCCGTAATTTTAAGTACATTTGATTAGTTGTCACTGTCTTCTTAATTTTAGACAATTTTGTTTATTTATCATGTTTTAATAATTTCATATATACTTTATTATATAGTAAAACTAAAAAGATAATTTTTACATATTATATTATTATCTTGAAAATATATTTTTCTATTATAGAAACTAAAAAGTAAGATATAAAAAATTATAATTAAATATAAATTAAGCAATGTTGATTTGTCATATTCTCAATGATTTTAGGTAATTTTACTTATGTATAATTGTTTAATCATTTCATATATAGTTTATTATATAAAAACTAAATTATATTAATAATACTATATTTTATAAAATAAGATAATTCTTATGTGTTAGATTTTTATCTTGAAAATATATTTTATATTATAAAATTTAAGTGAATTTGCTTATTTGTAACTTCTCCATGATTTAGGTAATTGTCATATTTTTAATAATTTCATATATAATTTATAATAGAATAAAAACCATTAATAATATTATCTGTTTAGAAAATAAGATACTTTTTATGTATTATATTATCATCTTGAAAATATATTTTTTTATTATAGAAACAAAAACTTAAGATATAAAATTATAACTAATATAAATCAAGCAAACATTGGTATAAATATATTTTTAAAATATTCTGCTATGTAAAGGTTGTCATTTATAATTAATTTTAAAATTATAAATCATAACTTATTATGTTGTTTTAAATTAATAAAACATAAACTAATAAGTATTCGTAAGAAAATATGTCCGCATATG
>CAKOAT010236265.1:83863-94705 GCA_932364175.1 Eruca vesicaria subsp. sativa | reverse complement strand
GAATGTTACAAATAATATAAGTCATATAATTGATTGAAACGTATTACTTAAATTAAACCAACAAAATTAATGTAAAAAGATGACCTTTATATATGTAAACTACCTTCAAAATACGGCAGATATTTATGTGTATACCAAAAACACATATTTTCTCCTACAAATATGGAATGTTCTAAAAGAATATATATCATCAAAATATGGAATATGGAAATCTACTAATTATACTTAAATTAAACCAGTAGTTATTTATGGAATATAGTTTTGGGCTTACTTTTATTTTTTGAACAAATTATATAGTTTGGTTTTTGCGCTTAGTATTAAGAAAAAACTTCAAAAACATTGAAGAAACTTTTCACCTTAAAATATCAAAATATTATTTAAATTATGACAAAACCTAATTATATAAATTTTTAATCATAAAAAATTTCCGCGCTTTTAAGCGCGGGTCAAAATCTAGTTATGGTTAAGACCAAGGAATGGAAAGAGTAGGTATGGAGAACTCTTCCTGACATAGTGGATTTTAGACCAAAACAGAAGTATAGAATTTCTCATGACAATAATAAGATCATGTTCTAGATATTACAATTCCAAACTAAGCCACGTAATTTGTGTACATGATATATTCACTGAGATATTTTTTGTGTCCTCTCTAGTGCAATTAAAGCCTTGGATGTACTGCTTTGACGACCTTCTTTAGCTTCTTTATAGTCTTCGTCTCTCTTTCTGGCAGGTTCTCCAAACACAGCAGCATGGACTTATTTCTGAGTGATCTCTACTTCGTCTTTTCCAACAGACTGTTCATCACACTATTCAGGAAGCTCAATAAATTCCTCATTCCTTGTCACTGGTTTCCCCTATGAGATGATTCCTGAGCTCACAACCACCAGTTTTCTTCCACCATCTTTTGATGTAACTGTGGCAGACATTGGAGCTATTAGCTGCCTCTCCAGAGCTGCATTTCACCTTTTGGCAAACCTACTTTAATCAGCAAATTTCACCTCCTCCACATCTACAATCTTATTCCTTTGCATCGTGTTCCCTGACAGAATGAAATGAGTCTGAAATAAGGTCAGGTCAGTGAGCTCCAACTGTTAAAAGTACAACAAACGGATTATCAGAATTGACAACAAAGTTGCTTGCGAGATGAAAACAATGGAAACCATCGCAAGAACACATGATTAAAATAGATTAGAGAGCAAACCTCTAGCCTTCTGAAACCTTTATGCTGGCTTCTCCATTAACTTTCATAGCTCACTTGGCCAGTCCATAATCTTTTTATAGCTTGGCATAGTGAGTGTATACGGTCCTGACAGCATCTGATGGAGCCTGAAAGAAAGATAAGAGAAGTTAGATCATGCACAAATTGATAGATAACATATAAAAACCTTTAAACCATAAAGAATGAGTACAAAAGGTAGATTGCCATTCAAACATCATGCTCAAACAACTCTCTTGCCCGCTCTAGATCTAGGTCCTTAACATGAGGATACTTGAATATCTTGACACCTTTTTTATACACATCGAAAGCATCTTCAAAGTACTTATTCTCCTCAAGAAGGAACCATAATTCAGAATGATCTGAGGCGTCACTATCCTCCAATCCAATATATTCTTATATAGACTTCACTCAAAAGAATAAGGACGGTAGAGAATCAGAAAGGTGCTAAGTGTAACAAAGAAACATCATGAGAAGCAAAAAAGAATAACAGGAAACATATGGGTAAGAACAAACCTGCAGTAAGAAAAAAGAGAATGTACCCATCTGATGGAACCAGAGAGGCTATAAAATCAGGCAGTGTATCCATATGGCATGTTCCTCCATTCTCCAATCTCCATCCCTGGATAAAACAATTGCAGTTAATACTTAATTATGTGAGAGAAATCTGAAATGTATGGGAGCAAATGTGCGAAAGAACCTCTTCTAGTATCCATTTCACAATGGTCTTCAAAGCTCGTCTATATGCATGATCTCTCTTCTTCTTCATTCTCACTTTTACTCCTTAAAAGTAGCAATCCAACATGGCCAGGGAACCAACACAAACTGATTGGTCCAAAGGTTTTTAAGAAGAAAAAAACCTAACGTGCTAACAGTTTTCTCAACATGACCTATGTTGAGCACTAATATATATGTATTTATCCACTAACCTGTGAATTTCCAAGAAACACAAAGGTTGATATATTTTTTAATCAGAATCTAACAAAACTGAATATATTTCACATAGTTTTGTTCAGACACATACATAGAAACATCTATCAAAATTCAGATGAATTTTGGTTAACGACATGACGATTGGACACTAAAACTCATAATTAAATATGGACTGACCAGTCCGAGAAACCATGAATCTGTGAAGAACATTAAGAAATCGTTAACTTCATCAGCTACATGATACATCCTCCATCTATGATCTAAATCTATAAGCAATTAAATAATTGAGAATAAGGCCAACCTTTTTATGGTTGATCCTTTACCTTTTCGACGATTATGTTGAGAGGAAGTAACTTTGGAGCTTAACTTATTTGTTGTCCCTCGCAATGTTGTTCATCTTCTAGGAGTCTAGGAACTCACCTCAACACGATCAATAAATAAGTTTCGAATATCAATGAAAAATATTATTTGAAATCTGCATAAAAAGGGAAACATGTGACAATGGTTTGAAAATATTATAGGAGATGAAACAAATCGTTCATACGCAAAAGTTATCTCTCTTTTTATTCCTTCCAGTCCCAACCACTCTCTCACAAACCCACCAGACACATGACTGAGCCGTCGAATGTTTTACCCAAATATCTTAAGCTTTGACGCCGAGTCTTATTTTGAGCTCATCAGCAACTGCATCGATGAACTCCTCCGTGTTCAGGTAAGTGTCCCTCGACAGCCTTCAGAAAAAACGAAAAAACAAACATAAATAAATAAATCAATTTTTGATGGAACCCAAGAGCAGAAGAAGAAGAAGAAGTCTCGTTGACTTACTTTGAGCCGTGAATGATGAGAGCAAGATCTTTGGTCATTTTTCCAGATTCCACTGTACCGACACAAGCAGCTTCAAGCTTCTCAGTAAACTCCAAGAACTTTGAGTTGTCATCTAACTTAGCCCTATTCAAAGAGAGATTTGCATTCATTCAACTTATTATAATCTGCTGCTTCTTTAAACAGAAACAATTATTAAGCGTGAAGGATAGTTTTCTCCCTAACCTGTGTGCAAGTCCACGAGTCCAAGCAAAGATGGAGGGTATGCTGTTTGTGCTGGTCTCGCCACCTTTCTGGTGAACCCTGTAGTAACGGGTAACGGTTCCATGAGCTGCTTCAGCTTCAATTGTCTTCCCATCCGGGCAGACCTAAGCAAAGATAACACAATCCTTGTAAAGACAGAAACGTAGATTCAACAACTCAAAGAAAACATGAAACAGGAGATTAAGCCACAATATATACCAGAACAGATGTCATCAGTCCAAGAGATCCAAACCCTACGCATATTATATAAACTATTAGCTAGCAGCAGAATATGTGAGACAGACATGAGCACTTAGCATATATATTCATTTATCATCACACAAACCTTGAGCTGCTTCAGCTTCAAAATTACTATAGACAAATAATTAACTTTACCTCTGGATTCAGTGACGAACAATAGACAAAATCTGGAACATCTTGTTCCTACCAAATAGATTCCAAGTTTCAGAGTATTTAAAAAAAAAAAAATTTCTTTTACAAAAGAATCATACTTTTATGGAAATATATTTGGAATGAAAGAATACCTGATCATGATTAGGGTTCATGTTGAAACATGGAGATTCCGTCTCCAGAGCAGCAACAATGTTTGATGTTTCTCCAACAGAATATCCCTTCACAGCAAAACAAAATGTATAAATCAGTAAGACATTAGATAAAGGTACAAACAATGTCTATCTGTTTATAAGAGTGCAAAAGTTTACAAATTTTCTAACACTAACACATCTAGTTAGAAATTTTCCAACAAAGCTTCTTAAAAATATGACAATATATAATCTTTGATAAGACGTTGACTCATATTCAATCTTGTAACTGCAAAAATCTCCTAATAATATGTATATACCTGATTAATGTTCCGGTCACCATTTTCTTCAAGAGACAAAATCTGATTCAACTTAGTCTCTAAATTTGCAGGGAGCTCAAACTGGGTGGTAGAAACCGCTTCTTCTTGTTGCTGCTCGTGTCATATTAATGAAAAGCACAAGATCCTTATCAAATCATCACCCTTTTCACTATTTGAAGACGCCAAGCTTTGTAATTCTTCCTACATTTCGGAATGATTTGTGCATTACTACTTAGCATAATGTTGAAAGCAGCTATTACATCTGAATGTGGATGATTACAAATGTAGCTACTTAATTAAATACAAAAAACATTCATTGAGATTCAACACTTCACAAGCAGTTTCAGAAACATTGAGTGTGAGTTCTGTAAGAAAACTACAGATCTCAAATCATTTGTTCACAAGTCAATCTAACAGAAACCTCCAGAGTTAATGTGAAACCTAGTTGCCATTACTGTTTTAAGAGATAATAGATTGGAGAAGTGATTGGGAAGTTACCTGTGAGGGAGGAGGAGCGACGGCGTAACCGAGATCGGAGGCGATGGAGAGAGCATCAGAGAATCCGCCGATGCGTCTGATCGGTTTCTTCCCCACCCACGTCGAGTCACTTCCCATCGACATCTCTCGACAAGTTTTCCGGTGATAACTTCGATTCCGAAGGTTTTTTTGTTTGTTTGTTGGTAATAAACTTTCATTTTCTGTAAACTAACTAAAAATCTAAAACAACATTAATGGAGAGAGAGGGCAGAGGAAAAGAAGAGTATGGAAACAATAGTTTTGAAGCCTGTAATTTCTGCTTTGGAAGTGGAAGAGGTGACTGTCGACGGTGGACGTGAAGAAAGGAAGTTGGGCTGATGCCGTAATACAGAATATTAACAGCCCACATAAAAAAAGCCTAGTAGATTTAAAGACAAAGCGGGATGATATGGCTTTTTTAAGCAATCCCATTGGCTAAATATTTATGCCCACGGGGGCACCTCCAAATGCTTTCATTTGCAACTTTTGATTATAGTAGATTTAACCTATTATTACAAAATATATACTCTAGCATAAAATTAAGGAACTAAATAAATAATATTTGTTCTTAAAAATAATGAATGCAATTTCTATATATTAAAAATAAATTTAAGTAACTAATCAATTATATTTTATTTATTAAAATAAAAAAATAATTATATATGCCTACTAATTCGTACATATACAACTATAATTTAATTTAAAAGAAACGAATTCTTAAAAATCCTTACCAAATACATTATAAAAACATTTTCAATTGTGCTTACTTTTCTACTTTTAGATTCATTTTTTACTTCAATGGTATTTCATTTTTTCTTCAGATCTTCAATTTTTGAAGAACTAAACAATATTTTTTTCCAATTTTGAAAAAAATAATGTTCAATTCATTAATTTATTGAAGATGAACTTTTTGATTTACAAACTAATCTTTAATTTTTTTATATTGTAATTAAATAAATAATAAATCTTAATGTCACCCAATTAATTTCAAATTTTATATTATTACTTTCATATAATAAATGTTAATAGAGAAATCATGAAATTATTAATTTCTGAGACATCTATGTTCAATTTAAAAGACATTAGAATAAGAAATGCCCCTTTTCTGTTTTATAAGACTGATTAATAATAGATACACGTATTTGGTGTTTCTTTATAAAGTCTAAAAGTATTTGTTTATTTATTTATGTTATGTGTAATAATTTTATCAGATCATGATTTTAACTTATAATAAATAGTATTAAATCAGATTACTGTTAAAACAAAATAAATGGATAATACAAGTAAATTTAAAAAATTATAATGTGTTATCAATAATTAATTTTAAAGTTATGATAGAATATACTTAGAATGTTTATTTTTGAAGAAAATAATGAATTAAACCATTGAATAACAATTTTCTTCATTTTTTGAAGAACTTCAAGTTTTGAAGAAAAAAAATAACCAATGGAGATGGTTTAATATAATTCTTATAGATGAGAGTATTATATATATATATATATTGATTAAATAAATATTAAAAGTTACCTACTATTTATATTTACTGATATGATGGAACATTTTATACTGATATTTATATTTTATGGGGTATTCTAACAAACAAGTAAAATAATTTATCAAATATAGAACTAATTTAACAAAACATATGACACACTTTAAATTAGGCTTGAGCATTCAGGTATCCGTTGGGATAAAAGTTGAGTATTTTGAATTCCAGTTCTAATTTATATCATATTCTATGTCTATTATTTGGTAAATTTGTAAGTATGAATCGAGTTCAGATATAACACATCGATTTTGTTTCTAATTTGAATCATATTTCAATCCATAAAATAATCATATATCGTTTGGATTCGAGTTATATTGGTTTAGTTCGGATATATCCCAAGTTAAATCCAAAATTTAAAAGCAAAACATAAGAAATTAGTATTTATTTATATATAATCGGAAATTTTATGTACTTAATTAATTAAAATTTAAACAGGTATCTTAGATATCATTTTAAAATAAATCTATAACTGGATATTTGAAGTACATATTTATTTTTCAAATTTTTATGTTTGTGTTTAATTCAGACATTAGAATCGGTTTTTTGGATTTTTTTGGGTTTTCCATTTTCTGGGTTATCCATTCGAGTTTGGCTTATAACACTTCGGGTTAGGATATGTTTTGTACCACCATGCAAGAACTATTCTGGTATTTCTTACATTTCGGAATGAGTTTTTTTTGTTTATGTTCTATTTGGATTTCCGGTTACGAATTTCATGCCTAGGTCTATTTTAAATAGAGAGTAAATGCGATTATATAAATTTTCACCAAAAAATTATTTTGGGCTTTAAAAGCGCGAATCAAAATCTTGTATATACTATTAAAATATTACCTTCTAAAATTCTACTATAAGAAGGTTGTTGAACCCATGTATAACTATTTAATATTTTTTTTTGTTTTACCATTAATTATCCTAGCTATACAATATTTTAAATATTTTCAATAAATCATATTACTACTCCTCGTCATTCCATGTGATACACTTTTTCTCTATAAATAACTAGGGTAAACCCGCGCTTCACGCTGGATATTTGTTTTGGTTAATGTTGAAATGAGCTATTTGTGAAAATTAAGTTGGTGGGTAATTTGTTAGAGCAAAACTATAAGTCATGGGATTTTTTGCTTATTTATCATCATCCTTTCGAGGTTGTGGTTGGTGGTTAAATAATTTGCGTTTAACAATTACTGCATTTAGTTGAATGTGTTTGTTGTTTTGACTTAATTATTGGATGTAGTTTTCTTTTCATGGTTGTATACATGCATGTTTCCTTTTTTTTCTATTTGGCATATTTTGGAAATTATATATTTAGCCTACCATTAAAAATATTTTCATGTATTTATCGTTTCGTAGAAAATTGTTCAATGTTCATTTTACCTTAATATCGAAAATAAGTTGAATAATGTATCTTAAAATACAAATCATAAATAATTTCAGTCTATACATTTGTTTCTTCAAGTTAATTTTTTCTTAACAATGTTACTTCAAGTTATAGATATTTTTTTGTGCACTTGATAAAAGTATTTTTGGCATTGGTGGTATTTGTAGTGGGTAAGAATCAGAGTGGATGTTTACTATCATAAAGTTTCTAAAAAATAATGAGATTATTTGCTAACATATCCTATTTCGACCCTTAATTAGAGAAATACACATGATTTGACATTTTCAAATTCATTGACGAAAATGTCCTTCCATCTTTCCCATCATAGTCTCCTAGACCCTACTACTCTCACTCTTTTTCCAGACACTCTCTCTCTCTTGACACTTTTCACACAGCCATGAAAATGATAATCTCTTTTTTTCTTGCCTTCGATTCCATTTCTTTTTCACCCTTAAAATTACTCAATGTGATTGGGAAATACAAATTACTCTTTCTTTTAATTTTAAAATTATTCAATGTGATTGGGAAATACAAATTCAGTGATACTTATTTGTTAACAGCTAATACATAACACCTCTATTAAGATATATATATATATATATATATATTTTTTATAAATATGTAACACTTCTGTTAACACCTCTGATATGTATACTTGTTAACAACTAACACCTCTGTTAACATTTGGAACATGTATTTGTTAACAGCTAAAAAATCTGTTAACATCTATATTATTTGTTAACCGTTAACAACTTTGTTAACAATCGACACTGGTGATTATTAACAGAGACATTAACTGTTAATAAATTTTATGAATGGTAACAGTTGTGTTAACTGTTAACAAATATCTGTAATATCGAATTTATAACAAATTGTAGATTGTAGAGATGTTGAGATCTTGCAATCAATTGTAATTTATGTTTTCAATCATATTAAATGTTAATTATTTTATCTATTAAAATATTTTGATATTATATTTTCAAAAATATTATTATTCAATAATATTGTTAGCCTTTAAAAAAATCTAGCAAACATGTGGAAAAAAGTGATGTAGGTATAGGTAATAGGATTGTCACTTCTCTTTAATCAGCAGAAAAGTGTATCAGTTACCAAGGGTATTTTCGTCCAAAACCAAACAAAATGTATGTTTTCATCCTCAAATGTCCTATCATGGCAAACCACTAATTAGAGCCTCCATTATGGGTATTCCCCTAATTCTCTGAAAAATAATCTAAGTAAGGATAAGTTCTGTTTTTCTAAAAATCCATCCATTTAAATGAAATTGGTTTTTGAGTGGTACTGCAAATAAAAGGGTTTAAAATTACTAAGATTAGCACATGTAGAAATAAGTAAAAAAAAGAGACATGATCTTTTGAATGCGAGCGACAGTCTTGTATCCAAATACAGAGAGGCAGAGTATTTGTCACCATAACTTTTAACAATTAGTATTAGTTCGATAAAAATTGTAAGACTTATTACTATTAATTGTTTGATAAAATCTGGAAGATTATTACTCGTAAATTATTCAGAATAGTTATTGTTGGTTTTGAGTCTTTCTTTGAATTGGATTTTTATTTAACTGTAACTAAAATATCTGATCAGACAGTGGTAAATTCTTTACACTTCTCATTTTATATTTCCGACACCATCATCTTAAAGCAAAGGCCATAAGAGAAACCAACGTCGTCTTTAATCTCTCTAGGGTGTAGTTTAATCTCTCTTTTCTTTGGTGCTTCTGAGAGAGAATAAAAATGGCTTCTGGATTCTCCAGTGATGGTAAAGGGCTGGAGTTTTACGTCAGTGCTTGTGAATTTGTTCTTGATGGTCTCAGAATTGTCTTAAAATCTGATAACAATAAAGTTTGTATCTGATGAGCCAAAACAATAACAAGTAAAATACTGGATTTGTGTGTATATTCTAGATTTTCCCTTCTATTTTATTTATTTGCCCTTCTAAATGCTAGCTTTGACACTGCAAAGCAAGGTATGAGGCAAATTCAATCTGTTCTCATTAAGTTTCTTAAACCGTTTATTCAAATCATCCAACTTATCCTCACGCTGCTGAGGTGAAACATGATAACCTCTCTCAAACAGAGCTTCAGAAACAGATTATTTGCTCTTTTAATGTAAAGACACAAACTTTCTTCTACTACAGCCATCCATACTCAAATCATCACTTATATAAAGCACGTCAGTTATCAATAACTTCACCATCTTATCAGTGTCCTCTACACTCACTGCCATGGAAACTTTTTAGCTGATTTGTTGGATTCGTTGTGACCATCACCACCTTTCCTCATTGAAACTTGGTTCATGATCATAACTCAGTCAGTGTGTCTCTCTTTCTCCTTTATACGCATTCCTTGTTTCAAAATAGATAAATAAAAAAGAGAAAAATATTTCGGCCCTTGATACCAAGAAATAGTGACAAAATCATACGGCTTTCTGCAATACGCTATCAATAGTATCAGCAGAATCTTCCTGAAGATCAGGTTGAAAAGATATACGCAGAAGATTTTGATCTAACAACTTGAGTCTCTTAGTTGATTAAGCAGAAAAAGCAGTTTATATGATATATGAACAAATCTGATAATGGAGTGATAAAATATTAGTTATGATTTGGAAACTTAAGTGGAATTCACTGATTTACTCAGAGAATGAAATGATTGAGTCTCCAGTCTGCTCATAGAAAGGTTATTATGATTGTGAGGAATGAAAGGGTAAAGTTATTGGGATCAAGATGAACTTATTTATAGCGAAAATTTACCAATTGGAAGAAGAAGAATAGGAGATACATTGAATAATAAGTGGCAACAATTGGATGGCTCCTGTAACGGTTCTGGTGTGAAGAAATCCCTACGAAACGATACGATGACAGCACACTCGAGAGATTCGTTTCACGTAACCCCTCGGAACTCCATTGTCGGCTAATCTAATCAGAGGAAGCACACAATGACCCCATGTTTATCAGAACAAACAGCAGAGGTCCCAAACCCAATCGATTGAACTCTGGAAGACCCAATAAGAATCCAAACGAAATTCGACAAAAATATGGTGAATGGGACACGTGGCACTCTCTCCACCCTCTATTTAATGACATGGCAACACCAAGAGGGAGGAAACTCTACTTTATAGATAGATAGATAGATAGATAGATAGATAGATAGATAGATAGATAGATAGATAGATAGATAGATAGATAGATAGATAGATAGATAGATAGATAGATAGATAGATAGATAGATAGATAGATAGATAGATAGATAGATAGATAGATAGATAGATAGATAGATAGATAGATAGATAGATAGATAGATAGATAGA
>CAKOAT010236265.1:3603-75022 GCA_932364175.1 Eruca vesicaria subsp. sativa | reverse complement strand
AGCCAGGACGACGTTTTGTTCAGTCAGCAATTTCACGACCAGCATCCGTAGTTTCTTTTATTTTTATTTGTATATTATGAATTTAAAAACTTATTGTATATTATCTAGTTATTTATAAAATATTTTGTTTTTTTATTTTTATTTATAATTTGATTTTTTTTTATTTTTAAAAAATAAATTAATTATTTGTAATTATTTTTTTAATAGGAAAAAAACATTTCCACGCAAAATCCTCGTAAAATATTCCAAGTAATATCCTCGTAAATAGTTCTAGTTATTTCCTCGTAATGTATCACTACGACCTTACGAGGAAATGTTTACTACGAGCTTACGAGGAAAGCTTAAGAGGACCTTACGAGGAAAATTTTACCACGCCTTTACGAGGAAATCTTTCCTCGGAAATTCGCTACGACCTTACGAGGAAAATGGCTTTACGATGAACGTGTTTCGAGGAAACGCGTTTCCTCGTAAGTTCCTAGTAAAAGGCCATTTACTAGGAACTAACGAGGAAAACCCGTCCTAGTAATGGACGAGTTTTCTTGTAGTGGAAAACAAAAAAAAAATATATATATACTAGGTTAATACCTGCGCATTTGCGCGGGATAGGAATCATATATATAAATTATTTATGTCTTATTATTTATTTTGTGTTCTTTTCTATATTATAAAATAAAAATATATATATTGAATAATTGAAAAATCTGTAACTATTATATATACAATTAATTTAGTGAGCACTTAAATAAAATAATCATATTTGTTTATTTAAAATCACTTTATATAAGTAAATCTAATTAATAAATAACATATATATATATATATTATACTTTTAAATTGTATATCTAATTAATGAAGATTCACGCTTACATGATTTTATGATTATTTGTATATTTTTATAATAAAAAATTTAAAATATTGATAACATCACTTTTAATGTGAGTGATTTAATATTTACAGAATCTTATCATTGTTTAAAAAATTAAATTCAAAGTTTGTCATTAAAGTATGAAGCTCTCAATACTTGTTCAATGCAATTTTGTAATTAAATATTTATGTATTTTTAAATGGTATTTAGTTTAATTTAAACATCACTAAATTATATATATATATATACATCTAATTTAAATATCCATTAAATGATAATTCTTACTCATTAATTATAATTTTTTTGTATCGTGCTATAACAAAAAATTAACCTATTAATCAAAAATAATATATGTGAAATTTTTAAAAATTTTAGTAGTTTAGAGTCATTTTTTAAAATTCAAAATAAAACCTATATAAGAAAGAGAAAATTGCATAAATACACATTCTTGGGTACACTAATTCAAATTTACCTTCAATAGAAAGATATTTTCATAAATACCTATGTCATTAATTGGTAAATGACTTAGATGACCCTAATCTAAGATATCTTCTCTCTCCCATAAAATAAGAAACTGCTCGGAGTTGACGGCGAGTTTGACGGTAACGCCGCTTTCGCCCGCGGCGGTTTCATGCCTTCTCAATCAACTACGCAAGCGACTGAATCCTCTTCTGCTTTCAAGGTTTCATATCTCTAAATCGAGTTTTGATCAATCGTTTTCTCGTTTTGTGATTATTATTGTGCCGTTTCGATTTTCCGTGCACTATACTTGATTGATGATTCATCCGATTCTTTCGGTTTCCAGTGGTTTCTTGAGAAAATCAGTGGTGATGTATTGAGTTTTGGTATGTTTTGCAGAATCGGGATGCACGTACCTTGCTTCCACTGACATTGAAGCAATTGAATAGTGTTTCAACCAATAGTGAATCAAATTTCTCCATTGATGGCGTTGATATCAACACTGTAACCTCTTTTTCTTCTTCTTCAGCAGTTACTCTTGTTTGTTTGTTTATATATTAAGCTCTCGTGCTGTGTTGTTGCTGTGTTGTCTATTAACGGTTAAGTTTGAAGTTTATTGAGTCAAGTTCAGTCAAGTATAATGTACATATGTAGATTCTCTACTTTGGTGATCTTGAGCTTGGTGTTAGTAGCTTCTTTACTTTGGTGATCTTGGGCTTGGTTTCAAGTACGTTTCTGGTGTAGATTTGATGTCTATTGAACTAAGCATTTGAGCTTTGTGATGTATGTGTTTAGGTTGCAATTCTCAGATGAGGAAACATATTCTAGCCTAGCTACACCGTTATTTAACATCTATGTTCAGGTAACATATACTTTTTTTTAGCTGTGGAGGAATCTCAAGTTTTTTCAGCGTCTTTGTTTACCTGTTCAGGGTAAGTTGATTTGAGAGGATTTTAACATTAGAGTAGAGGCTAATGGAACACACAAGGAAGTAATAAAAGAAGTGAACTATGGTTCTCTTATCTCTGCAATCTCTGTTTGTCCCAGTAAGTAAAATTTCTTCTGTAAAAGTTACCATAAAGTTTCTCTTATGAACTTTAATCTTTTTCATGGTTCTTGTTCTTATTCTCTCAGGTTCTGAATCTGAATGTGGTGGTAAGAAGAATAAACGTCAAGTCTAATTAATCCTATTTTCAGCTACATTTATGTAAGAATTTAGATCAATATTTATCTCATTATTGTTCCTCTGTCCATATTCAGTTGAAGTGACGACTCCTCCAGTGACAAAAAGAACACAAACTAAAAACATATCCTCTCATTCTAGGCATAACAGCCTTGATACTTTGTCTTGCTTTCTTGATTTTCGGCGCGTTCTACTGGAAGAACTGTGTAAGAAATGCAGATTTAGGAAGGAGAGGCAATATCAGTTAAAGTTATGTTGTTGGGTTGTTTGTTAACCAAATACCTTAGAAGATATAAATGATAACAGGTTCCTTCAGCTTTAAGCAACTAAAAGTTGCAACTGAAAATTTTGATCCCTTAAACAAGATTGGAGAAGGTGGATTTGGATCTGGTAACAAAAGTGTTTTTAAGTTCTAGAGATATTAAAGAAGACGTGAGTATCAAGTTAATTCCATTAATTTGACAATCCAGTGAAGATTACCAGATGGAACACTGACAGCAGTGAAGAAGCTATCTTCAAAATCATGACAAGGAAACAAAGAGTTTGTAAACGAGATTGGTATGATCGCTTGCCTACAGCATCCGAATCTTGTAAAGCTTTATGGATGCTGTTGTGAGAATAATCAGTTTCTTTTTGTCTATGAGTACTTGGTGAACAATTGTCTTGCTGATGCTTTATTTGGAAGAAGTGGTCTGAAACTAGAATGGGGAACAAGACACAAAATATGCTTAGGAATAGCGAGAGGGCTTGTGTTAATTAAGAATATGATAACTAATAAGGGTTTATAAATTAACTTATAAAGGATTTTAAACTGATTTATCAGAGTTTATAAGTTAAAAAATATTTAAAATCTTTTATAAAATTACGTAAAATCACTTCTAAAGGTTTACAAATATTTATATGGTTAAATTACTTATACATATTTATAATCGTATATAAGAGTTAATAAAACATCTATAAGAGTTAATAAATAATTCATAATGTTATAAAAATAATTTAAATGTTCTCGATATTGACTCTTAAATTCTGGATACAATGTTATTTCCCTTCTTCTCACTTTTATATAAGTTTCCCCTCATGTAACTCATTTAGCCACATGAGTATTGGCACAAAATCTAGGTCATTCAACGTCAACCTAACCAAACTTAGATTTCTATTACAAGAAATAATTTAGTAAAAAGGAGTAGTTCTGATTATTTAGCCGCAGAACAACATGCCATTTCATGAAAAGAGTAAGACTTTGAGTTGAAAGGACTGCTTTATGAAATCTTATAAACTAATTTATAAAAAAATTATATTTTGATTTACAAGAGTGTATAAATTGATTCATAAGGGTTGATAAATTGATTTATAATACTTTATAAAACATCTACTTTATAATTGGTTGATGCTCTTCTTAGATACACTTTGTCTTCTCTTTTTATTTCTTGTATTTTATTTTTATTCAACATNGACTGCTTTATGAAATCTTATAAACTAATTTATAAAAAAATTATATTTTGATTTACAAGAGTGTATAAATTGATTCATAAGGGTTGATAAATTGATTTATAATACTTTATAAAACATCTACTTTATAATTGGTTGATGCTCTTCTTAGATACACTTTGTCTTCTCTTTTTATTTCTTGTATTTTATTTTTATTCAACATCAACATTTTCCTTAATTTCTTGCACATTTGTATACATACATTCTTGAAATGGACAGACGAATAAAGTTTACACTCACGTTTTTGTCAAGTTTCTACTCTACAATCGCTTGCTTTGTTGTATCACTTTCTCTCTGCTTCTAACGGATTATATAAGAGTTTTATAAGGGTTTACAAACAAAATTATATGGATTTACAAAACTATTTAAAAAATCAAATGCATCAAGAATATATGTGTAATTTATAAATCATTTATAAATGTTTAGAAATCATTTATAAATATTTATAAATCATTTATAAATGTTTATAAATCATTTATAAAGCTTTATAAATCATTTATAAATGTTTATAAATGATTTACAAAGGTTTACAAATCCTTTATAAAAGTTTATTTATCATTTATAAGATTTAGTAAATTGATTATAAAGGTTTATATACCATTTTTAGAATTTTTATAAACCATTTATAAGATTTTATAAATCATTTAAGGGTTAATTAAATCATTTATAAGGGTTGATAAAATAATTTCTATGGATTAAAAATCATATTAAAACATTACTCATAAGTATCCTTTATTTATAAGAGTTTATAAATTAATTTATAAGAGTTTACAAAAAAACATATATGGGTTTAAATCAATTCATAAGAGTTTATAAATCATTTTGTAAGAGTTTATATAATCATTTTAAGAGTTGTAAGTGTTTGTACACAAATATAAGGGCGTACAAAACCATTCGATTACTTAAACAAAAATTTTAAAAGCATCATGGATATATGTTTAATAGTAAGAATTTAAAAATAATTAATAAGGATTTATATATAATTTATAAGGGTTTACAAAACATTTTTGCAAGAGTTAATATATTATATATAAAAGCTTATATATCATTTATAAAGGCTTATAAGAGTCCATGAACTGATTTATGAAATTTTATAAGAGATTATATTTTAATTTACAAGAGTGTATAAATTGATTCATAAGGGTTGATAAATTGATTTATAATACTTTATAAAACATCTACTGGAGTCTATAACTTAATTATAAATTAATTTATAAGGTTTTATAAATCACTTGAATCTAGCTCCAACAGAGTTTGGACTTGTAAAACTCAGTTCTTGTTAGTTTTATAAACTGAAACAAAGAAACATTGTAAACAAAAATCCAAATAAACAAGAATAAATGGTCCAGAGTTCATAAATTTTATAATGATCATAACAAAATTTCAAAAATTTCTATTTAACCAAATATAATTCAATACATAAAAACATGCCATAAGATGTAACCAATCTTAGCACCAAAGAATTGATATGGACTCTTTACTTACTTCATAATTTAGACACTGAAAGCACAATGAGAACATCAAGACAACATGTTTCTTTGCTTGAATTCTAGATACAATGTACTATTTTTCCCTTCTTCTCTTTTTCATATAAGTTTCCCTTCATGTAATCCATTTGCTAACATGAGTATTGGCACAAAATCTAAACCATTCAGTGTCAACTTAACCAAGCTTGATTTCGTTTACAAGAAACAAATTTCAAAATTATAAGCAAATATATTTAGCTTGGAACAGCTTGATCTATTGCAAATATATTAGTCATAGAGAAGTAGGACACTACAGACTCTTATAAGAATCTATTGCTAGTCTTAAATTCGAAGAAAGAGGTTCCTATAAGCAAGTTTTGAATCTTAAAACTGAATCAGAGAGAGATCTGATGGAAAAATACACACACAGAATCACTTAACATAAACATCCATTGGCCTTGCTTTACCATTCCTTCGGATCAAGATACTAGCTTCTTTCTGGCTCTTCTTCAACACTAAAGTCAAAACACAAACTCATCGTGAATATATACATGGAATTTACCATTATTAATAAATCTCAACTCTGAGTGTAATGAGAACACTTACCTGATAATCGACCTTTGATATCCTGGTAGTGAAGATCTGACCATATATATGCAGCTGAAAACATTTATTACATTCACAAACTACGTTAACTATTGTACCGAGAAAACAAAGAGTAGGATTAACAAAAAACAACACTGAATATCAGACAACCTTTCAGGCAAAAGGAACAAGAGCATGACTTAAGCTCATCATCACCATCCATACCGTGGTTTACCATCCCCATATTGTCAACAGCCGAACATCTGCTCATATTAAACGGCTTGATAATCTCAGAACTAGGCAACCTGTCATCACTTACACAATTGCTGCTACTCAACACAGTCATGGTCAAGTCTTCACCAGAAACAGCATCAGTTTGACTCGAAAAGTCAGCAACATTCGAGTCCTTCTCACACACTCTCTGACTAAGTTCCACCACAGAAGTATCTACTGCATTGGTCTCACCCTGAGACTCTTTCACATCGAAATTCTCAGAATCAGCATCAAAACTAAACTTATCACCATCAGAAGAACCATTTTTTGTATCACTACAAGTCCTAGTACTCTCCTTGACCAAGTCGTCAACAACTAAACACAACCTCTTGGAAAACTTAACCCCTGAGCCTTCACGAGCAACGCTTTTACCAGCATCATCCCCAGATTTCAAAAGAAAATCACCTAGAATCGAGGAGATTCCTCTCTTGCTTGGAACATTAGTCATATCACACAAAGGGAGACACATTTCCTTAGACACTAAGCTGCAGCTATCTCCAGTCATCTTCACAAACAAACAAAAACAAACAAACAAAAAGAAAACTTTTCATTTCCAAATTATAAATCTCACAAAACCCAAATCCCAAAACCAAATTGAAACAAAAACCCTAAAATTCACCAAAATCCTAATCGAAAATTTTCAATTCGAAAGCAGAAACTGATAGTAATACTACGAAATGAATCGATTCGCAAACCTTAAAAAATAAACAGAGTTTGGGTTACTGACCAATGGATTAGTGGCATGCAAGTGGTTTGGAGTAAGGAAGCAGGATCGGAGATCCCCGCCGGAGTTTGGCGGAGGCGGAGGAGGAGAGGTTGCAACATAGGTGGAGTAAGTGAAAGTTATTCGAATCGCCATTAAAACGAGTTTGAAGAAGAGCTTGTAGAGGTGAGGGTAAATCGAGGAGTCGTAGAGCAACGAAGGTTGAAAACAATTTGATTAATTAAGGTTACTATAGTCTTTTGACTATCAAAATTTTAAGGGTAAAGATGATTAGTGTAAAAGTGAAATAGTGTATCATGAATGTGATAGTTTTAGAAATTTCCCATAAAAAAAATCTAATTTTTTTCTGTTTTATAGTTGATGTATTTGTCTAATTTCTTTTCATAATATAAATTTAGGCTGCACATGGTGGACTCAAAGATGTTGTGATTGACGACATGGATGCTCTTGATGCAGGTAACAAACTTGCTGCTGTTTGGTGGTCTTTCAATAGGAGAATGATTGACCTGAAACCACTTGATGTTCTCGACAATCTTTCTCTAACACCATTTATATTGATTGTTTATTTGTTACTATTTTCTGAAATCTTTTAATGGTTTTGCAGCTTCTGGAAGCTATTTTGTGGAAGTAGGCAGAAGCCATAACAGAAATATTATGGTAACAAAAGGTATTACAAACTCAAACAACATCAAAGAAGCTAAGTAACCACGGCACTCAATGCACCGGTTTGTTAGTTGGTACGTTGCAATATGGTTTACAGCTTCTGTGAATCATAATTGTTCTGCGTTTTCATGTAGATGACAGAGTAACAGAAGTAATTAAAAATAACTGTCCAAAAGACCTTCTTTGATTGGTTTATGAACCCGTTTCCGATCATTACCAGGCTGAAGCAGCAAACCTATCTGAAGAAGAAGAGTATCTTGGAAAGTTGGTATTTCTGTTTTGAGATTCAGAGCTCTAAATCTCTTCCTTTGACACGGACTAAGATAAACTGAGCTTCACAACTGTGCTCGCAGGTAAGCATATAAAATAAGAACTTACACGTGTAAATCAATGTTTTTTTGCTTAACATGTGTTCGGTTTTAGTTTCACAGGCTTCCAGGATTGCCCCAATCAATAACAAGATATCCAATATTCATAAGACATTTAACCACTAGGAACTTTGGAATAAATTTGAAGTTATGCTTGCTTGCCGTAGGTTGTATGTATATATGATAATACGATATAGGTTTTGCTCGAAATAGAATTTTTTGCAAGTTGCTAAGTAATATGATGGCTTTGGTGGAAATAGGATTCTTGAGTTGCAGGTTAATTATTATTATTCATAGAATTCATTTTCTTTTGGCTGAAGAAATCCAACGTGTTCCATAATTTACAAAATGTAGATGTATATGTTGTGGGATATTAGAGATACGCCTTAAGAAACATGTAACTGATAATTTATGTTACATTAACGTTACTACTTTTGTTTTATACATTTTGTGTGTTTAATAACATTCTAAATTTTTGATTAATAAAAACTAATTAATTTTGGTTATAATCGTCACACAAAAACATATATATTTTTTGTTTTCATAGCTATATATCTATGATGGAAACAAAAACAAGTATGTAACATGTTTCAAATGTTTTTTACAAATCAGTGACTGCAAAAATAATGCACAGTTATGATTTTTTTTTAAATTTTTTAAGGGTTTCAACTTCTAACACCAACACCAGCTCCTACAATCCCAGTTCATTACTATAATAAAAAAATCAAAATCATAACTGACCATGTACACTTATCTCCCAAACGGTCATATTCAGAATCCAAAGACTCCACTTCCCTTAGAAGCTCTCAAACCATTTCTTCTTATCGCGAGGTTACCTTCTCTGGTTTACCATTTCACATTTACTCTTGAGTGTACGGACCAAGCATGTCCGTACACTTCACCCTATTTTTTCACAATCTTAAATGTCTTCAAATGGTAAATGTGAAGTGGTTATGGTCAAGTGATGCGTACAGTCAGCCGTACAGTCTGTACGGACCGTACTGTCCGTACACTCGTCCTATCCGTACACAACAACTTCTTCTCCTCTTCTCACAATTTAGAACCCTTCTTAACCTCATATAAGGCCTCTCAACTCAACACTCTCCCTCAATCTAGACCATGTGGAACAAGTCTACCTTGGAATGCTATGAGATTCTCCTCATCAAAAACCTTACCAAGGAAAATCCTCCTTTTGGCTGAAGAAATCCAATGTGTTGCATAATTTACAAAATGTAGGTGTATATGTGGCGGGATATTAGAGATACACCTTAAGAAACATGTAACTTATAATTTATGTTACATTAACATTAATACTTTTTTTTATACATTTTGTGTTTTAATAATGTAATTGAATAGTTTTTTGTTTAACTAAATAATAACATTCTAAATTTTATTCATAAAAACTAATTAATTTTGGTTAAATAGTCACACAAAAACATATATATTTTTTGTTTTCATAGCTATATATCTATGATGGAAACAAAAAAAAGTATGTAACATGTTTCAAATGTTTTTTACGAATCAGTAACTGCAAAAATAATGCACAGTTATGATTTTTTTTTACATTTTTTAAGGGTTTCAACTTCGACACCAACACCAGCTCCTACAATCCCAGTTCATTACTATAATAAAAAAAATCAAAATCATAACTGACCATGTACACTTATCTCCCAAACGGTCATATTCAGAAGCCAAAGACTCCACTTCGCTTAGAAGCTCTCGAACCATTTTTTCTTATCGCCAAGTTACCTTCTCTGGTGTACCATTTCACATTTACTCTTGAGTGTACGGACCAAGCATGTCCGTACACTTCGCCCTATATTTTCACAATCTTAAATGTCTTCAAATGGTAAATGTGAAGTGGTTATGGTCGAGTGATCCGTATAGTCAGCCGTACAGTCTGTACAGACCGTACTGTTCGTACACTCGTCCTATCCGTACACAACAACTTCTTCTCCTCTTCTCACCATTTAGAACCCTTCTTAACCTCATATAAGGCCTCTCAACTCAACACTCCCCCTCAATCTAGACCATGTGGAACAAGTCTACCTTGGAATGCTATGAGATTCTCCTCATCAAAAACCTTACCAAGGATGATCCTCCTTTTGGCTGAAGAAATCCAACGTGTTGCATAATCTACAAAATGTAGATGTATATGTGGTGGGATATTAGAGATACACCTTAAGAAACATGTAACTGATAATTTATGTTACATTAACATTAATACTTTTTTATACATTTTGTGTTTTAATAATGTAATTGAATAGTTTTTTGTTTAACTAAATAATTACATTCTAAATTTTTATTCATAAAAACTAATTAATTTTTGTTATAATCGTCACACAAAAACATATATATTTTTTGTTTTCATAGCTATATATCTATGATGGAAACAAAAACAAGTATGTAACATGTTTCAAAGGATTTTTAAGAATCAATGACTGCAAAAATAATGCACAGTTATGATTTTTTAAAAGAAAATTTAAGGGTTTTAACTTCAACACCAACACCAGCTCCTGCAATCCCAGTTCATTACTATAATAAAAAAAAAATCAAAATCATAACTGACCATGTAAACTTATCTCCCAAACGGTCATATTCAGAAGCCAAAGACTCTACTTCCCTTAGAAGCTCTCGAACCATTTCTTCTTATCGCCAAGTTACCTTCTCCGGTTTACCATTTCACATTTACCCTTGAGTGTACGGACCAAGCATGTCCGTACACTTCACCCTATTTTTTCACAATCTTAAATGTCTTCAAATGGTAAATGTGAAGTGGTTGTGGTTGAGTGATTGGTACAGTCAGCCGTACAGTCTGTACGGATCGTACTGTCCGTACACTCGCCCTATCCGTACATTATTAAATTGTAGACAAGAAGGTATGAGGATCTGAGTACTTGGGAAGTAGACGTGTCCGTACATACTTGGCTCTCAAGGCTGTCCGTACAAGCGTGGAGATCAAGGAACCAAAGCTTAGCCTAACTTACCTTGGAAGACAAGGGAAGTTCAAACTCGTGCAAGAGGAGAGTCAAAATATCTTGGAGCCGTTGGGGAGCTTTTGTCTCTAGCAAGAAGATTATTTAAAGCAAGATCACATGTTCCATTTAAGGGAGTGGACCGTTTATAAAGTGTCACTATCCCTCGGCCAAGACCCCAATTGTTTATGTATATGCTTCTTGTCTTATTCCATTTGTTTAGTCTTTGTTTAGCTTATAAATATGTATGTAAACACACCAGAAAAGCAAAGGAAAATAATTTCCTCACTTTACTCTCTTTCTCCTTTACGGATTCAACTCTCTCTCTCACTCTCTCACTTGTTCTTCACATTGTTCATCCTTGTTCTACATTTACTTTCATGGTATCAGAGCTTAAAGCTCCTGATTTCCTTAAACACTTCCGCAAAATCACTCTACTCACTTCACTCTTTCATTTGAACCGATTAAAATCTCGTTTCAGCTCAAGAACACTCTTTGGACCATTGGATAATACTCTGGCCGAATCTTGTTCTTGACTTATTCTTGGTTGATTCTCTTCTTTTCTTCTACCTACAAGTGCTATAAGCCTTGGTTCACTTCACTGCTCATGTCTAGACAAGCCTTACTCCATTTATTCTCATTGTTCACTCCATTACCCACTAGAAAATAGCAAGAAGAAGATGGAGAAGATGGATTACCAGCTGCACAAACCTATCATGATTCCGGCTACCTTAAAAGGAGCTAACTACATTACTTTGTCAAGATTGGCCAAGACTGCTCTTGGAGGACGAGGCTTATGGAAGCACATCACCACGAGTGAGGCACCAAAGCAAATCACCCAAGGAGCTGACGGCAAGGAGGTTGTAGAGGTAGATGAAGACAAATGGGAACAAGAGTATCTCATGGTGTTATCTATCTTGCAAAGCTCGCTTGATACTCCTATTATGGAGTCATATTCTCACTGTGAAACCGGAAAGCAACTGTGGGAAACTCTTCAAAAGGTTTATGGAAACACATCAAACCTGACCCGGATCTTTGAGGTGAAAAGGGCCATCAACAACTTTCATCAAGAGGAGATGGACTTTACCAAGCATCTAGGGAAGTACAGCCAGCTTTGGTCAGAGCTTGAGATGCTAATACCAAGCACCACTGACCCTACTGTTCTTGAAGAAAGGCGTGAGCAAGACAAAGTCTTTGGACTGTTGCTCACACTTCACCCAAGCTTCAATGATGTCCTAAAGCACATACTAAGGTCCAAGGAACTTCCAAGCTATGATGAAGTGCGCTCTCAACTACAGAAGGAGCTAGGCTTAGAAGGTCTATTTGGTGGAAAAGGCGAGCTAACCATGGCCAACAAAGCTTAGAAAGTGGAGAGTGCTGCAGCTAATAAGTCTTACTTCAAACCTAGAGGTGGTGGAGGAGATAAGCAAGTCATGTGTGAGCATTGCAAGAAGGAAGGTCACTCTAAAACTAACTGATGGATCTTACACCCACACTTGAGACCTGCCTCAGCAAATAGATACAACCGTCCTAAGGCTAATGAAGCTAGAGCACAAGAAGGGTCGCAGCCTACCAATGCAGCAATGCGAATGGGGGAGGATGGGAGAGCTATGGCAGCAACTACACGGGTAGTTGGGTCTGGATATTCACAGCCTTCCAATGATGATTCCTTCATCCGAAAGTCTGACTTTGAGGCACTCATAAAGGCCCTCAATGCCAACTCTGGTAACCTTAGTAGTTTTGCTTTAAAATCTATGCTAAAAATATCAGAACCTAGTAGACCTTTGATAGTTGACTCAAGAGCTACACATCACATGATTAGGGATGTTAATCTCATTAGTAATATCAAACCAGCACTAGGTAATGTTTTGATAGCAAATGGAGATAGTATACCCATTAAAGGTGTAGGAAATTTGAACTTGTTTGATAAAGAATCTCAAGCTCTCTATATGCCTACCTTTACTTCCAATTTACTATCAGTAAAGAAAGCTACTAATGATCTTAATTGTAATGTGATTTTTAGTCCTAATGAGGTTTGCTTTCAGGATATTGAGACTAGTAAGATGCTAGGAAAAGGTGTGAGCAAAGGAGAGCTATATGTTCTTGAAGACACCAAGACTAGTTCAGATTTATCTTATGCGTTTAAATCCATTTCTGTTTTATCTACTGATGTTTTATGGCATGTTATTCTAGGCCACCCTCAATCTAGAGCTTTAGCATTGATGTTACCTAATCTATCTTTTAAAAATGAAAGCTGTGAAGCTTGTATCCTTGGTAAACATTGCAAATCTGTTTTTCCTAAATCTATGACTATTTATGAAAACTGCTTTGATTTGGTTCATTCTGATGCCTGGACAGCACCTTGTTTATCTAGGGAAAATCATAAGTATTTTGTTACATTTATAGATGAAAAATCAAAGTTTACTTGGTTAACATTGATCCCAAGCAAAGATAGGGTGTTAGAAGCATTTACAAACTTTCAAAACTATGTCACTAACCATTTCAACTCTAAGATTAAAATTTTTAGGTCTGATAATGGTGGAGAATACACAAGTCATGCGTTCAAACACCACTTAGCTAGACATGAGATCATTCACCAAACAAGCTGTCCATACACACCTCAGCAAAATGGTGTGGCTGAGAGGAAGAATCGCCACCTGATGGAAGTAGCAAGGAGTATGATGTTCCATACCAGTGTTCCTAAAAGGTTTTGGAGTGATGCTGTGGTTGCTGCATGCTACTTGATCAATAGGACACCAACTAAAATCTTGCAAGATGAATCTCCATATCAGGTATTGCATAAAACAAACCCTCCTCTAGATCACTTACATGTGTTTGGATGTGTGTGCTATGTGTTGGTACCAGGTGAACAAAGAAGCAAGCTAGACCCTAAGAGTGTCAAAGCCATGTTCATTGGATATCCACACACGCGAAAAGGGTATAAATGCTACTGTCCAGAGTCTAGGAGGATTCTAGTGTCAAGGGATGTCAGATTTGTGGAGGAAAAAGGGTTCTATGACAAGAAGAATTGGGAAGACCTCAGTGATTTGTCTCATGGAGGATCAGATAGAGCTACCAACCTTCGGATCATCATGGAGAGTCTAGGAATCAGCTCCTCAATTCCCTCAACTACCACAGATTCATCAGCACCTAGTGCCCCTGAATCACACTCTCAGCCTCACCAACTTGATCCTGAGGGGGGAAATGAATCTGAATCACAACCATCAAGAGAGACTGAAGATGATTCAGCAAGTGCACATGATCAAGATGGTGAAACAGAATCAGGTCATGATCAAAATGAGGAGGAGGTTGGTGAAGTTATGGGAGAACCAGAACCAGTGGTAGAAGAGCAACATCAACAACTTCAACCACTAAGGAGAAGCATTCGGATTAGACATCCTCCATCCAACTGGATCAACACAAGAGTGTACTTTAACAACAATGTTGTTGCACATCCTATTCAAGCAGCATGCTCAATGGCAACTTTCCCTTAGTAACACCAAGTCTTTATGACTAATCTCGACCAAGACTTCATTCCAAAGACCTATGAAGAGGCAATGGAAGATGTATGGAGAGAATCAGTGGGAGCAGAGATGGGTGCTATGGAAAGGAATGACACATGGTTTGAGACTGAGTTACCTAAGCGCAAGAAAGCTGTGACCAGCCGGTTACTATTCACCATCAAATATTTGGCTAATGGAAAGCCAGAGAGGAAGAAGACCAGATTGGTTGCAAGAGGGTACACTCAGGTTTATGGAGAAGACTACCTTGACACATTTGCACCAGTGGCCAAGCTTCACACCATAAGGATCATAATATCAGTGGCTGTGAACTTGGAATGTGATCTATGGCAAATGGATGTCAAGAATGCCTTCTTACAAGGAGAATTAGAGGATGAGGTGTATATGAGACCACCTCCTGGTCTAGAAAGCATGGTGAAACCAGGGAATGTCTTGAGATTGAAGAAAGCTATATATGGTCTAAAGCAATCACCTAGAGCCTGGTATCACAAGTTGAGTACAACCTCAAATGGAAGAGGTTTTATAAAATCAGAAGCTGATCACACACTCACAAGCAAGCAAGGTATTGTGGTAATCTTGATCTATGTGGATGATATAATCATCACTTGAAATGACAAAGAAGGTATCATCTCCTCTAAAGCTTTCCTTAAAAGTTCATTTGATATTAAAGATTTGCGTGAGCTAAAGTACTTTCTAGGAATAGAAATGTGCCGTTCTAAGGAAGGATTGTTTCTATCCCAAAGAAAATACACACTTGATCTATTGAATGAGGCAGGAAAACTAGGAGGAAGGATGGCCAAGACACCACTTGAAGAAGGATACAAAGTCTTGCGTGAGGGGGAGTTTGAAGATGAACCATTTGGAGACTTCAAACTTTATAGGAGAATGGTGGGCAAACTGATCTATCTAACCATCATTCGGCCAAATATCTCCTTTGAAGTGAACCAAGTGAGCCAGCATATGCAAGGTCCTAAAGTTCACCATTGGAATATGGTGGAAAGGATTCTAAGGTACCTAAGGGAAGCTCCGGGTCAAGGTGTATGGATGGGATGCAACAAAAGCACAGATATAGTAGGGTATTGTGATGCAGATTGGGCTGGTGATAGAGTAGACAGAAGGTCTACAACAGGCTATTGCACTTTCATAGGAGGCAACTTAGTGACTTGGAAGAGCAAGAAGCAAAATGTGGTATCATGTTCAAGTGCTGAGGCAGAATATAGGGCCATGAGGAAGCTTACTAGTGAGCTCATTTGGATCAGGAACCTGCTAAGAGACTTGGGCATAGAGACATCAACACCAATGACAATGCATTGTGATAACCAGGCAGCTATTCACATAGCATCCAACTCAGTTTTCCATGAAAGGACAAAACACATTGAGGTGGATTGTCACAAGGTGAGACAAGCTGTGGAGCAGAAGATTATATTGCCTTGCTACACTAGAAGTGAAGACCAACTAGCTGATATCTTCACCAAGGGAGCAAGCACTAAGGTCTATGAGTCTATACATCCGAGACTAGGACTCATTGATCTACCCATACCCTCTCAACCATTAAACACCTACTGTTTCCTTTGTGTGGTTTTATCCCATAAGGGTTTTCTATGCAAAGGTTTTAATGAGGGGTTGTCTCCATGGTTTCAAACTTCACCATGCCTTATGGTTAAACTTGAGGGGGAGTATTAAATTGGAGACAGGAAGGTATGAGGATCTGAGTACTTGGGAAGTAGACGTGTCCGTACATACTTGGCTCTCAAGGCTGTCCGTACAAGCGTGGAGATCAAGGAACCAAAGCTTAGCCTAACTTACCTTGGAAGACAAGGGAAGTTCAAACTCGTTCAAGAGGAGAGCCAAAATATCTTGAAGCCTTTTGGGAGCTTTGGTCTCTAGCAAGAAGATTATTTAAAGCAAGATCACATGTTCCATTTAAGGGAGTGGACCGTTTATGAAGTGTCACTATCCCTCGGCCAAGATCCCAATTGTTTATGTATATGCTTCTTGTCTTATTCCATTTGTTTAGCTTATAAATATGTATGTAAACACACCAGAAAAGAAAAAAAAATATTTTCCTCACTTTACTCTCTTTCTCCTTTACGGATTCAACTCTCTCTCACTTTCTCACTTGTTCTTCACATTGTTCATCCTTGTTTTTCATTTACATTCATACACAACAACTTTTTCTCCTCTTTCCACCATTTAGAACCCTTCGTTCTTCATTTACTTTCATACACAACTTCTTCTCCTCTTTTCACCATTTAGAACCCTTCTTAACCTTATATAAGGTGTCCCAACTCAATATTCCCTTTTAATCTAGACCATGTGGAATAAGTCTAGTTTGGAATGCTATGAGATTCTCCTCATCAAATACCTTACCAAGGAAAATCCTCCTTTTGGCTGAAGAAATCCAATGTGTTGCACAAATTTATTAGTATTCGATTGAATGTTCTTTCTCTTACCGTTGGATTAACTGACTAAATTTAACACCGTCTAATCGAATCTCTATAATATTATTTGAGAAGTCAGTTTCCTATGTGTCGCTCTCACGTTAACTTTCGCGGTGGTTGATTACATAGATACCCTTAACGAATTGTTAGATTTTAAGATTATTATTATTTTTTTATTTAATTTTTTTTTACCTTTTTCCAAATAACATATATAATAAAAAGGAAATATTTCTAAAATTTTAAAACAAATTTAAAAACGAAAATATATATGTAATATGACTTTATTAAAAAGGAAAGTTCACAAAATAGTAATACCCCCATTAATATATACTTTTAAATAACATAAAATAAATTTTCAAAATAATAAAAATATATATGTTCATGAACATTCAAAAATTTATCAGTTACACTTTATTTTCTAATATTGTTTAGAAATCAACATATAATTTGATAAATATTATGAAAATACATGTATATTTAAGCGATAAATAAAATTAATTTGATTTGACGTAACTAAAATAAAGAGTAAATAAATATTATAAAAATACATATATATTTAAGCGATAAATAAAACTAATTTGATTTGATTTAACTAAAATAAAAAATAATTATACTTCAATTTTAATTTAAAAATATATTTAACTCAATATACTCACAAAATAAATGACTCAACTAATCTAATTTTATATCCAAAATTAAACATCTAACTAGAATAAGAACTTATAATTTAATAATAATAACAAGAATAATAATAATAATAATAATAATATATTGAATTTTACATATAAATTAGAGGTTGACTCAAAGCATATTAAAAAAAACATAAAATATTAACCAATTACAATTTAATTCTTTTGTAGAATTTATATATATGAGATTTCAAAATATTATCATTATATTCATTTATGTAATTTTGAATCAAACAATTCAGCTTATTATTTATTTCATTTTAAGCACAGTATATAATAAGTTATACATAATTTAACTATAATATATTTACATATCTAAGACAATAACCAACCAAAATGAAAATAACAAAATTAATCAAAGTTTTATTATATTTAGAATAGAAAATATTATAGCTGAATTCGAAAAATAGATATTATTCAATATACCAAATTGGTAACCAAACCGATTATTGATCCAAAAAATAATTAAACTGATAATAATATATCCAAAGTCATATGTATAATTAGAATAATATAATATTTATTAATATAAATTATACATATGATTTATTTAAAACTAAAACTAAATAACAATAAATTATTATAAAATTTTACTTTTATGAATATCCATATCCGTGCATGAGCACGGAAACTAGGTATTTTGTCCATATTCCTGCTAGCATTATCCATATTGTCGATTGAAGACATGTTTCTCAGTACATCAGCCTCATGTGCTAACTACTAATAGTGAATGATATATAGTTTACTACTGGATAATGCTAAAGCAGTGAAAGTCTCAGAACAATAATCTGTATACGAACTCAATGAAGTTTTTTTTTGTTAGTTATTACATTGTTTTGTATTTTATAATTAGTATTCTTGAAATATATTATTTATTTTTAGTATATTTATTTGACTATAATATCTTACAATTACAGTAAAAAATATAAATTCTATTTTACTTATATAGTATAATTTTTCAAAAACAATAAAATTTTTTACTGCATATTTTAAGAGATATCAAAAACAAAACTAAAAATAAATTTTAATAACAAACATTTTTTGATCAAATAACTACAATTATTTTAAAACATCATAACACTATATAATTTAACAAAGTATATATATTATATTTTAATAGTTAGATTTATATGTGTGCTTAATAATTCTTTGGATTTTTAAATTTTCTGTTTTTATGTTTGTGGAACTTAATATAACCATAATCAAAATACTTAAGCAAATCAGAATCTTTATTTTAAAATTATTTAAAATAAATTTCTATTTACCATCCAATCAATCTAAATATTGTAAATATTGATATGTGTTCATAAGCTTCCAAAAATTTATTAGTTACGTATGTATGTAATTTAGAATCAGACAATTTAGTTTCAATCTTTTTTATTTCTAAGCACAAAAAATCTTAAGTTATACATAATCTTGCTAGATATATTTATATTTTAAAAATAACAACCGACATAAATGCAAATAAGACGATTAAAAAAAATTAATATATTGAGGAAAAAAAGATTATAGTTGAATTTAGAAAAATAGATAGAATCTAATATATCCAAATAATAACTAAATCAACCGTAAAACAATAAAGCTGATGAAATATAACATATCTAAAATTATATATATAATTCAATTAATATAATATTATTAATATAAATTATACCTATAATATATCAAATTGATAACCAAACCGACTATTGATCCAAAAAATAATTAAACCGACAATAATATATCCAAAGTCATAGGTATAATTAGAATAATATAATATTTATTAATATAAATTATACATATAAATTGATTCAAAACTAAAATTAAATATCAATCAATTATTATAAAATTTTATTTTCATGAATATTCGTATCCGTGCATGAGCACAGCACGGGAAAATCACCTAGTACTAATAAAATTTATCAAACACGCGAAAGAAAAAGAAAAAAAAAAAGTGGAATGAGATTATCAGAATCAGTCGTCTTCAAGCTCCAAGCATTTGAGACAAACGCAGTAACCAAAATTTTTCTGAATCCAAGAATCTTGATCGTATCATCAATGGCGTACGCACCGTCGGCACCGGAGCTTCCAGAATCGTTCGGGCAGCAGCTCGACGAGGAAAATAGATACACTTACGCGTATCCATACAGCTCTTCGGGTCAACCAAGGAATCAACTCGGATCTTCCGGAAAGTTTTCACCGGAAACGCATCCGGACATTATTAGAAGCTTCGAATCGGCTGGCGGAAACCGGAGCGGATTCCTTGATGAATCGGAGCTCCGGCATGCGTTGTCGTTTTCTGGCTACGAAGGAATCAGTAACAGAACGATTAGGTTCCTCTTGTTCATCTACAAGAGCCCTGGAGAATCTGTACTACGGCTTGGTAAACTTTTTTCATTTTTAGTTATTTTTAAATTGATTTTCTTCTCTTGATTCTTTTCTGATTTGGAAGAAACTGGTTTTAAAAGCAAGAACCGAGCTTAGATTTGTTGTCTGATCAATATCACCTTTTATGCAGGGCCTAAGGGGTATGTTGAGTTGTGGAATTGCCTTGCGCAGTGGCGTGTAAGTGAACACTTATGTCTAGTTGAAAAAGTGTATTAGTTCTTTTTATGGCTTAAGAGGGTGTCATACTTGTTATTGTGGGTTTTGTAGGCGATGTTTGACAGGTACGATAGAGATAGGAGTGGAAAGATTAATGCTTTAGAGCTCAGAGACGCGTTCTATCATCTCGGTTACATGCTTCCAACCTCTGTTCTCCAACTTATTATCTTATCTCAGTTTGATGATGGCACTAGCAACTCTAGTGACCTCTGTTTCGATAGATTCCTCGAGTAACTTACTTCCTCTGTCTTTATCGATTTTTGGTTCTTGATTATGTTTCTTAACTACTATTATGTGCTGGATTTGCAGATGCGGGATGATTGTGAAGGTAGGAACTATGATCCTTTTAAGCTCCATAAGTATTTCTAATTTTCCATGAATATAACCGCTTGTGATCGTTTGACACATGTTTTCTTTTTGTGGGTTGTATCAGAGTCTGACTGAGAAGTTCAAAGAGAAAGACCCTGGGTACACGGGCTATGCAACGCTCTCTTACGATGTCTTCATGTCAATGGTCATTCCGTTCATTGCCTCATATGACTAGTGCTCTTATCTTTCTTTGTTTCTTTAAACAATCTCAGCTTCAACTTGTACATTTGATAAAGGGGTTTGTGGTTACTGAATAGGAGAGTGAAATCAAACTGGTGAAAGAGAAATAAATGAAAGCTGTAATAGTTATAAAAATAGAAACAAAAGTGGTTTAACTTTGTACCGTAGAGAAAGAAACAGAAAAATACAAAATGGTAAAGAGCTAATTGAGCTGTTTGTAAACAAAGAGTCCAGAAGTCACCAAACCAAGGATCGAGAAGGCACCTTGCCTTGAACGCCAAAACTCAATCCATGTCAATGGTCTTGTGATCTCAGATAAGACCTTGTCGAACTGTTGGTGGAGTTCGTCGAGACCGCCATTATTATCAATCACAATATCAGCTTTGCTTCTTTTCAAATCAAAAGACATCTGAGCCATCACTCTGTTTCTTTTCAAATCAAAAGACATCTGAGTCATCACTCTGTTTCTTGCATCTTCCTCACTCAGTCCATCTCTCTTAATCAGTCTTTTGAGCTGTGTTTCTTGACTAACCCACACTACAACAATGGGTTTTATCCATTTGTCCATCTTAGCTTAGAACAGCAACGGGATATCAACAACTATCACTTTAGCTCCTTTTGCCCAATGTTTCAGGATCTCCCAAAAGATACCAGATGATATGTACGGAGCCATCAACCTGTCAGAGAGAAGAAAGACAACGCCGAATTTCGAAACCCCATCCTAATAAACAAAAAGGGGAAACTTTCAGTTCCTTACTTGTTTAGAATTTGGCGTTTGGAATCGGAAGAGAAGACCATCTGACCAAGCTTTGGCCGATCCACTTCTCTACTAGGAAGAAGAATCTCCTCCCCAAAAGCTGCAACTACTCTTTTCCATCCACCGCTTCCTTTCTTCAGTACATTCTACAAAAACAAACAAACACACCTTTGTTAACTTCAATTCATATCTCAGATCTCTAATTGGTTGTACAATAGTTCCAAGAAAGTTAACAGAACAAAGATATGACCGATGAAATGCAAGAGGCAGTGAGAAAGAGATTACTCGAGCAATGACATCAGCATCCACAACAGGAATGCCACTAGCCTTGAAGAGGTTGGAGACTGTACTCTTCCCAGACGCTATGCCTCCCGTTAGGCCCACTATTCTCATTCTCCTCACACTGTTTACCTGAAACCACTGTAGGAGATGGGTTATACCCCTCCACAAGGCCCATCAAATGGAGAAACTTAGCCCAACACGACAATATACTCAGTCCACCGGGTAACATCAAAACGATTCAGCATGAGACGCGTTTAGTAGCGCGACTAAACGTATTCTAGAAGAGTCGGCGGAAGTACGACTTACCCGGACTACTAAACGGGCCTAGCAATAATAAAGCCCAACAAGGCTCGGGTGAACTAGGGCGAACACGAAGATAGGATCTATAAAAGGAGAGAGGAAGCAAAGGGAAAAGGGATCGGGAATTGGACATACTCACTTGGCGGCTAGATCTAGGGTTTCTTAGCGACTAGGTGGTTAGATCTAGGGTTTACTCACCTTTCCGTTTACTCTCCATCTTGTATTTTCGGCTAGTCCGCCTCTTTACTCTTCTCTTTGTAACTCCTTGTTCAGATCTAATAAAAACGTCTTTGTTCGCCCTCATCTCTCTCTTTATATTGTTCTAAACCATTTTCACCTCAAACAATTTGGCGCCCACCGTGGGGCTCTGAACAAAGCAACATTATCAGATCTAGACATGCCTGACGACGGAACCGTCTCCGGAACCGCCGGGGAGGAGCCGACTCAGACTCCCGTACCCGAAACACCCCTTCCGCCCGACTTCATGAGCTCCGTCATGGCGCGTTTCGCCAGACAAGACGAAATCCAAAAGGAGACTCAAGCTCAACTCGCCGCACTCGTAGCAGCGTTAACAGCAGCTCCCGCCGGGCAGACGAGTAACTCTCAACCGTTCCGACGTCATCTCTTCAACACTAACCCGACAGCGCCGGTAGCCGACCATATCTCCGAAGAGTCGGAACCCACCGAGCCGCACGCTGCAGAAGCAGCTCAAGTCGGCCCAGATCTCACGACTGTCCGTGAAATCGCCGAGCTCAAACTGAACCTCCAACAGATGAGCTCCACGATTCACAAGGTTACTATCGCCGCTCCACAGATCGAGAGTGTTCTCGCTTCAACCGAGCGTACTCCATTCACCAGTACGTTGACTAGCGTAAACTTCCGCAAGATTGAGAAGCTGCGCGTCCCGCAATACAAACCCGGCGGTGACCCTGTACATATGACTGCTTTCAACATCGCGATGGCCCGAGCGCGGCTACCCGACGACGAAAGAGACGCCGCATACTGTCAGCTGTTCGTGGAAACACTCCACGACCAAGCCTTGACCTGGTTCTCAGGTCTCAAGGAGAACTCCATCAGCAGCTTCAGAGAGCTTTCCTCGGCTTTCCTCAAAACCTACATCATGTTCACTAAGCGCGAAGCGACAGCCTCCAGCTTGTGGAACCTAAAGCAGACTAAAGACCAAAGTCTTCGAGACTTCATGGAGCGCTTCAAGTCGATCGTCTCAAAGATCGACATCCCTGACCACATAGCCGTCGACGCTCTAATGAACACCCTCCATCTCGATTCCAAGTTCCAAGAGGACCTATACCGAAGCACCTCCACGACGCTCCAGGATGCCATAGCTCGCTCACACAACTTCATCCGAATGGAGGAGGACACGAAAGCAATCATAGGCAAACATAGCGCAGCAAAGCCGACAACGCCCAAGACCTCTGACGCAAAGCCGGAGCCGCGTCAACCCGCCTCCGGCGACAAGAAACAACAAAAGAGCGGGCTTCTGTTTGTCGTCGACGAGAATAACACACCAGTCGCAAGTTTCTCAGTACGCGGCGAGCCATGGAACGTGTACAACCGAGAGACGGCGGCTCTGAAAGGTTTGGCTAGTCCTGCCGAACCGGCTCAACCAGCTTCGCCGGCTACCTCAGGAGCGGGATCTTCTAAAGGAGTCGACCTCACCAAACACTGTAAGTACCATGACGTCATAGGACACGATACAACCGAGTGTAGAACGATGTACGCTGAATTCCTCTCATCGGTTGAAAAAGGCGACTTCAAGATTCAGCCCCCAAAGCAGAAACCAAAATCCGGCAAGAGTTGGTCTAAGAACAAAGATAAACGCGCGCAGCGAAAGTCCGGTGGTAAAAACGGAGAGCAACGCCGTCTAGACGACAAACCTTCGGATGCCGCCGACAACGAAGCCTCTTCGGGAGACGAGGGGCAACCAGCAAGCCGTCAACGTATTGAGGTAATACGATCTCAGCAACCTTTGTCATCTGATGACGAGGACGATAACTCGCCCGAATCAAGCGACCTGCGGAGCTTCCTGAAGCGAAAGGAGACGACATGCAGTGACGTCAACAGTAGAGACCTCCGCCTCAAGCTCCAAGCCAACAAGTCGCGACGCCTGGAAACCAAGGAGCCTCCCTTGTCGGTCGACAAGCCTGTCACCGATCTGCGCGACAAACTCAACGCTAACCTGACCGATTTACGCGCGCGACTAAACCGTTCCAAATCAATAAATCAACGGCTAGAGCAGTCAACTTCGTCCCATACCATGGACTCGTCAAATCCGAGCGACGAGAACGTCCCTGCGGATCTTCGTACATTCTTAGATACCAAACGAGTAGTCGCGAAACCACGGCTGAACGCCATCATGGGTGGATCACCTCCTTGTGGCGACTCTGTCCGCTCCGTCAAAGACTACCGGCGCCAAGCCGCATCTTCGAGACGCTGGCCTACGAAGCCACCGAGCCACACGCCAATCAGCTTTTCCCCCGAAGATTTGAACGGAGTCCACTTGCCCCACAACGATCCTCTGCTAGTCGTCCTTGAGATCGGTAAGTACGATGTAACCAAAGTACTAGTCGACACAGGAAGCTCAGTTGACCTCATCTTTCGTGATACGCTTGAGAAGATGGGGGTAGATTTCGACGACGTCAAATCATCCTCACGAACCTTGACCGGCTTCAACGGCTCATCGGAAACCATCCTAGGGACGATCCGTCTCCCAGTCCGCGCATGCGGAGTTACTCGAACGGTTAAATTCGCCGTGGTAAACACTAAAGCCCCTTATCATGTCATNAGATGGGGGTAGATTTCGACGACGTCAAATCATCCTCACGAACCTTGACCGGCTTCAACGGCTCATCGGAAACCATCCTAGGGACGATCCGTCTCCCAGTCCGCGCATGCGGAGTTACTCGAACGGTTAAATTCGCCGTGGTAAACACTAAAGCCCCTTATCATGTCATTCTCGGAACCCCATGGATACATTCGATGCAAGCAGTTCCATCAACCTACCACCAATGCATCAAGTTCCCTGGGGTAGACGGAACAATCAAGACCGTCCGCGGAGATCAGCAAGCCGCGCGAGACCTGCTAATCGCCACAGTCAAGCTGCAACGTTCATCATCCCTAGTCAACTCTGTCTCTCATCCGATCGCTCGAACCTTCCCTCAGAAAGACGAGGTTCTGGAGATGCCTATAGACGATTCTGATCCAAGTAAGACGGTGCGCGTCGGTGCACATCTAGCCGACGATATGCAGCGAGCATTGCTCACATTCCTGAAGGAAAATGTGTTCACCTTCGCTTGGTCTATGACGGACATGAAAGGAATTGATCCAGCAATAACTACCCACGAGCTCAACGTCGACCCCACTTTCAAGCCTATCCGCCAGAAAAGACGTAAGCTGGGCCCGGAAAGAGCGAAAGCAGTGAACGAGGAAGTCGAACGACTACTCGGAGCTGGTTCAATCACAGAAGTTCGTTACCCGGAATGGCTAGCGAATCCTGTGGTGGTCAAGAAAAAGAACGGGAAATGGTGCGTCTGCGTCGACTTCACCGATCTTAACAAAGCTTGCCCGAAGGATAGTTACCCATTACCCAGCATCGACCGTCTCGTAGAATAAACCGCAGGAAACGAGATGCTCACCTTCATGGATGCGTTCTCGGGCTACAACCAGATCATGATGCACCCCGATGATCGCGAGAAGACAGCGTTCATCACAGACCGAGGAACATACTGTTATAAAGTCATGCCATTCGGGTTGAAGAATGCCGGTGCTACCTACCAGCGACTCGTCAACCGCATGTTCGCCGATAAACTCGGTAGCACCATGGAAGTTTATATCGACGATATGCTCGTCAAGTCGCTTCATGCCAAAGATCACCTTAACCATTTACGCGACTGCTTCGAAACGCTAAACAAGTATGGGATGAAGCTGAACCCAGCGAAGTGTACGTTTGGAGTCTCTTCCGGCGAGTTTCTAGGCTACATCGTTACCCAACGAGGGATTGAAGCCAACCCGAAGAAAATATCAGCTGTGCTCGATCTCCCAAGTCCTAAGAACAGCCGCGAAGTCCAGCGGCTAACTGGTCGCATCGCCGCTCTTAACCGTTTCATTTCTAGATCAACCGATAAATGTCTCCCTTTCTATGACCTTCTCCGTGGAAACAAGAAATTCGTTTGGGACGATAAGTGCGAGGAAGCCTTCTCCTAGCTCAAGAAGTACCTCACCACCCCTCCAGTCCTCACAAAGCCAGACGAAGGAGACGTCCTCTCACTCTACATCGCCGTCTCTAGCGCAGCGGTTAGTAGCGTCCTCATCAAGGAGGACAGAGGCGAACAGAAGCCAATCTTCTACACAAGCAGGCGCATGACTGGTCCGGAAACTCGGTATCCATCTCTTGAGAAGATGGCTCTCGCCGTGGTAGAAGCAGCCAGAAAGCTTCGACCCTACTTCCAATCACACTCGGTTGAGGTGCTGACCGATCAGCCCCTCCGAACTGTCCTGCAGAATAGGAATCGCGCCGGTCGACTAACCAAGTGGGCCGTAGAACTCGGGGAGCTCGACATAACGTATAAAAATCGCACAGCCCTCAAAGCTCAGGTCTTGGCTGACTTCATTTTCGAGTTAGCACCCGAACTAGAACAGGACACCCAGCTCCCGAGTCAGAATTGGATATTACATGTGGACGGTTCCTCGACGAACAAAGGTTCAGGCGCGGGTGTTCAACTCCAATCACCAACTGGCGAACTGATACGACAATCGTTCAGCTTCGGCTTCCCAGCGTCAAACAACGAAGCTGAGTACGAATCGTTGATAGCCGGCCTCCGTTTGGCCAAGGCAGTCAAAGCAAAGCGAGTAAGTGCGTATTGTGACTCTCAGCTCGTCGCCGGTCAGTACAATGGAGACTATGACACCCGCAACGACCGAATGGATGCCTACCTCCGTATCGTTCACGAGCTAGCAAAAGAGTTCGAATTTTTCGAGCTCATCAAGGTACCCTGTGGTGAAAACGCTTGTGCGGATGCACTCGCCGCTCTTGGTAGCAAATTACGCGACCAAATCGAGCGAACCATCCCGATACATCGCATCGACGAACTGAGTATCAACGTTTCAAATGAGACGGCTATCCTTGTTGCCACCATCAATGACACAACAATGACTGAGACCGATCAGCAGACCGTTGACTGGCATTTGGAGTTTATCAACTACCTCTCGCACGGCACACTGCCAACCGAGAAATGGGAGGCTAGATGACTAAAAAGGCGCAGCGCGCATTATGCCGTCATGGATGACGAACTTTTCAGATACAACGCATGCGGGGTCCTCCTCAAATGCATTCACGGTGATGAGATTCGACGTGCGATGGCCGAAACCCACGACGGCGCGGGAGGAAACTATTCCGGAGGACGGGCTCTAGCCTTATAGATCAGAAACGCGGGACTTTTCTGGCCGACTATGAACACAGATTGTGAATCCTATTCTCGTCAATGTGATAAATGCCAGAGACATGCCCCTGTTATACATTGCCCAACGGAAGTGTTACAAACTTCTACCGCTCCTTATCCGTTCATGCGCTGGGCTATGGATATCATTAGTCCCATGGTTTCTTCCCGTCAGCGCCGCTTTGTCTTAGTCCTTACCGACTATTTCACCAAGTGGATCGAGGCCGAAGCCTTCTCTCAGGTGACCGACAAGGAAGTCCGCAGTTTTGTCTGGAAGAACATCATTTGCCGTTACGGTCTCCCGTATGAAATCGTAACCGACAACGGTTCGCAGTTCATGTCTGGAAATTTCAAAGATTTTTGCGGCAAATGGAACATTCGCCTGAGCACCTCCACACCCAGATATCTGCAAGGGAACGGTCAAGCCGAATCCTCTAACAAGCTCATCGTTGATGGCATCAAAAAGCGTCTGGACCTCAAAAAAGGGCACTGGGCCGATGAACTAGACGGTGTCTTATGGAGCCATCGTACAACACCAAGGGGAGCGACTAAATCAACCCCCTTTTCTCTTGCATACGGAGTCGAAGCCATGGCTCCAGCTGAAGTTAACGTTTCTAGCCTCCGGCGTTCCCAAATGCCACAACACATCGAGCTCAATGAAGATATGCTCCTCAATGCGCTTGACGAACTGGAGGAGCGTCGCGATCAAGCATTGCTTCGGATCCAGAACTACCAACACCAGATCGAAAGCTATTACAACAAAAGAGTCAAGGCAAGACCACTCGCACTCGGAGACCTCGTACTCCGCAAGGTATTCGAGAACACCAAGGAGCTCGATGCTGGCAAGCTAGGCACACGTTGGGAAGGACCATACAAAATCATCAAGGTCATTAAACCAGGCGTCTACCGACTTCAAACCTCACAAGGTGAAGACGTCCCTAGGGCATGGAACTCCATGCATCTTCGCCGCTACTATTCGTAAGACAGTCGGCTAATCCCCTCCTTCTATTTAAAAAAAAAAAAAAAAAAAAAACAAAAATCGAGTAGATGCACCCTAGTTGTCACTTCTACTCGCCCGAGTAAATGAGCCTTAAAACAGCCACTTTTGCTCGGGTAAACCGAACTACGAATGGCTTGATCCTCTTTGGAGGTACGTAGGTAGCCTTAATCGGTCCAGCTGTAGCAACAACCAAAAACAAACGAGTAGATGCACCCTAGTTGTCACTTCTACTCGCCCGAGTAAATGAGCCTTAAAACAGCCACTTTTGCTCGGGTAAACCGAACTACGAACGGCTTGTCCTCTTTCGAGGTACGTAGGCAGCCCTAATCAGGTGCAGCCGTAACAACACCAAAAGTCCAAACTTTGTAATGACCAAACGCGGTCAAGGCGATATACACATTCTCGTCTGCAGATGAGGACACAGATACTCGCACCCACGAATCAGTCATGTCCTGATCAGACACTTGGTTGAGGGATCCAAAGTCGCATCCCACCAGGATCGACATGCGAAAGAAATCCGGACCGCTATCTGAGTAAACGAATGAACGTTTTGGCCGACTAAATTCGTTAAGTCACCGACTAGCCGGTCTGGAACCTTTCTTTCAGGAATGAATGTGTAAATAGTCGGTAAATTTGGGATAACTCTCAAACACTTAACCGCATTTTATCATTTAAAACAGAAAAGTCTTACAAGGAAAAGGAAGGACCCCAGCGGGGCCTTAAAATACAAAAAATCCTAAAGGTAAATAGCAAATACAACAAGTTGGTTACAAGAGGCGATCAAATCGCGTTCTCCTTCGAGCCGGAAGGATCCTCAGTGACGGTAGCAACCAGCAGGGATTCCGATCCCTTCACGGCTTCGCCATCTCCAACGGTAGCAAGACTCCCTACAAAGTCAACCAATGACGCCGGGTCTTCTCCATCAGCCTCTTCAGGTGACTCCTTGTGATCAACCTGAGACGGAGAAGCGAGCTTCTCAACAAGGCCCGACTTCTCCTCCCCTTTCGATGGCACTTCTCCATCAGCCTCTTCAGGTAACTCTTTACGCTCCACCTGAGTCGGAGAAGCAGGCTTCTCAACGAGGTTCGACTCCTCATGCCCTTTCGACGGCTCTTCCGTCCTATCCTCCCCTTCCTTTCGAGACGGAATCACATCGGGTGGAACCTCTTGCGACTGACCGGTTGATTCGTTTCCAAGAGCTTCGCATGATGTCCGGAGTTGCGATGCCGTCTCTGATCTAACCAAGTCATCATTCGACCCGTACGGATCAAGCATAGCCGCAAACTCCTCATTCACGAACCTAGAAGGGAGAATCAGTGGCGAAAGGACGAGATCAGCATCGGATAAAGGAGTCACTTTCAGTTTAGNTGCGACTGACCGGTTGATTCGTTTCCAAGAGCTTCGCATGATGTCCGGAGTTGCGATGCCGTCTCTGATCTAACCAAGTCATCATTCGACCCGTACGGATCAAGCATAGCCGCAAACTCCTCATTCACGAACCTAGAAGGGAGAATCAGTGGCGAAAGGACGAGATCAGCATCGGATAAAGGAGTCACTTTCAGTTTAGAAACGTTGGCTTCATGCTCCATCTCTTGAGCGCCGAAGACATCAATCAGTTCCTGCGTGATACCCACCTTTTCTTCCTGGATCATCTCGAGACATTTCTTTGTCCCGGAAGCCTCATCCAACAGACTTTGCTCCAGATCGAAAAGGCTGCGACGTTCGAGGTAAGCCCGAACACGATCGATGCAACGGTTAGCTTTGTCGGTCATAGCCGCCTCAACACGCACCCTCTCGCGCGTAACCTCCTGAGTTCGAGATTCCCGCAGGCGTTTTCTTTCATCGATCAGCTTCTGCGTCACGGCATCCCTTTCCGCTTGAAGCTCAGCCTTCTCCTGCTCCAGCGCAGCGTTGGCTTTCTCGAGACTCGCTTTCTCCCGCACAAGCAACTTCTTCGCCGCACGGTCGGCTTTGATCTCACGAAGGATCTCCTTCTCCTTCTTGTTTTCGGCCTTGATCTGCTCGATAGTGCCGAGTCTGGTGCGGGCAAGCTTTCCGCATTTCCGAGAAGAACCATCGTCTGCCTCAAGGTAGTCGTACTTCTCGACAAGTACGTTCATACTCCCATCGGCCTGAAAGCAAGCCAACAAACATAAAGACATTGGTTTCGAAAAGGGATAAAGATGCAACTATAACCGTCAAAGCACCAATCAAAGTACATACCCGTCTGTTTTGAAGAGCAGCTTCCGTGTATTCATCTTTAAAGAAAAGATCTCCAACCGGAGGCATCTTAACCGGTCCGCCTCGGATCTGACGAGTAAGCTCCGCGCACCGGCCTGGGTTATGAATCAGAGGAGTCCTTTCATCGTACGAGAAGTTCACGCGATCCGCGAACTCAACTCTGGGTCTCTTGCCAAGCGAACCTTCCGACAGGCTCATCCGAGAGGGAGATTTCCTCTTCTGAGGGATATCGGTTGGGGAAGGATCAACCGACTGTTTGTGCGCTTCAGACTCATCATCGTCAGCTCCAGACTCCTTAACGACTTTCCTCCTCTTTTTCTTCGGACCTTCCTCCGAACCCTTTTCTTTAGGATCGCCATCGACAGAATTGTCACGCGATCCTTTTTCCTTCTCCTTCTCCCCTACTTCCATATCAACCGAACGCCCCTCTGAAGGATTAGCCTCAGTCGCTGATCTTACTTCCTTTGTCACCGGGCTCTTCCTCTTTTTCTTCCTCTTCTTCTTCGCTTCAGAAACCGGCAGATCGACTTCGGCAGATTGATCAGCTGGGTTTGGATCGGGTTGCTGCGAAACTTCAGCATTGTTATCCTCAGCCGATACGACCCTGGAAGTCGTCTTCTTCAGCAATTGGAGTTTCCCCTTGAGCAAAGCACTTAAGTCTGGTCTTCCCGACATCTTTCTCGCTTGCTTGAGTAGCTTCTGTTGTTTCCTAGTAAACAAAGATAAGCGAGACTTGCGTGCCGAGACTATTAGCGGTTGTCTTGATTCCCAATCAACTGCGAAAACAGAAGAAAGAAAGACAACCGTTAGTCAGTCAGTCAGAACCGAAAGTTGGATAAAAAAAATATACCTCTTTCTATGCGAGCCTGTTGTCGACGAATCCACTCACGACTCAGATCCGGCCAATTCAGATGGCTTTGGGTCGCAATAGCCTGTGCGATCTCGAAGAAATTTTCTGAATACGCGATTGTATTCGGATGACGACCTGCAAAAATAAAAGGCAAGGTTAGACAACCGACGAACATAGCAGACAACACGGTGCTCGTTTTCTACCAATTTCTTTGTTCCATAACACCGGGAAGTCGTCTTCAATGGCTTCCGCAAACGCGTATTTATCGGCTTTGACGTAGAAGTACGAACGCTGCCAGTTCGTTGTCTTGCGNACCGGGAAGTCGTCTTCAATGGCTTCCGCAAACGCGTATTTATCGGCTTTGACGTAGAAGTACGAACGCTGCCAGTTCGTTGTCTTGCGGGGCTGACCGGTCAATACGTTGTAACTTGGACGCATCTTCACGGAGAACAAACCTCCTTTTTCCGCCTTCGTAGAAGTCAATTCTTCGAAAACTCTCACACTCATTGGAACATCTATCTCTGCGGCCATCACCATCAGCATAACAGCGTTCCGAATCGAACCTATCTTCAGCTGGCTGATCGCTACTCCCCGCCTCCTCGCATACGCTGAGATCAAACGTGGGATTGGAAACCAGAGCTTTGAGTCTTCCTCGAAGTACGACTCATACAGACATTGGAAGCCGACTGGAGGGGACCAAGGCCTCCGCTCCTGGGAAGGAATCACGTAAGTCACGCCGGCTCCTCTGACGTGTTCCAAAATGCTTCTCACGGATGAGTGGCTAGATCGAGTACCGAAGACGTTGTCCCAACGTTGGCCTTCAGCCCAAGGATCTCGCAGCGCTTCTGGGGGAAGAGCGCTTAGCTCCTCGAAGGTGCCGTCGAGATGACGGATGGCCGGCCTGAATTCGATCAAATCGAATCTAGCGATTCGATGTCTTAACCACAAGGCTCGAGGACTCTGATCCGGAGACCCTGAATCCTCACCATCCTCATCGGAGCCGGATTCTGCGGCATCTTCCCGATCGGACTCGCTACCCGAGCGACTAGAACCGCCCTCTTCACTCTCTTCTTCATCGGCTAAATCACCCTCTTGCTCAGACCCGCTAGCCGCGCGACTAGAACCGCCCTCTTCACTCTCTTCTTCATCGGCTAAATCACCCTCTTGTTCAGACCCGCTAGCCGCGCGACTTGAATCGCCCTCGTCACTCTCTAATCCCGCGGCTGACTCTCTATGCGGCTCGAGCCTTCCCCCTCGCAAAGCGTCGCGATGAACCAGGTTAAAATCCTCTATTGGGCTTCCATTCGCAGTAACATCGTCGTTTTGACCGGTAGCACATGCAATCCCTTTGCCTTTTTCCTCACGAGATAACCGCCCCGACGAAGCCATAACCCAAAGCAGAACACTTAGAGAGAGAAAGCTAAAAGTAGAGAGAAGGGAGAGAAGAAAGTACCTGAACTTGCAGAGAAGAATATTGAAAGAAGGAGAGAATCTACCTATTTATAGCAAAGTCTTAAGGCACGATTCTCTAAGTGCAATTAATGCACTTAAACGGGCCTAAATAAGCCCATCAACCGCAGAAACCCAGAAGATTACTCGAGTTCTAATTAACCCTTAACCTAATCCTGTTTGGTTAGCTCTTAAAACCGGTTTACTCCAACCGAAATTGAACCGGAGCTAAACCGAGAAGCAACTGAGATTGAACCAGAAGGCGGTTAGAAGATTGAACCAGAAGGCGGTTAGAAGCTGAACGTGCATCTCAACAGGTCGCCTAGATCGACTAGGTCGAAAGGCGATCAGCTCGGTTGATCCACTTGAGCTAAGTGTTACTCCACGAGTAACGACTTAGTCAATCTACTAGACGAGTTGAATGTGACCCCTTCACGCGCTCGAACTTAACGTCCTAGTCGCGAGACTAGACACGCTCGAGGTGTCGCCTAAACACACTCTTACAGGCATCGACTCAAATCATGCTACCAGATAAGCTCAAGATGACGCCTTTACGCGACAACAGAAGACATCCCAGTCGCGAGACTAGATGCGCTCGAGGTGTCTCCTAAACGTGCTCACAGGTGATATTCTAGCCGCGAGACTAGACACGCTCGAGGTGTCGCCTAAACATGCTCTCACAGGCATCGATTCAGCCGTGCTACTAGACAGGCCCAAATGACGCATTTACGCGACAATAGAAGACATCCTAGTCGCGAGACTAGACACGCTCGAGGCGTCGCCTAAACATGCTTTCACAAGCATCGACTCAGTCGTGTTATCAAACGAGCTCAATGTGACGCTTGAACGTGCTCGTGGTCGACGTCCTAGCCGCGAGACTAGACACGCTCGAGGTGTCGCCTAAACGTGCTCGTGTTCCACGTTCTAGCCGCGAGACTAGACACGCCCGAGGTGTCGCCTAAACATGCTTTCACAGGCATCGACTCAGTCGTGTTATCAGACGAGCTCAAGGTGACGCCTGAACGTGCTCGTGGTCAACGTCCTAGTCGCGAGACTAGACACGCCCGAGGTGTCGCCTAAACGTGCATCCATGCTAGATTCCCCATTTGATCAAACCTGACCCACAAATTCACTAAGAGTCCTATGAACTCATAAGTGAACTGGGGGGACTTATTGTAGGAGATGGGTTATACCCCTCCACAAGGTCCATCAAATGGAGAAACTTAGCCCAACACGACAATATACTCGGCCCACCGGGTAACATCAAAACGACTCAGCATGAGACGCGTTTAGTAGCGCGACTAAACGTATTCTAGAAGAGTCGGCGGAAGTACGACTTACCCGGACTACTAAACGGGCCTAACAATAATAAAGCCCAACAAGGCTCGGGTAAACTAGGGCGAACACGAAGATAGGATCTATAAAAGGAGAGAGGTAGCAAAGGGAAAAGGGATCGGGAATTGGACATACTCACTTGGCGGCTAGATCTAGGGTTTCTTAACGACTAGGTGGTTAGATCTAGGGTTTACTCACCTTCCCGTTTACTCTCCATCTTGTATTTCCGGCTAGTCCGCCTCTTTACTCTTCTCTTTATAACTCCTTGTTCAAATCTAATAAAAACGTCTTTGTTCGCCCNAGCAAAGGGAAAAGGGATCGGGAATTGGACATACTCACTTGGCGGCTAGATCTAGGGTTTCTTAACGACTAGGTGGTTAGATCTAGGGTTTACTCACCTTCCCGTTTACTCTCCATCTTGTATTTCCGGCTAGTCCGCCTCTTTACTCTTCTCTTTATAACTCCTTGTTCAAATCTAATAAAAACGTCTTTGTTCGCCCTCATCTCTCTTTATATTGTTCTAAACCATTTTCACCTCAAACAACCACCAATATGATAATCAAAACCAAATATTCGACTTTGTTTTGGCTGTAACATACACGAATTGATCTGTCACATGAGATATACATAGCAAACCCGAAGCATATGTACAGAGTAACAATCGACCATTTAACTCTTGAGTCTCATTCCATCAAGCCAAGGTATTAACAAATTGGTTAGAAAACTCTAAAGCTGCCATGTCAAGGGATAAATATCTGACACAGGATTTGAAGCTTACAGAAACCTATTCTACAGTGCTTCGAAAATCAACAATCGACCAATAACGCAGCTAATACAAGAGAGGCAGAGTACACCTGAACTGGAAGCGGAACCCAATATTAAAGAACTCTGAGGTGATAGGATAGTCCCGATCTAGAAGCTCTTTAATGATGATTATCATAGAAGCTCTTCGATAGTGATTGAAGAATTGTTTATTTGATTGACTTTGAAAAAAGCTAAAGTGAAATTAACCGGTTTACAAACTATCCAAATCACTTGCCCACTTCAAGCCAAGCCTAATAGTTTTAAAGAAAACTAGATTTTTGATCCGCACTTAAAAAACACAGATACCATTTTTTGTTATTTTATCTACAGATAGATCGAGAAATCTTTTGCATTAATGATATAAAATGTCATTATCTAATATAATTTTTTTTTTAAAAATTAATGCAGATTTTAATTTATTGTTATCATCAATATATATGCAAATGTATTATATGTAATTATGTAGTTTTACTGTGGGAACCGAAATTCACACCGTCGATTTCCGTGAATAAAGGAACTTAAGGAAAATCTTAATTTCCCAGAGGTCCCGGCTAATTGATTAACCACAAGCAAGCAATCAGAATACGACAAAAGATAAAAATGTAAACGAGAATTCAAAAGAGAGCAAAGAGGTTTCTTATTTCGATTTTGCGTAAGAACAGTACAACGAGGTGAAAACCTTGGCTACAAGAGCTGATGGCGAGTTTCCTAGATCTAGCAACCTAAGACTAAAACCCTAGTTAAGACGCAACTCGATAACAAAAACGGGAAATTGCCTAAATGCTCTAAGTTTGTGTGAAGAGAGTTATGAAAATCTTCTTTGCTTCCGTCCTCGACCTTCCGCATACTCCTTCTCTAGGTGGTTTGGTCTTTCCTTTTCAACCTTGATCCGCGCTTATCGGAAATCTTCCATTTATCTCGATCTTTCCATTTTTCTGCGGAAAACTTCTATTTAACTTAAATCTTGACATTTATCCACTTCTGCGGATAATAGGCAAACCGTCATTGTATATTTGGGTTGAACCTTATTCAAAGTCACGAGTGGGCCTTTATCGCGTTTTAGGACCTTTCGGGGCGTTTTAAGATTTAACCATTTTACGACTTTAGACGAGATTGTTTCCTGATACGATGTTGTTTTTAAGTAAACATCTCGAATCGTATAGTTTGGAATTGTTTGGTGTTTCGTTTAACCGTTTCCGTTTATACGATTTATTCAAGGTTTTACGAGAAAGCGCGTCTTTAGTGATCTTTTATAAAAAATCTCGAGTTAATCGTATAGTTTGGCAATGTTCGGTGTTTCGTTTAACCGTTGCCGTTTTATACGATTTTCTCGAGGATTTACGATAAAACGCATCTTTTGCAGTTATTAATAAAAACATATCGACTTAATCGTATAGTTTGGAGATGTTTGGTGTTTCGTTTAACCGTTGCCGTTTTATACGATTTACTCGAGGTTTTACTAAAAACACGCTTTTTACGGTTTTTATCCTAAAACTCAAACGGTAAGGTGGATTGAGATGAAACGAAAGACGTTCCGATCACGGTTCAGAGTACAATCGAGTCGAGGGGTAGATGGTTTCAGCTCGCCAACGAGTGAGCTGGTTACATGTGTGGTCAGCTCGCCCGTTGGAGAGCTGGACAAATGTGTTCAGCTCGCCAATGGGCAAGCTGGTCACAGGTGTGGTCAGCTCGCCCGTTGGCAAGCACGACAGATGCGTTCAGCTCGCCAACGGGCGAGCTGGTCACATGTGTGGTCAGATCGCCCGTTGGCGAGCACGACAGATGCATTCAGCTCGCCAACGGGCGAGCTGGTCACATGTGTTGTCAGCTCGCCCATTGGCGAGCTGGACAGATGTGTTCAGCTCGCCAATGGGCGAGCTGGTCACAGGTGTGGTCAGCTCGCCAATGGGTGAGCTGGTCACATGTGTGGGTAGCTCGCCCGTTGGCGAGCTGGACAGGTGCGTTCAGCTTGGTTTCGATATTTCCTTCTTTTCTCGACCCGAGATCCTTGCGGAGAACGTAAGGAGAAGTGCCCGTAGGTGTTGATTCTGATCTTAACAATAGTTTTAATATCTCGGGGAGTTTGGACGCTACGGCCGTTTTTTGTTAACTTGGCCAATAAAACAATCGTGACGATTGTTAGTTTTAAGGAATTGTTATGTTCGGATAATCCTTAGATTTCTTCTCGACACTTTTTTCGTGTTTTTAAAACCTATTCTTATCTTTGCGGAAAGTTTTAGTCGTTGTTTCCGACGTAACTGATTTTGACCCCAACAGTTAGCCCCAGCCCTTAAGAATCTAGAGTTCTTGCGAGAGGTTTGAACTTGTTTGGTAAGTTTGGTAGGAGTAGGCGGAACTTTAACGACTAAAAGTCTGAAAGTGAATGGTAAAATTTTGCTTATAAATGTGTGGAGTAAGTTTTCAAATTCTTTACTCACTTCTCTTCACATAAATGTTCTTTATCTTTAGAGAAAATATCTCTCTCTCTTTTCTTTGGATCTTTCCACACTTGTTTGTTAATCATGTCTACTGAAGGGAGAGCTTTTGAATGTGCTCATCCATCCATTTTTGATTTGAGTGATCTTGAGGGTTCCGGTGCTAACGTGCTTCCTGCACCGGTATTCTTAAGATTTACCGCAGATGAAGAGGGGGTCAAGAGGTATTTGGAAGCTGCGGGTGCTGCCAAGGCCCCCAACGCTAATTTCTGGGTTCCTAAGCGTAAGTTCACGAAGAGGCAAAAAGGTCCGAGTCAGAGTAACTTTTGTTCCCTCGACGTTATGCGAAGTTCTCGAATGATCCCAGACTCGGTGCACTTTTGTCTTCCCGAACGTGGTCAAGATGCAAAGCACCCGCCTCCGGGTTACTTTACATGCTACGAGGTGTTTCTGTACAGTTGCCAGCTATGGTTTCCCATCCCACGGGCCATAGTCAAACTCTTGGATCGGCTCGGATCGTCGATTAGCCAACTTTACGTCACAGCTTTACAGCATCTTATTGGGATTTTGGTGCTGGGTTACGAGCATGGTATGACCGTTAGTGCATATTATCTTGAAGCTATGTTGTCGTTCAAGTGCACGAACAGTGGTTATTATTACTCATCTCCTCGGGCGAAGGTGTCGATCATTGAGAAGTTTTCCTCGAATGGTCACGATTGGGAGGAGTTTTTATTCTACGTTCCAATCGACCGTGCTTCGATAGAGGAGAGCTGCATCCCCATGTTCAAGAGCAAATGGGGAAAAAGGGGTACGTAGATTATACGTTATTTTTCTTATTCCGACTTCGTGTTTTGCAGTATCTGGTCTTGTTACTCCTAAACCTGACGTTCTTGATCTGGTCAAGAGCCTTCTCCTTGGCGGCCTGTATTATTGGGGACACTTCTCTCCGAAGAGAATTCGTCGCGCCATTGCCTTCCATCTTTCTTGCTTGCAGGGCTACCCCGTCGAGGTCGAGTCGGGACCAGGAACAGACACCATTCCGAGGGAGTGGTCGAGGTCTCCGCAGGATAAAGATGCTTCGGTCGACATAGGACAGTGGTTCGATGACTTTCAAGAAGGTCAAATCAGTGGTGATGCAGACATTGATATCTTAGATTACGTCGATTTCTCGGTTCCTTTGTCTGAGGCTGGACCATCCGAGACGCCGTTTGCGCAAGTGTCGAGACTCGTAACCAAGGTTTGTTTACCCTTTGTCGATTCTTGCGATTACTCTTGCGTGTAATTATAATAGAATTGTTTTTTCCATTTGTAGGGGTTTCGTTCTATGAGCGAAGCTATGCATGCGAGCAATACGGGGATTCGGAAGGCCGAATCTAGAGCTGAAGCAGCAGAAAAGGAGGCTGCTCGTCTCAAAGAAGAGATCGAAGCTAACTCCTTTCGCTCTCAAGAATGGGCTGAAAGGGAGATTTATCGTACTAAGAAGGAGTACGAGGCCAATTCTTACTGCGTTATGGAGCTTTCTGCGAAGCAAGTTCGTCGTGCTCGTAGAAAGGGCAAGAGAGCGATCGCTGAAGAGATGGGGTCTCGCCGTGAACAGTTCACGATCCATTATTCGGGAATTAAGGATGCGCAAAGAGAAGATAGCGATTATCGTGAGTGCCGTGGTGTAGTTGGAGGATTGCACCCTTCTCAACACGTGAACTTCTCGTTTGAGAGGGAGTATGCCATGCAAAAGGCGCGCTTGGGTAGGAAGGAGAGGAAGCGGGCCGAACTCCTAAACCTCGAGGCGCGAGTGTGGGCGCAGTGGGATCCCATTGTGGTGTCGCCGGACACGGTTGAAGCTGACGTGGAAATCCTGGACGAAGGGGGCGAGGTCGATCAGCCGGGTGCTGACGCGAATGTTGGCCAATACCCGTCGCCAGGATTTTATAACTTCGATGACTGATGTTCTTGTCGATTATTGTAGTGTGATTGTTTGTAATATTTTTGTCGGGACTGGCCGTTGGTGGCTTTGAATCCCTGCCGCTGGGCGGCATGTATCAAATGATGTTTTAATGAAAATTAATTCTAAGTATGAAATTTGTTTTAGCTGTAGAGGAAAGAATACAAGTTGTCGTCTCGTACCTAACTCTTTGTGTATCGTCCTATTCGTTTGCTTGTATCAGAATGTTTCGATTTTCGAGCGTTTAGATGTGGACGAAGAGACATGCCTTAAGGTTCTCAATTCATGCCTTGCGACGTTAGAGATCAGTGTGCTGGGTTTAGGGCAAGACCTAGGTTAATTTTTGGTTTTAAGGGTTTGCGATGACTAGTCGGCTTTCGTTTTGACTGTTATGATTTTAACCTGATTTCGTACCGCTTTAAAGTCTGCAATATGTTCTCGGCTTATACGACTTGTCTGGTCGAAATCGAGCATCCCCGAAGGTGCTGACCAAAATTTTGGATTTCTTTTATAGCGCACTATTTTATCCTAGTCGGATGTATAAGGACTAGTGGGTCGTACGCGTTTGTTTAAGATGGCAGATGTGCTCGGCGGTGCCATTCGACGAGCGTTTGTGATTTTATAGCCGCGGGTGGACTTGCGAATATTTCTCTTAGACTTTAGGCGACGTCTCACCGGTTCTGTTATGGTATTTTTGTGTAGGGTCGTTTTAGTACTACAGAACACGAGAAGGTTCGTGTATGAACTGAGAGAAGCAAGAGGGAACGAGGAGGTTTGTATGAAGTAAGGAGAAATCAAGAGAAACAGCAAAAGAAACAATAGATAAGGAGACGTATTATTGAGTATTCGAATAGGGGCTACAATGTCTTGGCGTATGAACCCTAATTCTAGCCGCCTAAGTCTAGTCTCTCAATCTCTAAGTGTCGATCCCTTATTCTAGGGTTCGGGTTCCCCATAAATAGATGTAGATGTCGGCTTGCATTATGTTAAACTCTTCTATATTGGAGAATATGGGAGAGTTCCCTTATATGGAGCACTTCCATTTTACTCAAGGGTCGGTTTTGGAGCAGGGGTCGGGACCGGGGAACCTGAGTGAAGGGTCTGGGCCCTGGGTCCCTTCGGAGCAGGGATCTAGAGGCCGGTGCCCAACTGTTTGCCTGTTATTTCTTGATTTCACTGATGGAATCAAGGGATAAAGTTTGTATAGGTGGACCGAAGTCGCTTTATCTCATCAGATTCCCCTTAGGTAAGACATTGCTCTTAGACGCCCTATCCTCCAGGTCCTCATTTAGGTCGGGACCGTGTTTGGAGCCTGGAGTAAGTCGAGTTTCCCTTGGTAAAATGGTGTTCCGTTGGTATCTTCAGGGCCTGAATCTTTTGGAACTGATCAAGCAGGGTCGTGGCCTGTTATGCTTTTTGGACAAGGAACGAGGAAACCCTAGCCACTTGCGCTGATTCGATGACATCGTATTGGTTCGCCGCTATTTCCTCTTCGGTTGGAGTGAAAAATTAGGAAACTTCTTATTTCCGCTCCCTCCTTTTTCCTCTTTTTCGAATTGTCCGCTTTTATGATGGGGAGTTCTTTCCTTTTTTAGAGTCGCCTGAGGGTTTCCGTCTTAGGTATATATTATGACCTTCTCTTGTCGAGAGATGTTACCCGAGATCCTTTCTTCCAGCCTTGAGAAGATGAACAATCAGGTCAATCTTTCGTTGTTTTCATTTTCTTCCCCGGTGACATCGCCAGGAGCCGACCATGGAGTAGATGACGTGATGATGCCTCAGGCTCCTCTACGGCGCATGCTTTGTTGCCTCCCTCATGAAGTAGGTGGTGATGGTCCTCGTTTCATTATCGGGGAGGAAGATTTAGCTAGGATCCGTAGGAAATATTCAGTTGCTGACTCGACGGGACTGAGATGTGCCGGAGAGTTTGAACGTGCATCGGATGGTGGTGTCGGTGAGACAGCCGTCTATGAGGCTTATCTGGAGGCCGACTTTAAGGGCGATGTTCCGTCCTTGGTAGCGGAGGTGTCGTCTTATTTTGGCTTCTCCCTTTCGCAGCTGAAACCGTCTTCGTGGCGTACGCTGATTGCTATTCAGGTGCTAGGAGAACTTCACAGCATCCCGCTGGGGGTACCTGAAGTCCTGTATTCATACAGCTTCGTCCATTTGCGAAATAGAAGGGAGATGTACCAAGTGTGGCCCCGAGAAGGAGAGGCTTTGGTAAATGAACCTCCACGCGGCGTCTGTGGCAGCTTTCCTTTCAACGATTCGTGGGATAGGAGATTCATGTTTATGAAGCTCGATGGGCCCCCTGACTACCCACTGTTTTGGCGCTCCGTTGGTTAGTTTCTAGTAGGTTTCTTGAACGACTTTATTTCGTAGCTTCCTCAATATGTCGTCTGATTTGTAGATGTGGCGCGGCCTTTGGATTTTGCCGGGGAAGTTTCGGCGAAGCTGGCCCTGAGTATCTCGAAGCGATTTCGGTGGATCTCCTTTTTAGTGACCCCGACAGCTTTGCATCATAGCCGCGTCTAGGGTAAGAAATCCCCTAGCTCTATCGACTTCTTGCGGTCCATGTCTTTTATTCAGTCGTGTTTTGGTTTCCAGGTGAGGTTCCTAAAGCTTATGTTCAGTTGATATACGATGATTACCTTAGGGACAAAAGCGGGACGAAACAACCTTTCAGCATGACCATGCCGCGAGCAGCTACTGCAGGTCCTGCGTTTATCGTCTCCTCCTACTTTCCTGCCCCGAGATGCCCTGGTGATATCAACTCGATGAGTCGTCATGTTACCCTACACGAGGAGGTTCTTTTCCTTTGCGCTCAATTCCATGATGTAGTATCCCACCATGCTTAGGGCGTTTCCTCGCTGGGAGCTTATGAAAGAATGGTCGGAGGGACGTACCAGCCGTTGGTGTTGGGAAAAAATATCCAGGCACCAGATTTCTCCAGCCTCCAGATTGGGCACCGGCCTCTAGACCCCGGCTCCAAAGGGACCCAGGGCCCGGACCCTGCCTTCAGGTTCCCCGGGCCCGACCCCTGTTCCAAAACCGACCCTTGAGTAAAATGGAAGTTTTCCATACATGGAAACTCTCCCATATTCGCCAATATGGAAGAGTTTAACCTAATGCAAGCCGACATCTACATCTATATAAGGGGAACCCAAACCCTAGAATAAGGGATCGACATTTTAGAGATTGAGAGACTAGACTTAGGCGGCTAGGGTTCATACACCAATATTGTAGCCCTCTTATCGAATAATCATTAATACGTCTCCTTCTCTACCTTATCTTGTTGTTCCTCTTGATTTCTCCTTACTTCATACAAATCTCTTTATTCCCCCTCGCTTCTCTCAACTCATACCTGAACCTTCTTGTGTTCCGTAGTACTAAAACGACCCTACACAAAAATACCATAACAGCTTGGCGCTAGAAGGAGGGGAGTAATCCAACTACGTGACGATGACACCAGAAGACTCAGCCGAAACCACCGGATCTACTCCGAGAGAAGCCGAGCTCATCAATAAGCTCAACACCCTCCAAGGAGAAATCACTGAGCTCCGCGAGGCTCGAGGAACAGCCGGCGACAGCCTAGAGCTTCTCCAAGAAGTTCAAACCTTAAAAGCTAAACTCGATGATCATACTCAACAACTGCAACGAAGCGCAGAGAAGGTAGGAGCACTTGAAGCCGAAAACCACATTCTCCAAGAGGAGAACCAAGATCTTGGGAAGAGCAGCAACAAGCACCGAAGGTTTCGAACCCGAGTTCGAACCATACCCTCCCTCGATACTCCTACCAACGAGGAAGGAGCAACTCAGCGTACAGCTTTTGGCAATAAGGAACCCGAGGGTAAGGAAACTACAACAAGTAGGACACAGGTGAACCTCAGTAGCGACTCTGACATGGAGGACGAGGAATACTCACCCGACAACCCCTTGATCTCAGATCCAGCCACCATGGCGTATCTCGAGAAGATGTTCTCCGAGAAATTCAACACCATCCAGTCGATGGTGGAAAGGCTCCCAGGCGTAGCTCCCCCCTTTAGAAGGAGCGACCCTAACTCCTACTCCGACACTCCCTTCGTGGAAGAAATCGCTTCAGTCGAGATGCCAAGGAAATTCTCCTTCCCTACCATGAAGACCTACGACGGGACCACTGATCCGGACCACCACGTAGCCCTCTACAAGCAACAAATTCTAACAGCGGAAGTCCCCCGAGGATTGAGGGAACCTGCCATGTGCAGAGGCTTCGGCTCAACCCTGACTGGTTCTTCTCTTCAGTGGTTCATCAATCTCCCCACGAAATCTATAAGGTATTTCGCGGAACTCAGCGACAAGTTCGTGGAGCAATTTGCCAGCAGCAGAAACCTGGAAAAGAATTTCGACGATCTCTACGAAGTACTCCAGCATAGGGCCGAACCTCTCAGAGCCTATATCACGCGCTTCAACCAAGAAAAGGTAGCTATTCTTGAATGCAATGCGGGGACGGCTATCTCTGCCTTCAAAAGGGGCCTGCTCCCTGATGGGGATCTGTACAAGGAACTAACCAAGTACCAGTGAAAGACAATGGAAGACGTCCTGTCCAAGGCCTGGGCCTAAGTGAGATGGGAAGAGGACGTCACGAGCCGAGCTAAGGCCCATCAGAAGCAGGAGCCTAGGCCAAGCAAGCCACTCAGAAGCGATCGCGACGAGGTGCCCCAACCCAGGCCCTCAAGGGAGGCTCAGACATAGCAAGAGCCGACACCCAAATTGTCCCCTACCTCGACTAGAAGGAATGATCGTATCTACCTGGCCCGACATCTCCCACCTGTCTATCTCAAAGCCCAAGCTTGTAAACGTTCTGAGGCAGATGGGACATCAGGTCAAATGGCCTCCCAAGATGAAGGCCGCGGACGCTAATCGAAACCCCAACCGTTGGTGCAACTTCCACCATGGCCACGGTCATAAGACGGAGGACTGTATCGCCCTGAGGCTGGAAGTCAACGAGCTCCTCAAGAAGGGGCACTTAAAGGAGTTCCTCTCCGATAAGGCCAAGAACCTCCAGACTAAGGAAGGTGCGAACTGGCCCACAGAAACAAGGCCCGCGTCTCCCCCGCACCAGGATTGAGGTATCCATGTGATCTCTTGAGGCTCAGAGATAAGTGGTATAAGCCAGGCGGCCGCCAAGCGCAGCACTAGAAAGGCAAGACACGGTCAAGAGACGAGGGACGCAAAGCGCCTACTCCTTTGACCAGATGAGATCAGTTTCACTGCCAAGGAACATGAGAGGGTCCTGGCTCCTCATCATGACGCCCTGGTCATCTCCCTCACCGTAGCAAACTGCTTAGTGAGACGGATCCTGATAGAAAACGGTAGCTCCGGCAACATCATCTTCCTCCCAGCCTACACCGATCTAGGGCTGCAGGAAAATGCACTAACAAGGAAGGTTACTCCGCTTATAGGCTTCAGCGGAGATGTGAAGAACACCTTGGGAGAGGTAATCCTCCCAGTATACGCCAAAGGAGTAGACCAACCAACGAAGTTCCTCATTATCGACTGCGCATCCTCCTACAACATGATACTGGGCCGGCCCTGGATCCACGACATGGGGGCCGTGCTTTCAACTCTCCATCAATCCATCAAATTCCCGACCCCCTGGGGAATCAGGGTAATCAAAGGAGATTAAGAGAATGCCAGGGCCTGCTACCAAACCACACTAAAAGAGAAGGGTCCGATCTTATAGCAATTACCGAAAGGCCCTCCGGCCTTGCATACAGAGGAGCCCGAGGTAGAAGAGATGGATGAGATACCCCTGGAGGACGGAAATCTGGACCTGAAACTGTTGATAGGATCCAAGCTTCCCATAGGGTTAAGGCAAAGATTAATCGACTTCCTCCGCTCCAACCCCAATTTTTTTGCCTAGTCTCACGAGTATATGCTTGGGATCGACCCCGAGATTAATATGTACAAGCTGCAAGTAGACCCTCAATTCACCCCTGTACGACAGAAAAGAAGGACATTCACCCCCGAGAGGGACAAAATAATCAACAAAGAGGTCAAGAACCTGCTCGACGCTGGATTCATAAGAGAGGTCCAGTACCCTGAATGACTAGCCAACATGGTCGTGGTCAGGAAGAAGAACGGGAAATGGAGGGTCTGCATAGATTTCACCTACCTCAACAAATCATGCCCCAAGGATCCTTTTCCCCACCTCATATCGACAAGCTCGTCAACGCCACTGAAGGCCACCAGCTCGTGAGTTTCATGGATGCCTTCTTAGGCTATAACCAAATCCTCATGCATCCACACGACCAGGAAAAGACCTCCTTCATGACCCCAAGGGGCATCTACTGCTACAAGGTCATGCTTTTCGGCCTGAAGAATGCAAGATCTACATACCAAAGGCTCATAAACATGATGTTTTCTGAACAAATCGGGCAGACCATGGAAGTCTACATAGATGACATGCTGGTAAAGTCTCTCGAGGCAGAAGACCACATCTCCCATCTACAACAAGCTTTCGTCACCCTCAGGAAGTACAACATGAAGCTTAACCCATCAAAGTGTTCATTCTGGGTCAGCTCCGGAAAATTCCTAGGATACATAGTTACCTACAGGGGCATCGAGACAAATCCAGAACAGGTGCGAGCCATCCAGGTGATCCCTTCCCCGCAAAACGTAAAGGAAGTACAACGGCTGGCAGGCCAGATGGCTGCATTAAGCAGGTTCTTCTCCAGGCTATCCGACAAATCTCACGCCTTCTTTGAGGCCCTGAAAAATCCTAAGGATTTACAGTGGAGCAAGAAGTGCGAACTCGCTCTCGAGAACCTCAAAGCCTACCTCACCACACCTCCTCTCCTCTCAAAACCTCTAGATGGTGAGATCCTGCTACTCTACCTCGCCATGTCCGAGCATGCGGTAAGCGGTGTCCTCGTGAGAGAGGAAAAGAAGCAATGTACTATCTACGACGTGAGTAAGTCCTTATTGGACGCAGAAACTCGCTACAGCCACCTCGAAAAGCTAGCACTAGCATTGGTTATAGTGGCCCGCAAGCTCCCGCCCTACTTTTAGGCCCATCAGATAATGGTGATCACCTCATTCCCCATAAAAGCCGTTCTCCACAAGCCAGAGGTGTCAAGACGCCTAGCAAAGTGGGAAATTGAGCTCGGGGAATACGACATAGCCTTCAAACCTGCTACGGCCATCAAATCACAGGCCCTCGCTGACTTCGTCGCTGAATTCTCACCTTCATGCTTCCGGTCCCGGAGTCAGAAGTTGATTTCCAGGGCTGAATAGGAGGAACGGGAGAATGGACCCTACACATCGACGGGTCCAGCTATGTGAGAGGGGAAGAAGTAGGCCTGGTCCTAACCTCCCCCACCGGCGAATCAGCATCAAGAGCAATAAGATGCAACTTCAAAGCTACAAATAATGAAGCGGAGTATGAGGCCTTAATTGTGGGCCTCTCACTCGCTAAGCAGATGGGAGCAGAGGAGATCCAGGTCTTCAGCGACTCCCAACTAATCATCAGTCAGGTCCAAGGTGATTAGCAAGCCAAGAACGCCAGTATGATCCGATACCTTGCCGTAGCAAAGCGCCTGTTTGAAAGATTCTAGAGCTGTAAGCTTACCCAAGTTCCTAGAGAACAAAACTCGCAGGCCGATGCCTTGGCTAACCTAGGGTCCGCCCTAGAAACCACTAGCCAGATGAATATTCCCCTGCTGGTACTCTAATGGCCGGCCACAGACCGAGAAGGGGATCCCGAAGAAATCTTTTTCCATCGACGAGGGAGAAACCTGGATGACCCCTATAATCGACTACCTTGTACGCGACCGCCTCCCTGAAGATCGAGGCAAAAGCCGAAAAATAAAAAGGCAAGCAGCAAGATACTGCATCACCAAAGGAAAATTATACAGAAGGTTCTTTTCAGGACCATACCTGCGATGTCTCAACCCTAGGAAAGCGGCCCGAATCATAGAAGAGCTCCATGAAGGAGAATGCGGCTCTCACTCCAGCGGCCGAAGCTTAGTGCTTAGAGCCAGAAGAGCCGGCTACTACTGGCCACGATGGCCAGCGACGCCATTAGAAAAGCTAGGTCCTGCGATCAATGCCAGAGGCACGCTCCAATCTCCAACCTCTCCACGGAGAACCTGAAATGTAACATCCCGAGTTGTGATATATGGAAAGGCTTAAGAGAATTGATTTGGCTACCTATGTCACCAAAGTGCACTTACCTTTTCGGGAGCACATCCAGAGAGAACTCCAGAGTTAAGCGTGCTTGAGCTGGAGTAGTCAAAGGATGGGTGACCTATCGGGAAGTGATACGCGATACCGTTTAAGTGAGGCCAAAGCACGGGGAAAGGTCATGTGGTGATTGCAGGGTCAGTAAACATGACTCTAGAGCCTTGGAAAATTAACGGACCGACCGTTGGAACGGGATGGGGCCCACGGGCCGAGTGAGCGGGCGTGGGTGGCCCATTAGCCGTGGACGGTCGGGGCGTTACAAGTGGTATCAGAGCTGGTTAGCTATCTCAGTTCTGACCTGAGAGGCGTCTTGAGACCTGTCGGGGAGCGCAACAGGGACGTTACGTTCTTTGAGAGGGGGTGAAATTGTAACATCCCGAGTTATGATATATGGAAAGGCTTAAGAGAATTGATTTGGCTACCTATGTCACCAAAGTGCACTTACCTTTTCGGGAGCACATCCAGAGAGAACTCCAGAGTTAAGCGTGCTTGAGCTGGAGTAGTCAAAGGATGGGTGACCTATCGGGAAGTGATACGCGATACCGTGTAAGTGAGGCCAAAGCACGGGGAAAGGTCATGTGGTGATTGCAGGGTCAGTAAACATGACTCTAGAGCCTTGGAAAATTAACGGACCGACCGTTGGAACGGGATGGGGCCCACGGGCCGGGTGAGCGGGCGTGGGTGGCCCATTAGCCGTGGACGGTCGGGGCGTTACATGAAATCTCTAAGCTCTCCCTGGCCCTTCCGAAAATGGGGCGTGGACATCGTCGGAAAATTCCCAATGGCACCAGGGCAAAAGGTATTCCTCGTAATAACTGACTACTTTACAAAATGGGTAGAGGCCGAGGCCTTAGCCACGATTACTACGGAGAAGATAAAGAAGTTCATATGGACAAACGTGATGACCCGCTTCGGCACGCCCCAAGAGATTGTCACAGACTACGGGCCCCAATTCACGAGCCACGACTTCATAGAATTATACCAAGAGTGGAACATCAAGCTCTCCTTCTCCGCGCCGTGGCACCCGCAATCAAACATCCAGGCCAAATCTACGAACAAAACCATGGTCAACATGATCAAGAAACGCTTGGAATAAGCCCACGGGCGCTGGGAAGAAGAGTTACATGGAGTCTTTTGGGCTTATCAGACCACTCCAAAAACAGCCACGTAAGAGACTCCATTCTCACTAGTCTACGGCATGGAAGCCGTAATACCCATAGAGGTACACGTCAGAACGCCTGTCTCCGGACCTATCTCCTAGGAGGAAAACAATGAATTGTTGACCCTTAGCCTGGATCTACTCAAGGAAAAAAGAGAGGCTGCCTTCCTGAGGAACATTTCTTATCAAGAAAAAGTGGCCAGGAGCTACAATAAGAAAGTCAGGACCAGAACCTTCCAGCAAGGAGACTGGGTCCTACGACGAGTCTGCGACCATACGAAAGACAAATCTGCAGGGAAGCTGGCCCCAGGTTGGGAAGACCCCTACAAGATAATTGGAGTGCAGGGGGCAGGAGCCTACAATCTGCAAGACAGCAAAGGAAAGGTCCAACCTAACTGCTGGAACGCCATGCACCTCAAGCTCTACAATTTCTAACTAGATCTCCGGATCGGGTTTTCTACAGATACCTAGCTATCTATATATTTTAAGTACACTAGTTTCCTGCTCCTATGTATGCTAAAAACGTCTACGGACTAAGCCTATATAACATAATTTAGTTCCGACTAAAGGAGCCACAAGAACTTCACTGAACTTCAAAGGGGCATAGTAGCTGGATCAGACCCAAAGGGGCACCTCGATCCTGGCAAACCCTACATCTACGTGCTACGTTCACATACAAAACCACCAAGCAGGACTCTCTCCTATTCCTTGGTAGTGAAACTGATCTCATCTGTCCCAAGGAGTAGGCGCTTTGGGTCCCTCGTCTCTTGGCCGTGCCTTGTGTTCCTGGTGCTGCGCTTAGCGGCCGCGTGGCTTATACCGCTTATCTCTAAGCCTCCGGAGATCACATGGATAACTCGGTCTTGGTACGGGGAGACGCGGGCCTTGTTTCTGTGGGCCGGTTTGCGCCTTCCTTAGCCTGAATGCTTTTGGCCTTATCGGAGAGGAACTCCTTTAGGTGCCCCTTCTTGAGGAGCTCGTTGACTTCCAGCCTCAGGGCGATGCAGTCTTCCGTCTTGTCACCGTGGTCATGGTGGAAGTCGCACCATCAGTTGGAGTTTCGATTAGCATCCGCAGCCTTCATTTTAGGAGGCCATTTGACCTGCTGGCCCATCTGCCTTAGGACGTTCACCAGCTCGGGCTTTGAGATGGATAGGTGAGAGATGTCGGGCCATGTAGATACGTTCATCCCCTCGAGTCGAGGTAGGGGGCGATTTGGGCACGTGTCCCTGTTGTATCCTCCGGCCTCCCTTGGGGGCCTGGACTGGAACTCTTCATCGCGATCATTCCTAAGCGGCCTGCTACGCCTAGATTCTTGCTTCTGCTGAGCCTTGGCCCGACTCGTGACGTCTTCTTCCCATCTAACTTGGGCCCAGGCCCTAGATAGGACATCTTCCATTGTTTTACATTGATACTTAGTTAGTTCCTTTTACAGGTCCCCATCTGGAAGTTGTCCCTGCGTTGCATTCAGGGATCACCACCTTTTCTTGGTTGAAGCGCGTGATATAGGCCCGAAGAGGTTCGGTCCTATGCTGGAGTACTTCGTAGAGGTCGTCAGAATTCTTTTCCGGGTTTCTGCTGCTGGAAAATTGCTCCACGAACTTGTCGCTGAGTTCTGCGAAGGACCTTATGGATTTCGTGGGGAGATTGATGTACCACTGAAGGGAAGGACTGGTTAAGGTTGAGCCGAAGCCCTGCAAAAGGCAGGTTCCCTCAGTCCTCGGGGGTCTGCTGCTGTTAGCATTCGCTGTTTGTAGAGGGCCACATGGTTGTCTGGATCGCTGGTCCCGTTGTAAGTCTTCATGGTAGGGAAGGAGAATTTCCTTGGCATCTCGACCGAGGCGATCTCTTCCACGAAGGGCGTGTCGGAGTAGGAGTTAGGGTCGCTCCTTCTGATGGGGGGAGCCATGACTGGAACCCTTCCTACCATTTACTGGATGGTGTTGAACTTCTCGAAGAACATCTTCTCGAGATACGCCACGGTGGCTTGATCTGAGATCAAGGGGTCGTCGGGTGAGTATTCCTCGTCCTCCATATCAGAGTCACTGCTGAGGTTCACCAGTGTCCTTCTTGTTGTTGCTTCCTTGCCTTCGGGTTCTTTGTCGTCGGGATCTGTACGCTGATTTTCTCCTTCTTTGTCGGCAGGAGTATCGAGGGAGGGCATGGTTCGAACTCGGGTTCGAAACCTATTCTTCCCGAGATCTTGGTTCTCCTCTTAGAGAAGATGGTTTTCGGCTTCGAGTACCCCTACTTTTTCCGTGCTTCGTTGCAGTTGTTGAGTATGCTCGTCGAGTTTACCTTTTAGGATTTGAACTTCTTGGAGAAGCTCTGAGCTGTCCCCGGCTGTTCCTCGAGCCTCGTGAAGCTCGGTGATTTCTCCTCGAAGGGCGTTGAGCTGATCGATGAGCTCGGCTTCTCTTGGATTAGCTCACGTAGTTGGATTACCCCCCCCTCCTTCTAGCGCCAAGATGAGTCTTCTGGTGTCATAGTCACGTAGTTGGATTACTCCCCCTCCTTCTAGCGCCAAGCTGTTATGGTATTTTTGTGTAGGGTTGTTTTAGTACTAAGGAACACAAGAAGGTTCAAGTTAAGATAGAGAGAAGCAAAGGTGTTCGTAAGAGATAAGGAGGAATTATGAGGAACTCGTAATAGATAAACAAGAAGCAAGTAGAGCAAGATAGATCGTATTGATTATTCGATGGAGGCTACAATATTGGTGTAAGAACCCTAGCCGTCTAGATCTAGTCTCTCAATCTCTAAGTGTCGATCCCTTATTCTAGGGTTTGGGTTCCCCTTATATAGATGTAGATGTCGGCTTGCATTAGGTTAAACTCTTCCATATTGGCGAATATGGGAGAGTTTCCTTGTATGGAGAACTTCCATTTTACTCAACGGTCGGTTTTGGAACAAGGGTCGGGCCCGGGTAACCTGAAGGCAGGGTCCGGGCCCTGGCTCCCTTTTGGAGCCGGGGTCTAGAGGCCGGTGCCCAGCCCGGGGGCTGGAGGAATCTGGTGCCTGGATATTTTTTCCCAACACAAAGTTCTGTGGTGATGCCATTCAATGGTGGGATGAGCTTGTTACTACCAGAAGAAGGACAGGAGAAGCACAAGTTGCATCCTGGTTTGAGGTTAAATACTTCATGAAGAAACACTTTGTTTCTCATAACTACAGCAAATGACATCCGGGACAAGCCAAAGAGACCAGACTTTGCCATGATTGTCATCAGCCAAGAAAGTCTCAGTCACATAAGAAAAGAAGGCCAACCCCACGTCCTCTCTCAAGTGCCTATGAACCATTGTGTTCTAAGAAGGATATATCTATCCAAGAGCTGAAAACAAAACCATCTAAGGTAATAAAAGAAACTGAGACAGAAAATGAGTTTTCTCTTTTCTCTTCTCAGTCTGAAATTTTTATCAGTAATACCTTTGATGAACTAACTTGTCTTGAGCTGGTACATCCGAGTAGTCTTGTTTCAGTATCTCAGGTCTTAGAAGAAAACCCATCAGAAGAAGAACAAAAGAGTTCACCACTAGAAGAAGAGTTGGAGCAGCCAAACAACATTGAAGCAGAAACAGATGCTAAGTCATTCTCTTTGGACTTACAAGAGCACTGTAAGGAACTTGTTATGCTTAATTATCTGCCTGAAATGTTTGTTAAAGTCAGTTCCCAAGATGTTAAACGTTTTGGTTTAGTCAAGGTAAAAGAATATTGTGTTTCAGACACTGTTTTTGATAACATGATTCATTCTTTTAAGAAACTTGGACTAAATAAAGATTATGAGCAAAAACGGTTTTTCATGTGGTAATGAAATCAATCCTGGTCTTGTTTTGAGTTTTGATCAGTTTAGTAAACATAACAGAAGCCTAGATCACTCTGAAAAGAGACTAGAGTTTGTTCTGCAACAATCTGATTTATGTTTCAGAAAAACTTGTGATTCTTTTTATTGCTTTGATGATAATGGCTTTGATCTGAGTTTTTCTAGACATGAACTGATCACTGGTGGTTATTTTTCTACCACACGTGCCTGGAAAGAGTTTATGGTTAGGAATTTCCTGAAACCAAAACAACTTAGACCTGAAACCAAATTTATTTGTGATTCTGGTTTTAAACTTGGTATTTTTGTTTCTGAAACTGATAAACCATGGCATGTTTTGAGATCATTGCATGAGGATTTTGTTGTTTTGAGCTTTGATGATATTATGGTTTATAATAAATTCTTTGATAAACATGATGACCTTTTGCTAAGTGATGCTCAGTTTGAAGTTGATATTTTGTGTTCTGATTTTGAGAAAGATAGGCATGTTTTGAAGCTGTTCTATAATACTACGTGCCTTGAAACCATTCTGGTGTACAACACTTACTTTGATAGGCATCGTGAGGATCTGAAACGAGTACTTCATGTTCAAAGGAAATAAATTTTGGTTTATGATATGAAAAAAACATGTCTTGCACTAATAATTCTCGAAGAAGTCTAGCCTCTGTTTTGAGTTTCTAGGAACAAAAGGTTCAGTCTCAGAGGAGTGTAAGGGACGAGAGCAAAGACCATGCTTATCGATCTGAGACTTGGAGATGGAAGTTCTTGAGAAAACCGACCTCAAAACTCCAAGGAAGTCCCATTCTAAAACCTCTCTTTAATGTTCCTTTTATGCTTATTTTCGGAAAAACATGCTATTTTCCCACGAGAACAATCATATAGCATCAGATATCCATCGAACTATCACCTTGTGCCATATCTCCCCGAATTATATGTTATAAACTTATTTCACCCCGAATCGATAGTTTGAAATCTATTTCTCCTCGAACTAATAGTTTAGAAGTTAATTACACATAAAAATGGTTTAATTGGTTTATTGTTAACCAAACAACTTTAAAACCAAACACAATTTCAATTTTATCAAAAAATAAGTTTTCAAAATCTCTCAAAATATGAAAATTTTCAAAATTTCTTTTATAATAGTGATAATGTGGAGTTTGAATAGTGTATTAGCATTTTTATTTTTGATAAAAAAAATAGATGATTGACGTGTTTATTTGGTTTAAATTATATGGTTCACAATAAACCAATATAAATCATAGTATATGGATAATTAAGTTTCAAACTATTGATTCAGGGAGAAATAAATCTGGAACTTTCGATTCATGGAGATCTAGCACGAGGTCATAGTTCGGTGGATATCTTATGGTATATGATAGTTCTCGTGGGGAAATATCACGTTTACCCTTTATTTTCTTGATCATCTGTCTCGCCTCTTACTTGTTTCCTTTTGATGTAGGAGATACAGATTTGAGGACAAATCTTTTTAAAGGAGGAGGGTATGATGCAACCATGACCAGACCTGATAAGTTTTCTGCACCAGACTTGAGAAGTTGTGCCCCAAACTTGAGAAGTTCTTCACCAGACATAAGAAGTTCTGCACCAGACTTGAGGATCTCTACACCAGAAGCAGAATTGGAGCTAGAAGATCAGAGTGCACTTACCAAGCTAAGCTGGATGAGCTGAATACTCAAGGAGCTGAAGTTGAGCTGAATGAGAGTGACACCTGAAGATGAGCTGAATGGGATTGACACTGATTTGGGAGCTGAAGATGAGCTGATTAGGAGTGACACTGATCCAGGAGAAGAAATGTGGCCTAATGATCAAAATTAGACCACGCCATTGATCAGTCCATTTCATGCCCATTCTCATTAAAAATATCAAGAAGAAGTCAGCAAGAAAGTCCTGGTCGTGGGCATACCAAAGGTCATTCAAAGAACACTTATTTCTGGTCAAAAAAAGTCTAGTCTTTATTTCTGTTTTCTATGTGCCTTGTTTTCTACATTCTTTTTAATCTTTCTTCATTCTTGTAAGCTATATATAGCCAAGGCATGACCAGCATAAGATTCATTCACCTTTTTGTTTAAAAAATCTTTCAAATCTGTGAATCCCTTGTTCAGCTTCTAAACATTGTATGCCTAGGAGTTGATTATGTGCAAAGGCTTTGCCTCTGATCATTGTTTGTGGGCGTGATACTCACTATCATTGGCACTTCTACACAAGGGTTTGATCTCTCCATTGATCTTACTCTGAAGAACCACTTCCATCTCGATCTCGATCCTTCTTTCCATCCATCATCACCCTGTTTCTACAAAAGATCATCTATCCGATCAATACCCATCAGAGATCACGAACCAAAAATCAACCCTTAAGATCATCAAGGGATTCAAACCAGTAAGGGTTTCATTACGGAGGCTTGTTGTTATTGGGATCGTATTCTGCCCCCCTAGGTGGGCCACTACCCATCTTTATGTAAAAATGTAAAATTTGGAGTTTTGAACATTTGGGGCCCGGAGGCCCGTTGTCATCGAAATCGTATTCTGCCTCCCTTAGGTAGTCCACTAACGATTTTGGGTAAGGATTCGCATTCTGCCACTTGGGCCAGTATCGAGATCCTGTAATGCTGCACTCTGCTTTCTGCAGAAAGCCACTCTCAGTCTAATATGTTTGTGCTGGGGTGGGTCTACTGGGAAGTAGTTAGCCACGTACCAGACTTGCTGCTTTCCACGTCTGGATAAGCAGGATAGAAGTGCTCCCGGGGTTTTGTACACCGTCTACTCCCTGAAACCATGGGGCTGATCTCAGTACTCTACAGTTATACGTCATGCCCCCTGCATCTCATTTAGCTCGGGGCGTGTTTGATCAGGGATTGATGCACTAGTACGTGTTGCCCCCTTGTAGATATGGCTCGAGGCCTCTACGCAGGGGCTGAGGTATTGTCGACATTGTATTAGGGTTGATCAAGCCCGTTCCAATTCGCTTACTCAAATACTTTTATATGTGAAACATGTAACGTAGATGGGAAGTTTGCTAGGACCGAGGTGCCCCTTGGGGCCTGGTCCTGCTTGGTAGTTTTATATGTGAAACATGTCACGTAGATGTAGGGTTCGTCAGGATTGAGGTGCCCCTTGGGGTCCGATCCAGCTAGTATGCCCCTTTTAAGTTCAGTGGAATTCTTGTGGCTCCTTTAGTCGAAACTAAAAAATGTTATATAGGCTTAGTCCGTAGACGTTTTTAGCATACATAGGAGCAGGAAACCAGTGTATATAAAATATATAGATAGCTACGTATCTCTAGAAAATCCGATCCGGAGATCTAATTAAAAATTGTAGGGCTTGAGGTGCAGGGCGTTCCAGCAGTTAGGTTGGACCTTTCCTTTGCTTTCTTGCAGCTTGTAGGCTCCTGCTCCCTGCACTCCAATTATTTTGTAGGGGCCTTCCCAACCTGGGGCTAGCTTCCCTACCGATTTTTCTTTAGTGTGATCACAGACCCGTCGCAGGGCCTAGTCTCCTTGCTGGAAGGTTCTGGTCCTGACTTTCTTGTTGTAGCTCCTCGCCACCTTCTGTTGATAGGAAATGTTCCTTAGGCGAGCAGCCTCTCTTTTATCGTCGAGTAGATCCAAGCTTAGGGTCAACAATTCATTGTTTTCCTCCTGGGAGATGGGTCCGGAGACAGTCGTTCTGACGTGTACCTTGGTGGGTATAACGGATTCCATGCCGTACACTAGTGAGAATGGAGTCTCTTGTGTGGTTGTTTTCGGAGTGGTCCGATAAGCCCAGAGGACTCCATGTAACTCTTCTGCCCAGCGCCCGTGGGCTTTCTCCATGTGTTTCTTGATCAGTTTGACCACGGTTTTGTTTGTAGATTCGGCCTGGCCGTTTGACTGTTGGTGCCGCGGTGCGGAGAAGGAGAGCTTGATGTTCCACTCTTGGCAGAATTCTCTGAAGTTGTGGCTCGTGAACTGGGGCCTGTTGTCTGTGACAATCTCTTGGGGCGTGCCAAAGCGTCTTCAGTGATCTTTTATTAAAAATCTTGAGTTAATCGTATAGTTTGGAAATGTTTGGTGTTTCGTTTAACCGTTGCCGTTTTATACGATTTACTCGAGGTTTTACGAGAAAACGCATCTTTTGCGGTTTTTAATAAAAACATCTCGACTTAATCGTATAGTTTGGAAATGTTCGGTGTTTCGTTTAACCGTTGCCGTTTGATATCACTCAAATTACCTTAAGGAGTGAGTTACTCTCTAAAATAATAGGTTCAGTTGTAGTACATAGGGATCGAATCCACAAGGAACTAAGGAACACAAAAGATATAATCCTAAGTGAATATGCTAGGTTTATTAAGGTTTAAAAGTAAATTGCAGCAATAGTGAGTTGCTCAAGAGAATTGGTTTAGGTTTTAACCAATAAAAGAAAGTAGTTAGATTCAAGGTTGTTATTCAGATAATCAGGATTATAATGCTACAGATGTCTTTATAAGTTTCTTGCAAGATATTAAAGAACTTCAAGTCTTAGATAAATCTATTAGCAATCGCTATCAAGACTCGTCTATTGATCTGGCTGTCGGCAATATCGACCGATGGTTTGACAGAGATATCGGACGATATAGGTTGCCATCGATCGATTACTCTATAGAAGTATCGATCGATATAGCTTCAGATCGAATTAAATATGTGTTCACCAAGATCATAGACCGGCTCTCGCTCATCCCTAGAGAACATCAGCTTATACCAGATGATTTCAAGATGACGATTTAACAAGTTAAATCATTTCATGATCATACTCTAGTTAGCTACTTCTAGAGTAAGCATTAGAGTTCATCAGGATAATAAATATCACAACTCAACAATCCATAGTTGGGGCTAATCCCTCATAACTATTTGAACCCTAAATCTAACAAGTGAATCTACTCAGACATGGCTAAGTGATTCATAGCAACAAGGTAATAATAGAAATTCATTAGATTAGAAGATTGAGCTCTTGGTTCGTTTGAGCAACAAATCTCTTTGTGTGTTCTTCTAAATCTAGAATTCTAAAACCTTTTATGAAAATGAGAATAAGATGAAAAGAATACTTTTATAAATCAAAGAACTAAGAACATAAAAAGCATGCCAAGCTCAAGAAGTACAAAAGGCACGCAAAGGTATAAAAAGCATGTAAAAGCACACTTAGCCAAAACACATAGGCATAACTATAAATATGAGTTCCGTTAGGTTAAAAACTCGACAGGGGCAATCTTGTAATATTGAGAGAACTTGGGCTTCAAGGCCGAGTCAAACTTGTTCTTCACGCTTCATATCGATCGATGGTACATGGTGTACATCGATCGATGGAGTATCTCAATTCCTCATCCTCTACGGAAGCGTCGTCGATCAATTACACAGGATGTGTATCGATCGATATGTATCTCTGGATATCGACCTTTTTGTCTAATCTTTATAGTCATCTCGGGAAAACTCTCCTTTAAGCTCATAAGGGCACCTAAATCATCACTTTACTCCAAAATGCTCATGAACCTGAAAACATACATATTATACTCCAAAACATATATATATATATATATATATATATATATATATATATATATTTTAAAATCATATAAATACCATGGTTAAAAGTGGTTCAAAACCATGGTATATCACCGTTTTATACAATTTACTCGAGGATTTACTAAAAACACGCCTTTTACGGTTTTTATCGTAAAACTCAAACGGTAAGGCGACTTGAGATGAAACAAAAGACGTTCCGATCATGGTTCAGAGTACGATCTAGTCGAGGGGCATAGATGGTCGAATTCAGCTTGCCTGTTGGCGAGCTTGACAGATGTGTTCAGCTCGCCAACGGGCGAGCTGGTTACATGTGTGGTCAGCTCGCCCGTTGGAGAGCTGGACAGATGTGTTCAGCTCGCTAATGGGCGAGCTGGTCACATGTGTGGTCAGCTCACCCGTTGGTGAGCTGGACAGATGCGTTCAGCTCGCCAACGGGCGAGCTGGTCACATGTGTGGTCAGCTAACCCATCGGCGAGCTGGACAGATGTGTTCATCTTGCCAATGGGCGAGCTAGTCACAGGTGTGGTCAGCACGCCCATTAGCGAGCTGGACAGATGTGTTCAGCTCGCCAATGGGCGAGCTGGTCACATGTGTGGTCCGCTCACCCATTGGCGAGCTGGACAGGTGCGTTCAGCTTGGTTTTGATCTTTTCTTGTTTTCTCGACGCTAGATCCTTGCGGAGAACGTAAGGAGAAGTGCCCGTAGGTGTTGATTCCGATCTTAACAGTAGTTTTAATATCTCGGGGAGTTTGGACGTTACAGCCATTTTTTGTTAACTTGGCCATTAAAACAATCGTGGATTGTTTTATTCGATTTTCCGACGATTTCCAGTATGAAGATTGTTAGTTTTAAGGAATTGTTATGTTCAGAGAATCCTTAGATTTCTTCTCGACACTTTTTCGTGTTCTTAAAACCTATTCTTATCTTTGCGAAATGTTTTAGTCGCTGATTCCGTCGTAACCGATTTTGACCCCAACATTTACTAGGAGAAAATAATATCAATTAACTACGTATGGTGTTGGGAAGCAGGTCAAACTCGCCTTATTTGACCCGCCTTACCCGCAAAGAAAATATGTTTTATATGCATTTGTCCCACTTAATTTTACGGGTAACCCGCAAAACCCGCAGATAATTATTAATAATAAAAATAAATATTTTTTGATTATTAAATAGTATACTTTAATTAAAATTTTTAATATTTAAAATATAATAATTATTTTAACGAAATTTAATATATTTTTGAAAAAGTAAACTTTTTAAAACAATTATTTTTTCTATTTCTGCGGATTACCAGGTATCCGCATTTGAAATTAGAACAATCCACACCCGTTCCGCATAAAATACTCTTGACCCGCACCCGAAACTTAATTTTTTCAAATTGATCGACCCGTTCCGTGACGGGTCAAAAGGGGCAAGACTTGCGGGCTAATATCAAACTTCTCAACTTTAACTACGCAAATTAAGGTTGATGTGTTTATTTTAAAGAAATTTCAAAAATAACTAAAAAGTGAATTGAGGCCATTAATGAAACACATTAGTATATAGGTTTTAGGCCCAAAAAGAAAAGACAAAATTGTCATTAATGAAAAATTAAATTTGTTCATAAGATTAAGGGTAAATTTAGAAAAAAAAACAAATCTATACTATTCAAGCAGAATCATTCTTAGGATTATGGTCCTGAATTTTCTAATTAATTACAAAAATTGCAAAACTTTTTTCCATTGTTTTCTATCTATTTCTAAAATTTAAAACTCAATCAACCAAACAAAACAGCTCAATCAATAGAAATAATTTATCCATCTAGAAAAAAATGTCCATTTCGTGTATGTTTCATCACTGATCCATCTAAATTCGTTTCTCTTCAAACTTTATATCCTAAAACTTTATTCAAACCCTATTAACATCATCAAAAATATGTTCTCCATTAAAGTATACCAAACTTTCGAATGGCATAATTTAATTTAATATTATTTTTCAAAACTATTAGTTATAATATTATAGTATAGGGTTAGCATTTTTGGAAATCATTGACCTTTTAAAGAACCATTAATATAAAAATAAACCAAATTTTGTATATTCCACCAATTATCCGAGGCAAGTCAAATAAATTCCAAGAATATTCTATATGACATCCATTTTCATAATTACTAAATACAATAAATTCAAAAGAGAATATATAGAAACAAGATTTTCCGAAAAATATAGGAACCTTTTAGAATATACCTAAATTAACTTGATGAACACGCAGAGAATACTTTCTGCATGATATGGTAACTGCATTTTTCTGAATCTATATTATTAAAACATAATCCTTCTTAGAATTTTGTCCTTGATTTTTAAGAAGATTACAAAATCATACCACTAAATTCTATTTATTTAAGTTAAAGAATCAAATATTCCCTATATATATGGAACTAATTCTTTCCATATTTTTGTCAAATGTAATATTTCTGATTTTTATGCCAAATATACTTGCCATTTAATTTGAATATATATTTTTTGTAAATAATAATATTAAAATATCAAATATAGGTAGATACATGAAATTTTTTAAAAATATTATTTACTATGTATTTGTATACATAATATTAATATGTCAATTTTGAGTGTTCAAGAATAGTTTAAAACTTATCATAAAATTTAATTTTAGATCTAAAATAAATAAAAATTCAAAAATAACATAGGTTATTAAAAACGAAAGGAAACTAATATTGTCATATTAACAAAAAATTGTCTTTTTCTATTACCATTGTTTTGTTTTCTTTAAATAACATAATAAACATTTCATCAAATTGTACGGAATTAAAAAATCAATTTTATATAATATTAAAAACAAGAGTTATTAAACTTCAAAAGTATTATTAGATTTTTTGGGTTTTTAGTGGATTAACCAATATCAGATCACATATTTTAAAATTTTTACCGGATTGCATCAAACTTTTAGTTAAATTCAAAATGGACTATAGACACGTGTCTAGATCTATTGCTTCAACCATATATCTGAATCAAATATAAACACACTACTTAAAAATCAAGCACTACAATAAAACAATTTTTTGAAATACTAATAAAAAAATTTATTTCTTTTTTAATAAAAGTTATAGATTTAATCAAATTTAATTAGAATGGAAAAATATCAGCGCTTTTAAAGCACAGGTCAAAATCTAGTGATTCATTAAAGAGACTGTTTTTGTTTTAATGGTACTGACTAGGAAATTAAAGGGATTTAATTGTGATTTGTGGCAAAAACAAAAAAAGGTGGCAACACCTTCCTAGCTATAATCGAATTCTACACCAAAAAAAGGAGCCATCATACATTTGAAAGAAGAATACACAGATGATCAAAATAGTGAAAATTCAAATAACAATTTTAGCTTATAATATAGAGTATCCCGGTTGATAAAAAAAAAAAAATAGAGTATCCTGGTTAACTTAGATTAATTCTTAGTTAAGCTTCCTTTTACTTGGCCATTAGATAGTAACCCGTGCCCTACGGAATGAATAGACTAAAAAAATTATAATTATTAATGTACAGATATTAAAAAGGTTAAAATCATAATCACAATAATATATGTTATATAATGAAAGAACTGACAAAATTGTGCATGTTTATAAAATGTAAGCTTAAGTTTCTTAACACACTTGTGTTATTGGTTAGCTCAAATATTCTATACAAATATAAGAAAACATATTTTTGACGAGGGTTCTATTTTCGTAATAGGGCAGTTACGACAAATTAACAAAGAAATGCGATTTGTTATAAAACACCGGTCGTGATGGAGGTTTCGTCGTAAAGTCTTTGTAATTTTTGTGAGGAAACAGGGTCGTCGTAAATGACAAGGAAGATGTTCGTAATGTCCTCGTTAGGTTTCATTGTAAAGTCCACGTTATCTTTTTCGTAAAGTCCTCGTTATATTTTCTTGTAATATCCTTATAACATTTAAGAGAATTTTACAAATACTTCGTCGTAAAGTCCATGTAAAACTTTACGAGGACTTAAATAGTATCTTTGTAATATCATAAAATAGTAACTTTATAAAAAAATATTATCAATATACAAATTATAGAATATTATAGTTATAAAAAATATTAAAAATTTGAAAAAGTTTAAAAAACCATATAATATCATAAAATAGTATTTGAAATATATATAATACAAAACGTAAAGCTACAGAATCACGTTGTCGAAGTAGTTGGGGTTGCTACTCGGTTCTGGAGAGGTTTGATCCGTGAGTTGGGAAGGAGGTTGCTGCATTCCGAGAGCCGCTCGTCTAGCACCAACGCTCTCGGCAAAACTGGGTTTCCCACCACCATAACATTCAGCAGACCTTTAAGTGAGTCCAATCGACTCTACTGTGAATCCATTTGAGCCCACAACTCAGAAGTCTTCTGCTCCGTCTCGAAAAGTATGACGAAGTCGCCCTTGCGACTTTGTTGACGGAACATATTCTAACCATCCGTCCTTTAATATAATCAATTTTATAAAAATTATAGAAATAAATTAAAATCTATTTAAAAATTGTACCTCTTCGAAGATCCGGCCAACCTTTTCTGTAGTCAATTTGACCGGTAATCCATCTGGAGACTGTAAGGCTAGTTGTGTCTCTTGCTTCAGTCCGAGCAGCTACTTGATTATAGAATTTCTCCAACCGTGGAAGAACAAAAACCCTATTTGGTGTGGCGTGAGTCATCTTGAATAGTTCACCCAGAGATGTAAGACTCAGGTCTTCTCGGCCCACAAACCAAAAGAATAATTTAGATATAATTTTAAAAAGAATTAATTAAGTAAGAAACAAAAGAAATAAAATTAACTATTAAAAATAGAACTTAAAACGTCAAGATGGATTCCAGCATGAGATGTTTGCCAAGTTTTTTGAAGCGTGGGCAAATTACTGTCTTTAGCCCTCGTTCTCTGGGAAGTGGAAAATGAGTTGGACTTGCAGATCGAGGATGGTAGCTTCCAATAGGCGATTATGCCATCCCATACATGGTTTGAGACCTCGGTGGGCTTCCCCTCATACCCGTAAATTTCCCACTTGTACTTCCAATTCAAGACGGTGTTGCAAAGGCGGATCTTTGCTTTTGCAACAAATTCTGCCTTCATCCTCTCGTTGATCCATCTTTGCTGAAACAATTAAAAACAAATTAAATTTCTAAAACTATTAAAATAATGAATTAAATATAAATTTGAAAATTTAATAATATATACCAAAATTTCTTTTTAACCACTTCGTTTTAACGTGGTCTGGAGTCATCGTCCAGTTCGGATGGGTTTCGAGAAAATATCCCTTGATCACGTCCGAAATACTCCGATTGACACGGTTGTTAGCTCTAAATCTGAAAATAATACAACCTGAACTGTTAAGAAAATTTAATATGATGTAAAATTTAAAACAATAAAAAATACCAATAAGTACCCCTGTGGTCGATCTGGATCGAGAATATCTAAACTATCTTGGCCAGGTTGGGCAAAACGATCCTCCTCCGTATATCTAACATATGGTGCAGATGGAGGTACACTTAAATCTGGATGAACTCCTATTGCTGGGGCCGGGGCCGGTGGATCTGCTGGGGGAGGAGGTGGAGGCATCTGAGGGGGTATCTGAGGTGCATGACGAGGAGGGTTCCAAGCAGCTCTCTCAAACGCTTGAGAATCTTGAACGGCCTCAGAAGATGACGGGTTGAAAGATGATGCAGTCCCAACACAGTCACCAAACATCTGACTATAAATAGGCCCACATGGTTTTTGTTTAGGAGCCATCTAAATTTTTTTTTTAAATATCATCAGTAAAATTAGTTTGGTTACCTAAACTAATCACCTAAATTAATAACCTAGACTAATCACGTAAACTAATTACCTAATCTAACCACCTAAATTAACTACCTAAACTAAACTATAAAAAAGGAGAGAGAGAGAGAGAACATACCTTTGCAAGTGGAGATGGAGTTGAGAGGAATGAACGAGGCGAAGCCTCATCCAGGTCTCTCGTTTATATAGAGAAAACACATTCCTCGTAAGTTCGTCGTAAAGTTACGAGGAAGTTACTAGGCCTGTATTTTTATTACCAGACACGTCTTTTTAATTTTACGACGAATTTACCAGACCCATGTTTTCAATTACGACGAAGTTACTAGACCTTATATGAAACCCCAAAAATAAAATACCTAAACCCCAAAGTTACATTTGATGGATGAGAGATCTCGCCATCCCTCTGGACATGTTCAGCATGCCACCTCATCGCTCAGTCAGTCCTCTCATACTGATATAATCTTTTCAACCTGCATGTAATTGGTAAGTACTACATCCTTTGGTATGGTACCCTATTCCTCCCACGTCCTTGCGGTTTGAATAGTGGATTCTTGAAGAATAGACACTCTTCTAGCTTCTTATCGTCTCTCCAGTAGATCATACAGTTGTCGATGTAAACATATATCATCTCTGAAGCCAACCCAAGACTATATACCTATTTCTAAATCTCATAATAAGATTAATCTGAGATGTTGTCTGTTGGCAAATACTCTTTAAACATCTCGCCGATGCATCCATGCAATTCTCAGATAAATTATGAACCATTTTAATATTCATCATCCTAGCTGCTAGAGACAATTTAGAGAGAATTTTCCTACAACCAGTGTAGATTGGTTGATTTGCAGCATTTAACATTTAACAAAACCTTTTTGCATCCAAGTTAGTTTCTTCAACATTTGCAGTTTCATCAGCTATTGTGGTAGTAGTCTCTAAATGCATCACTAATCATGTCGTGAACCCTATCATGATCTACCATTTATTCCTCCCGATGGTAATTATATTTACTATGCAAATGATTTTGTTTTTCACTATTACCACCATCCTGAAAATTACTTATTACTACTACTAACTTCATTTCCACCATAATCCTCTCCATGTTGACCCAAATATAGTATTATGGTGTAAAACATCTATTTAATAATTTTTTCCATACAGTTTTACCACGGGGAAATTTTGATTTCTTGCACTTTCGATAGAAAAATAACATCTTCAACATTTTCAGTTTCATCAGCTATTGTGGTAGTAATCTCTAAATGCAACAGTAATCATGTCATGAACCCTATCATGATCTACCATTTGTTCCTCCTGATGGTAACTATATTTACTATGCAAATGATTTTGTTCTTCACTATTGCTAGCATCCTGAAAATTACTATTACTCTACTAACTTCATTTCCACCATAACCCTCTCCATGTTGAAACCAAATATAGTATTGTGGAGTAAAATCTCTATTTCATAAATGTTTCCATACAGTTCACTATGGGTAAATTTTGATTTCTTGCACTTTCGACAGAGACATAACATATTATTGCTTTCATGTGTAATCGGTGTACAGTCTGCCTGGAACATGAATGTCTCTCGAAAATATTTCTATCATCAGACATTTTTTTCTTGATATTTTTTATCAAGTATTTGGTTTGTGTGTTTGTTTGGAATGAGAATGGACATATATATAGAAAATTTTCGAGTCTGGTAGATGAAAATGTAATTACAGATTTACAAGGAATTGTTTTACTAGAATTTTACAACTCTTTAACATCTTATTTACAACGTATTTACGACGATATTTGTTACGTGAATCATATTTTAAAAACGTTTTCACCCAACATAACAGTAACATGGTTCTTCGTAAACGACTTATAAAATTGCATGGAATTTACGACAGATTTTCTCTTTCCTCGTATGTGTTGTAAATTTACATCGACTTTACGACGAACAGTTTTCCTTGTTAAAGGCATGTTTTTTTGTAGTGTAAGATAATTGAAGTCTACCTCTTGGAAACAAATATATAAGCGTAAGCAAAGACATATGTAAAATTAGTTCTAAATTTAAGATAAAATGAAACATAGACAATATAATTGTTGCTTTTATAATATAAACTATGAATATAAGATAAAATGAAACATACAATATAATAATAAACTATGAAAGAAACAAATTATAAAACCACAACTGTACCGATTAGTGTCTTTAAAACTCTTTCCTCGCAATCTTATTAAGAGCAATAACAAAAGTTGACCAAACTAAACACAATTATTTACCAAACTCATTAAAGAAAATATTTTACTTCTTTCTGAAAGCATCACTTTATCCCATTGGACTCAAACACAGATTTGGAAATCCCATCAATATTTATCACGTTATTCAATTGACCTTATCATGATAAACGAAATAATGTTACAGCCAAATGATGATTGCATATATAAGCTATCCATATTTGGTTTGTTTGCATAAACTACGGTCAAATGATAAAACTTATAAAAGGGAATTAAGTAAATATACAAAACTAATATTATTCTTTCATATTGAAAGACGATATACAATCCCCCATTTATTAACTTGATTCATCGAATGGTTGAGGTTGGAAACCAAGTTTTGTTATAGTTAATAAGAATGTAGATACAAATGATATATGTTTATATAATATTTTCTTCGAAAAAACCCAACTAAAAAGAATAACTATTTTTTTTTTTGACAACGAAAGGCTGATCTATTACTCAAGTTTGAGGTGGTCTGGGAATCCAGACCGGAATAGAACAACCAGAATACATCAGCTCCCGATAGAAGAATCGGGCAGTCTTAGCTAAATGATCGGACACAACATTTTGAGACCTAGGTTCATAAACGATCTTGAAATCTGGGAAACAAATTTTAAACGTCAAGAGCCTCTCCAGTTCCGTCGAGAAGCTTGGCCATCCATGGGGGTTTGTGAGCATCGCTATCCATTCTTTGCAATCCGTCCCAAAGCTATGACATGGCGAATGTTGAAGCATATTCTCCATTGCCCACAGCAGTGCTTCCAGCTCAGAATGTAAAGCCGACTCCACCCTGCTAACATTACGCAAACCCATCAACTGACTATTTCCCATGCTGTCCTTCCAATCCCAGCCACACCCTGAGAAATGATCTGTAGAGGTCCAAGAACCGTCTATCATGCAAATATCTCGTAGGCTTATGGCCTGGCGTTCATCATCTATATTTTCTTGTGATGTCACAATTTCCTGCTCATTGGCTTGGAACCAGGCAAGACACTCACTCTCCGCATACCAGGCTAGTTCCAGAGGGTCTCTAAACTTTCGCTTAATCAGAGATTCAGGATCTTCGTCTCGTTGCAATGATATGGTAGGGACATGGTTGATGAAATCAATTTCAAAAAAGATTGGGCATAGTCTCTTATTCATGTCTAAGGCTGAGGACATTTGGAATAACTTGATGTCTCGTTTAAAGTAAGCTAATGCTCCTAAGGTGTATGAGATTGAGAAAAGGATGTGTACAGTTCAACATGGATCAATGGATATCAGTACATATTAAACTGGACTTGTAACTTTGTGGGAAGAGTACAAGAATTACATAGAGATCTATTTTGTACTTGTAGTAGATGTGAGTGTAATGCTGCATTGTTATTGGAGAGGGTACAATAATGGAGATGAATAATTAAGTTCCTTGTCGGTTTGATTGAAACCTATNTGTGTACAGTTCAACATGGATCAATGGATATCAGTACATATTAAACTGGACTTGTAACTTTGTGGGAAGAGTACAAGAATTACATAGAGATCTATTTTGTACTTGTAGTAGATGTGAGTGTAATGCTGCATTGTTATTGGAGAGGGTACAATAATGGAGATGAATAATTAAGTTCCTTGTCGGTTTGATTGAAACCTATGGGCCTACTGGTCGCCACATTCATATGTTGAAACCAATACCAAGCACTGAAGACGATTTTAACATGGTCACACAAGATGAAAGGCACAAGAAAATTAAACGAACATCAACGAGGTTGGAAAATGTTACTTTTCAAAACTCTGGTCTGGCTGATCTTGCATACAATCATTCTATGGGTCATATAGAGAATGTATATTACATTGGTCAAAAAGGTAATGCAGAATATGCATCATCTTTTTAAGTCAATCATTTCCAAAAGTGTTATGAACTTCATGGCTATCCTATGGGTCATAAGATGAATTAATGGTTCTCCACCTCTTCATGTCGAGGACAAGCTCATAACACTTCAAAAGAATCCGTTTGCATCTCATAGTCAGTTTCAGCACTCTCAATATATCAAGACTACTTCCACAACAAACACGATTCCTGCTTCAAGTCCTTCTCGTCCGGATATTATTCAGTTCACTGAGATCAGGTTTGGAGTTTATTGATGCAGTTGATTGCTCAGGTGCAAATCTCTGACAAATTTTCTCCATCTCAAGTACCATCAGGCACAACTACAGAACACTGTTTTATGGCTTTAATATATATTAAGATTAAGCTAAGCAAGTAATTGTAAAGCAGTAAATAGTAGAGATTGATTAAAAGTTGGTTTGTAAACTTATAAAAATAAATAGCTAGATCTGGGGTTTTGGTGTGTGATAAACCGTTCTAGGACTCGAATACTAAAGTAACATATTCAGCTCTCACTGCGAATCTAATCAGATGACTAAGTCTTTTTTCCAGCCATCGCATGAGAACAAGGATTGAGTGTCGATCGATGCTATGGTAAGAGTGTCGATCGAGGCTACCTTTGACAAGCATTTATTTCCTAATTGATATGTTCACCAAGTTAGTCTAGAACAGCTTTCGCATGCATCTAAAAACCTTGCTCGGCAGAATTATTGTCAAGTATAGAACATACTGTCATAGTTATCTATATCCTAAGTTCAGGTTCTAGTTAGCTACTCTAGAAAACAAGAAATACGTCCAATTCTGATGAAGGATCGTTATGGATTCACCCTAGCAGTGCTATGTTTCAGAAATACATATAAAACCTAATAAAAACCTAGCTCTAACAAGAAAGACTACCCAAACATAATTAAGCAAAGCTTAATAATAATATAAATAGAAAGCATAGAAAATAAAAAAGTTAAGAAACAAGGGAGTTCCAATACAAATATCTGAAGAAGTCTTGATCTTCTCTACAAATACTAAAGTTCCTAGAATAATATGTTGTGGTAACGAAAATAGAAAATGTTGTGGTAAAGATAATAGAAAAGATTTTGATTTGCCTAAGCAATGGTAAACATACATAAATAATAGGTAATAGGTCAGACAGGGGCAAGTCTTGTAAATATGTAAAACTTCTGGGCTTCAAGTCGTTCACGAACACAAACAAGTCGGCTCAATCTCTCGCGTGAATGTCGATCGATAGCAAGGAGGTATTGTCGATCGACACACTTCGTGAATCTTGACTATGACTGCTGTTTGTTCAATAGCTACGAGTTTCTTCATCATTACGCTTCAAAATGCTCAATCTTCTCCACACTGTTCAAAAACATACATGGACCTGAAAAGAATCTATATAGAGTGCAAACATATAATAAAGATCCTTAAAAGCATATAGTAAAATCCATTGTATATCACGACTTATCCTTTCACTTGCTCTCAAGAAAAGAATATCACCATCTGAAAAAGGTTGAAAATCGCAAAGATTCGCTATGAATTCGCACTGTCTATTTTCGTAACGAAGGAAAGCTAAGAAATCCTAACTTTTCCTGAGGTCCTGAATTTCTGCTAAGCCAAACATCAAGTAATAGGGATACATAAACGAACAAAATAATAAATCAAGAATGAAAAAGAGAGCAAAGGAGACCTTATCCAAAATATGCGTATGAGCGTTTAAAACAGGTAATAGCCTTGGCCGCAAGACCTGTCAACGAGTTCCCTAGTTCTAACCACCTAACACTTAAAAACCTAGTTGAGTCGCAACTTGATTACAAAAACAAAAAGTTGCCAGAATTTCCCTAAGTGCTAAGTTTCTGTGGAAAATTTCTCTCTACTATGCCTCTTGCCTTGACTCCTCTTATATACTCTCATACATGCTCAAATGACCCTAAAGCTACTAATTACTCTCTCAAATAAGAGGTTCAGTTGTAGTACTTAGGAATCAGATCCACAGAGAGTGAAGGCACACAATAGACTTGTTATTAAAATATATAGATATTAAAGACAAGTAAATAGAATAGTTGGTTCGTTGAACAAATAATGAAAATAGCTAGATTCAAGATTTCCAGGTAGTGAATTATAGTGGATAGAACACTAAGGGATTTTCAATCTTAGAATACGAGTTCAATTGATAAAGATATCTAATTTATATCTATCTAGGTTTAAGCTCCGAATATACAACTTTCCAATGTTTAGTCAGCTTGACTGTTGATCATTGGTACGTATGTGACATTGATCGATGGCTTTCAAGACAATACTCGATGGCCTCGACGACGCCTGCATAGAGCCAACCAGCTGAAAGAAATCCCTCACGATGAGCATACCTACAAGAAACCTCCGGGTTCAAAATGACCTCTGGGTTCGTGGACGAAAGTCCGGCTATTCTGCGGGTCCCTGGACGAGAGTCCATGAAACCTCCAATATATGAAGAATCATATCCCCGAACCTATGGATTTCAGAAGGATATATCCCTAAACCATCAGACTTTGAGAGAGCATGTCTAGGATCCTCCGGGTTCCATGAAAGCACGACACACGGTCACCCCAGCTTTGACTGTGACCTACCTCCAGGGGCAGATTGCAAGTTTACATATTTGAGAGTGGCCAAGGATCAATGGCAGAATTCAACTAATGATTCTACCTTCTTTATTCGGCAAAGAACCTACTGTTCGCCACAAACAACATGTCTAAGAGACCTACTCAAGAGTACAACTACGTCTAGGTGATCATCGTTATTCTGACCAAGCACACACCCATTTATAGCACGTCTGGGAGTCTATCTACATTGGTCCATGCCACGACATCATGCCTATAGGGTGTATCGACAAATATACTGTGGGAGTCGATTTCACCCTACTGTCAAATAAATCGTAAATAAGGAAACTTCGGGAAAAACCCTAAGTTTCCAGAGGAACCGGCTATCTGCGAGAACCGCACAACGAAAATAAGAAAACGATAACTTAGAATTAAAATGAGAATAAACGAAAATAGAGAGCAAAGAGGTTCTTATTCCGAATCTGCGTTGAACTGG
>CAKOAT010236154.1:0-29594 GCA_932364175.1 Eruca vesicaria subsp. sativa | reverse complement strand
GTTTAGAGAGTTCAGATCCCTCGTATAGTTTAGGAAACTTTGGTGTTAAGTTAACCGTTGCCGTTTTAGACGATTGATTCAAACTTATACGAAGAAACAAGTCTTTGCGGTTTTATCGTAAAATCCCGATGGAAATTCTGATTGAGACGAAACGAGAATCAGCGCGATCAAGACTCGAGAGAGAAACTCGAGGATTGATTCAGCTCGACGTAGGGCGAGTCGGGTGAACCCTTTCAGCTCGGCGTGTGGCGATCTGGATGGTAAGAACCCTTGGGGAAAAGTCAGCGCCTCTTAGGCGAGCTAGGCGCTTGGTTCAGCTCTACGTTCGGCGAGCTAAGACGCTTGGTTTAGCTCTACGATCAGCAAGCTAAGATGCTTAGTTTAGCTCTACGTTCGGCGAGCTAAGCCAGCTTTGTTTAGCTCTACGTTCGGCGAGCTAAGACGCTTGGTTTAACTCTACGTTCGGCGAGCTAAGACGCTTGGTTTAGCTCTACGTTCGGCGAGCTAAGACGCTTGGTTTAGCTCTACGTTCGGCGAGCTAAGACGCTTGGTTTAGCTCTACGTTCGGCGATCTAAGCCAGCTTGGTTTATCTCTACGTTCGGCGAGCTAAGACGCTTGGCGCGGGTGGTCTCGATTCATCGGGTTGACTTGTTTTTGTCGTAGACTCTCAACGGAAAGTCCGATTGAGACGAAACGAAAAGCTGTACGATCGAGATTGGAATAGGTTCAGGCTTAGGATCCCGAGAATCGTGTCCAACTCGCTATTGGGCGAGCTGGTCAAACCTTCACACGTTGAGATTTCTCCGATTTGGTTACGGGGTTTGATTGGTTTTATCGTTGCCCTTTTGTTTAGATGGAGAAATCACGAGCTTGTTTTGTGCTCTTTCCGTGGTGAAGAGTCGCGATTAAGTTTTCTATTTTATTAATTACTACAGCGTTTGCGTGAGCGGTCGCTGCTCGAGTTGTTTTACCAAAGTTTTTCCGAGTTGCGACTTTGTTTTTCATATATCCAGACATTGTTTTGATCAAGCGTTTTGCGGCTATGAGTAAGAGTAATCCGACCCCCCCCTCCTTCTATCCCCAAACTGTGGGAACCAAAATTCACACTTGTCGATTTCTGTTAAATAAGGAAACTTAGGAAAACCCTAATTTTCAAGAGGAACCAGATCTCTGCGAAAGCCAACGACAAGTAACCAAATAAATGCGAAAATATGAAAACGTAATAAAACGAATTTATAGAGAAAGTTGATCTTATTTCCGATTCGCGTAAGAGCGTTGTGATTATTACAGGGAATTATATAGGCTTCGGCCGCAAGGGCCATCAGCGAGCTGCCAACATAAAACCCTAAATCTAGTCGAGTCGCAGCTCGATAACGAAAGACGGAAAAGATAAGAAAAAGGATTTGATTGATTTCAGACTGAACCTTATGAAACGCTGCATACGTACCCCTTTCGAGGATCAAGTCGAACATAGTTCAGTTGATAGAGCTGGACCAGAGATCGAACTGCCTGGGCGAGTTCGTCTAGCAATTGAGCGCCAGTCATAGAAACCGAACTTGTCGAGAAAAAGCCTAAGTTTCTAAGTGTGGAAAATTCTAAGTATAGAAAAGTATTAAAAGTCTCAGATGAGAGCTCTGGATTTCGTCCCTGCTTCTGCCCTATTCCCCTTGCTTATATACTCCTCTCCTTGGCGGTTTAATCTTTCCATTTCGTCCAGATTCAAGTTTATCGGGAATCTTCCATATATCTCGATCCTTCCTTTTTTTCCGCGGAAATCTTCTATTTATTTTCAAACTTGCCATTTATCTTCAAACTTGACATTTATCTTCCTTCTGCGAGTAAATCGCCAAAACGTTATCGTATCTTCGGGTTAGATTTCGTTAAGATCGCGATATGGGCTTTTATCACGTTTTAGGACCTTCCGGGCCGTTTTGCGATAAATCCGTTTTTCGACCTTGTACGTGATCGTTTCCTGATCCGATGCCGTTTTTAGTAAATTCCCCGAGTTAATAGTAAAGTTTAGCTACGTTCGTTTCTCGGTTAATCGTTCCGATTTTTACGATTTACTCGACGTTTTTATTAAAAACGCGTTTTTATGATTTTGACGAAAAATCTCGAATAAATCATATAGTTAGGCAATGTTCGGTGTCTCGTTTAACGGTTGCCGTTTTATACGATTTCCTCGAGTTCTTTTCGAGAAAACAAAGTTTTACGGTTTTTATCGTAAAACTCGAATGATAGGTCAGATCAAGACGAAACATGAGACATTTCGACCGTGGTTCGGAACACGACCGTGTCGAAGGGCGTAAGCATTGAATCAGGGATGCGGGAGATCGAGGCTCGGGATGGTCGGTTCGACGTATGGTGAACCGAGCCGGACCGGTCCAGCTCGCCGGTTGGCGAACTGTCTGGGAAGCCTCTAGTTCGCCCAACGACGAACTAGTCGGGACGGGACTAGTTCGCTGTTGGGCGAACTAGTTGGAAAGAGACTAGTTCGCGGTTTACGGCGGTTTCGTGCTTATCTCGGACGATCGTGTAATCGACGTTTGTTTCATTTTTTCGAGATAACGATCTTCCGAGTTTTTTGCGGATTTCCTTTGTTCGGAAATCCCTTTTAGAGTTATAAAAAGATTTCTCGAGTTTTATAAATCGATTCTTCGAGTTTTATAAACGATTCTTCGAGTTTTATAAAATGATTTCTCGAGTTTTATAAAACGATTCTTCGAGTTTTATAAAACTATTCTTCGAGTTTTATAAAACGATTCTTCGAGTTTTATAAAACGATTCTTCGAGTTTTATAAAACAATTTCTCGAGTTTTATAAAACGATTCTTCATGTTCTATAGAACGATTCTTCGAGTTTCATAAAACGATTCTTTGATTTTTATAAAACGATATTTTGAGTTTTATAGAACGATTTCTCGAGTATTATAGAATGACTTCTCGAGTTTTATAAAATGATCTCTCAAGTTTTATAAAACGTATTTTTTTTTTACTTTTGCGGAGACTTTTAGCCATCGATTCCGTCGTGACCGATTTTGACACCAACAATATGGCAAGCTAGTCACGTCACGGATAGCTCGCCATACGGCGAGCTAGTCGCTTCACGGATAGCTCGCCGTATGGCGAGCTGGACCGATCCGGTTCGTCTCGTCGTACGTCGAGCTGATTACCTGAGCCTCGATCTCACACATCCTCGATTCAAGGCATAGATCTTTCGGCTCGATCATGTTCCAAACCATGGTCGAAATGTCTCTCGTTTCGTCTCGATCCGTCCTATCGTTCGAGTTTTACGATAAAAACTGTAAAGTCTTGTTTTCTCGAAAGAACTCGAGGAAATCGTGTAAAACGGCAACGGTTAAACGAAACACCAAACATTGCCTAAACTATACGATTTACTCGAAATTTTTCATGAGAAATCGTAAATAACGCGTTTTTAATAAAACTTCAAGTGAATCGTAGTAAACGGCAACGATTGACCGAAACATCGAACATTGCCAAACTTTACGATGAACTCGAGAAACTTATTTAAAAAAACGCCGTTGCATCAGGAAACGATCTCATATAAAGTCGTAAAACGGTTATGTCGCAAAATGGTCCGGAAAGTCCTAGAACGCGATAAAAGCCTCTCTTGCGACTTCAACGAAATGTAACCAAAAGATACGATGAAGTTTTGACGATTTGCTCGCAGAAAGAAGATAAATGTCAAATTTTAAGATAAATGTCAAGTTTGAGGATAAATAGAAGATTTCCGCAGGAAAAAAGGAAAGATAAAGATAAATGAAATATTCTCGTCAAACTCGAATCTGGGCGAAATGGAAGGACGAAACCGCCAAGGAAGGGAGTATAAAAGCAAATGGCATAGGACAGAAGCAGAAGATGAGTTTTCAGAGCTTTCACCACCAAACTTAGCATTTAGGAATATTTCGGTTTTCGTTATCGAGTTGCGTCTCAACTAGGGTTTTAGTCTTAGATTGCTAGGGTTAGGAATCTCGCCGACGGCTCACGCAGCTAAGACTACTCTTGTTGTACTGTTCTTACACGAATTCGGAATAAGAATTTATTCATATTAATTGCGTTCATGATTGCTTGTGTGCGGTTCCGCATATAGCCGGGTCCTTTGGGAAATTAGGGTTTACTCTAAATTCCCTTATTTACGATATCATGACAGTAGGTGAATTTTGGTTCCCACAGTTTGGAGCTAGAAGGAGGGGGGGGGGTCGAATCTATCTTACACTCGAGCCGCAGCACGCTCAATCGAGAAACGATGACTGGTGACAACCAAACTCGCGACGACAGCGATAACGTTGATAAAACACCACCACCACAAGATGAGTCCGCGGCCAACGCTACAAACGCTAACGCCGAGACCATTGAAAAGATGCTTTTTGACTTTTACAAAAAATTGGAAGAGCAGGAAAAGCTCATTGGTTTATTCGCAAAACAGGTCGTAACCCTAACTGTGAAAACCAGAGCGACTCGCCCCCGCGGAACCACTAAGATCCGCGGAAGGAGGCTCGATCTCGTGACTCTTATGGATTGCCCCAGAACCGAGCAGGGTAACTTACGGGAGAAAGACTCCAAAAAAGATAACCCTGACGCGACGCTAAAGGAATCGGACAAATCTCCTACTCGCGAACAGCACACCGAGGGAGACAGCGTCGAAAGGGTTAACCTGGAAACAAGCGACCAAGCCGACTCGTCAGACGAGGACGCGGATGTCCATCCTAGGAGAAGGAAAACTCGCAGCCCTCTGCCGGAGTCTTCTCCCGAGCGTTCTCTTACTGGATACGAGGAGGAGCTCTATTTTGCGCGACTCGCAAAAACAGCCGAGGAACGGTCTCCAGTTAGTCGCAGCAAACGCCGACGAGGTCGGAAAACTGCCGGCGACTTAACTGAGATCTGCAATCTCCACGAGTATATTACTAAAACGGCCGCAGCGGTGAAAGCGGTGAAGTCTCAAATTCACCACGCTACCAGCGCCGTGCCTGAAATCGATCGGCTCCTATACGAGTCTCGGAAACGCCTTTTACGGCCCGCATCACCGAGGTCAAGCTACCCGATCCAGGAAAGCTCAAGGTGCTGACTTACGACGGGACGGCTGATCCCAAAGCGCACCTACAGGCCTTCCATATTACCATGGGAAGAGCCAAGCTCAAAGATCACGAAAAAGACGCAGGCTACTGCCGTCTTATCATCAAAAACCTAGAAGGAGCAGCTCTCGAGTGGTTCGCCAAACTTAGGTGGAATTCAATCGGGAGTTTCCCCCAGCTCGCTTCCGAATTCCTGAAGCAGTACTCGATGTTTATAAATCAGGAAACCTCCGGCGCTGATCTCTGGAGCTTGTCGCAGAAGGAAGACGAATCCCTTCGCGACGTCATGGATAAGGTTAGCGGAATAAGCGACAAAGCTGCCATCGACGCACTCAGAAAATCGCTCTGGTTCAAGTCGAAGTTTTGAATGTGGATAACTCTTGAAAAACCGCGGACGATCCAGGACGCGCTCCACAAAGCTACCGATTACATAACCATCGAAGAGGAGACCAAAATCCTGTCTGAAAAGTATAAGCCGACGAAAGCTTCCGCAAAGGATATCGCGCACGAGAAAAAGCCAAAAAAGAAAAACTCTCGTAATGATAAATTCATCCATCACGAGGGGAAGGATCTCCAAGGGGCGCACAACTAAGCCATTAACTCCGGATCGGAACAAGAGTGAACTACGGGGAACACGTGGTCAAGGAATCCGAACTACGACGAGAATTCCTTCTGCGATCTCCACCAAACCCGTGGGCACTCTACCGTGAACTGTGTGGGAACCGAGATTCACACTTGTCGATTTCCGTTAAATAAGGAAACTTAGGAAAACCCTAATTTCCCAGAGGAACCGGATCTCTGCGAAAGTCAACGACAAGTAACCAAATAAATGCGGAAAATATGAAAAACGCAATAAAACGAATTTATAAAGAAAGTCGATCTTATTTCCGATTCGCGTAAGAGCGTTGCGATCATTACAAGGAATTACAAAGGCTTTGGCCGCAGGGGCCATCAGCGAGTTACAAACATAAAACCCTAGATCTAGTCGAGTCGCAGCTCGATAACGAAAGACGGAAAAAAATAGGAAAAAAGGTTTGATTGATTTCGGACTGAACCTTATGAAAGGCTGCCTACGTACCCCTTTCGGGGATCAAGTCGAACGTAGTTCAGTTGATAGAGCTGGACCAGAGATCGAACTGCCTGGGCGAGTTTGTCTAGCAATTGGGCGCCATTCATTGAAACCGAACTTGTCGAGAAAAAGCCTAAGTTTCTAAGTGCGGAAAATTCTAAGTCTAGAAAAGTTGTAAAAGTCTCAGATGAGAGCTCTGGATTTCGTCCCTCTGTTTCTGCCCTATGCATCTTGCTTATATTCTCCCTTCCTAGGCGGTTTAGTCTTTCCATTTCGCCCAGATTCGAGTTTACCGGGAATCTTCCATTTATCTTGATCTTTCCTTTTTTTCCCGCGGAAATCTTCTATATATCCTCAAACTTGACATTTATCTTCAAGTTTGACATTTATCTTCTTTTTGCGAGTAAATCGCCGAAACGTTATCGTATCTTTGGGTTAGATTCCGTTAAGATCGCGAGATGGCCTTTTATCGCGTTTTAGGACCTTCCGGGCCGTTCTGCGATAAATCCATTTTCCGACTTTGCACGGGATAGTTTCCTGATCTGATGCCGTTTTTAGTAAATTCCTCGGGCTAATCGTAAGGTTTTACGATTTACTCGACGTTTTTATTAAAAACGCGTTTTTTTTACGATTTACTAGACGTTTTTATTAAAACCACATTTTTATTAAAAACACGTTTTTTACAATTTTAACGAGAAATCTCGAATATATCGTATAGTTTAGGCAATGTTCGGTGTTTCGTTTAACCGTTGCCGTTTTATACGATTTCCTCGAGTTCTTTGTCGAGAAAATGAAGTTTTACTGTTTTTATCGTAAAACTCGAACGATAGGTCGGATCGAGATGGAACGGGAGACATTTCGGCCGTGGTTCAGAATGCGACCGTGCCGAAAGACGTAAGTTTCAAATCGGGGATACGGGAGATAGAGGCTCGGGACGTCCAGGAAGTCTGTAGTCCGTCCAACGGCGAACTAAGCCGGCTGGCTTAGTTCGCCGGTGGGCAAACTAGTCGGGACGGGACTAGTTCGCCCACCGGCGAACTAAGCCAAGCTGGCTTAGTTCGCCGGTGGGCGAACTAGTCAAGGGTCTCCTAGTTAGCCCATCGGCGAACTAAGCCAGCTTGGCTTAGTTCGCCGGTGGGCGAACTAGTTGTGACTAGTTCGCGTTTTACGGCTGTTTTGGTTTTTTTGCGGTTTCGTAAAACGGCTTCTCGGGTTTTATAAAACGATCTTCGAGTTTTATAAAACGGCTTCTCGAGTTTTATAAAACGATCTTCGAGTTCTCTAAAACGGCTTCTCAAGTTTTATAAAACGATCTTCGAGTTTTATAAAACGGCTTCTCGAGTTTTATAAAACGATCCTCGAGTTTTATAAAACGATCCTCGAGTTTCATAAAATGATCTTCGAGTTTTATAAAGTGACTTCTCGAGTTTTATAAAACGATCTTCGAGTTTTATAAAACGATATTAGAGTTTTATAAAACTACTTCTCGAGTTTTATAAAACGATCTTCGAGTTTTATAAAACGATCTTAGAGTTTTATAAAACGACTTCGAGTTTTATAAAACGACTTCTTGGATTTTATAAAACTATTCCTTTTGTATTTTTGCGGGGTCTTTTAGCCATTTATTCCGTCAGGACCGATTTTGACACCAACAAACTGCAATGTCCTCGGCGCCAGATCCCCTTCCGAAAAACGATAAGAACTCGCGAGCGGAAACTCCACCTCAAGGGAACTAGTCGGGCGAAAAACGCAGACGAAGGTAAGACGAGAAAGGTAACGATGCTAACCGCTGAAAGATCAATATTATCATTGGCGAATCGCAGTATTACAGCGACACCATCTCGTCCATCAATTCCTACCAACGAAAAGCCGAAACCGGCTCGATTTGGAAGGTGCCATCGGACAACGCCCTGAAGGGGGTGATATCCTTCGATGACGCAAAAACCAGCGGTATCGATCAACCACACGCCGATAATCTCGTCATTGACCTAGTCATAAGCGACCTAGAAGTCGCTCGAATCCAGGTCGATACTGGAAGCACCGTCAACGTAATCTTCCACAACACGTTGGCACGCTTGGGAATCGATTTATCGGAGGTCAAACCGATACCGAAGCCGTTGACTAGTTTCTCCAGCGAAACATCTATGACTCTAGGATCAATCCGACTACCGGTCGCAGCCAAAGAAGTGACGAAAATCGTCAACTTCGGAGCCGTTGATTCCCCAGCCATCTACAACATGATCATGGGCACACGCCTTGGATAAATTTCATGAAGGCCGTCCTCTCGACATATCACTTAGGCATCAAATTTCCGACCTCTATGGGAGTCGCAGCCATTTGGGAATGTCAGAGACAATCATGATCTTGCTTCTTATCCGAACATAAGCTAAGGCAATTGGCGGTCGCAATCGTGAAACCGAAACGGGCGAAGTACACACCACCGCCCGTGGAGAGCGATCCAAAACCAGTAACGGTCGAGAAGCAACAAGTTTCCGCACCCATCACTTCTACCCAACAAGAGGAGACAAACCCGGACAAAGACATCGATCCAGCATCTAAAGTGATCGAAGAGTCTGTGACAGCCGAGTAAGCATACTCCCACCAACAATCAGAACTACAAGATGGCTTGATTTACGAAAGGAATACGTAGGCAGCTCGCCTAAAGACGATTTCAGCTATCCCCCTTTCCAAAACGGGGGGGGGGGGAGTTGGTGCGTAACGAGTATTCGTATACCTAAATTTTTAAACATTAGTTTTGTAATCGAAATTTTCGAAACTTTTTAATAAAGGAAAAATTAGAATATTATAAAATCTCCGCTACTATCGAAAAGCATAAGAACAAATTCAAAACATCCGGAAATTATTTCCGCAGTAACAACTACTTAATCGTCTCTACAAAACTTATACACCAAAATATTTTCGGAAAGAACCGGCGAGACGTCGCCTAATGTCTTAGAAAAATATTTAATAAAAGTCTGTCCGTGACTATAAAATCACAAACGCTCGGCGATTGGCCCCGTCGAGCACGCTAGCCATCCAAAACAAACGCACCGACCCACTGGTCCGCATACATCTGATTAGGATAAAATAACGCGCTATAAAAGAAATCCAAATTTTTGGTCAGTACTTCCGGGAAAATTAGAAATTGTTCCCGGTGAGATGCTCGGTTCCAACCAGACGAATCATATAAGCCGAGAAACTATCGCAGATTCTAAATCGGTATGGAATCAGGTTAAAATTGCAACAGGAAAAACGAAAGCCGACTAGTCATCGCATAGCCTCAATCCAAAAGTAAACCAAGGTCTTGCCCTAAACCCAGCACACTGGTCTCTAATGTCTCAGGCATGAATCGAAAGGCATGTATCTTCGCCCACATCTAAACACTCGTGAAAATCAAAACATTCCGAGTAAACGAACCGGACGATCTACAACAAGAGTTAGATGCGAGACGACAACTCGTATTCTTCCCTCTACATCTAAAATGAAACACAGATTTCACCAACGGCCAGTCCCGGAAATGTATTTTTCAAAAGTTTTCATTCAAATACACGCTGCCCAGCGGCAAGGATTCAAAGCCACCAACGGCCAGTCCCGGAAAAACAACAACAATATCATAAAACAATAACATCATACATCTAAATCATCAAACACGGACGCCGAGCTCTGGCCAACATTAGCATCAATCCACGGTTGATCGACTTCGCCGCTCGCGTCCAGAATCTCAGGCCCGACTTCAACTGAATCCGGCGACACCACGATAGGGTTCCACTAATCCCACATGCGCGCTCTGAGATCAAATAGTTTAGGCTGCATATCTCTCCTCTAATCCAAACGCTTCATCTGCACGAGATACTCTTTGGCATACGAGTAACCCTCGTTCTGAGTAAGCGCAACCCATGAACAACACCGCGACACTAGAGGTAATCGCCGTTGGCCAGTTGAGCAACCTCGGCATTCGAGTAGCCGGTTGCAAACTGTTCACAACGGATCCTCATTTCTTCAGCAACCGCCCTTTTGCCTGCTAGGCGAGCACAACAAACTCTCTGATCAGAAAGTTCCCTAACACGGCGAGCATTAACCGCACACTCACTCCTTACACGAGCTACCTCCCTCTCAACCATTTCTTCGGTTTGGTTGGCCTCGATATCCGCCCGAAGACGAGCGACTTCTTTTTCCGCCATATCCACGCGAAACTCGGTAAGACGAGCTTCGGTGCTGGTCATTTAGGGCTCGGCTCATGGTCAGAAGGCCCTACAAAAAGAGAAGATAAGGGATCCTGTCCAATCATGAGTTGTTTCAATAAAAAAACCTTGTTAGCTTGCTCGGATCCTTTGGCAAACTCCGGAACATAGTCAGGATCGCCACTCAGGAAATTATAGGTTGATGATCCGCCCGCATTTGCCCAAACGCCTTCATCCACCTGACTATCGAGGAAATCATTGAGAATATTTTTGGGAGAGGCGGTGCGGTCGGATGCATCATCGTCAACGGCCAAGTGCTTGCCTTTTCGAGATCTCGACCTATCCCTCCTCGTCGAAGGCACATATGGGATGAATTCTCCTATGCACGGATCCTTTTCACATTGGAGAATCCAAAAAGAGCCGAGATTGAAAGAGGGCAACCGCACGATGTACACGCTGCGGAGAAAAACTGCCCCAGCTAACTTCCCCATGTTGAAGCGAAGCAGTAACAATCGGAAGATCCGCTGGAAACGAAGGTAAAGGATTGGTCTCTGCAGAAAAAAAAGCGAATAAGTAAAAAAAAAAGAAAAGAAAGAAGTAAATCGTATGCATTCGGATCGCATACTTCTCCGACCCCATGCGGTCACGAAAAAGGGAATGCAGTTCTCCTCTACTGATGCACTGTCGATACAAACGTAGAAGAAGTTTTTCTTCCAAGAAGGGTAGTTCCACATGCAACCAGTGACTATTTCCGCGCAAGGACATTAGTTAATCCTTCGCGTCAATTCCTCGGGTCTCAGTAAACCCTGGAGATGATCAACGTTAAGGATTATTCCCCGCTCGTAACTCAACGTCAAGAGACCAACAAGTTGTTGCAAGCTGCGTGGGCTCAACTGGCTGATTGACAGTCTGAGCCAATGAAGGTATCGAATAACGATCTCCGGAATCGGAAACCACAAATGACATTGCAATAGAAATACATTGTAGCACATAAAGAAACTGTCGGGCGCAACTTCATCGCTCTCTCTGGCTAGCGGGCGGCGAAACTCGACTGCCTCTGGAACTCGGCAAAACTCTCTAATGAATTCAAGACCATTGGGACGAGCCGAACTCGGGCATTCGGGAGCTTGGTTGGCATCAAACGAAGATGGGACCCAGGTCCCAGGTCTAGCGGAACTCGACTCACTTCCTATCGCCCAATACGATTCATGGTCTCGTGGGTCGACCAATTGAAACAAGGGCTCCTCTTTCAGAACTACCACTCATGGCTGCGAGCTCGTTCCTTCGGAGCTGCGGCAATTAGAACTGGTCGAGGAACAAGTTCTTCTTTTTGAAAACATGTTTGGCAACTATGAGAGAAAGAGATTCAAAGGAAGAAGAAAAGAGACAACTTTTTGAGTCTTAAGATAAGTTATGGAAGAGAATGAGTAAAGAATTTGAAAATTTACTCCATATACTTATAAGGAAAAGTTTTACTATTCAACTTTAGACTTTTGGCCATAAAAATTCCGCCTGATTCTACAAAACTTGCCGAACAAGTTCAAACCGCTCTCAAGAACTCCACGATTCTTACGAGCTGTTGGGGTCAAAATTGGTACGATGGAATCAATGGCCAAAACTTTCCGCAAAAAAAAAATACGTTTTATAAAACTCCAGAAGTCGTTTTATAAAATTCTCAGAAGTTTCCAAACAAAGGAACGGAAAACTTGGAAATCATTATCTCGGAAGAACAAAACAAACGCTGATTACACGATAACCCTAGTTAAGCACAAAACCGCAAAAACCGCATCTGCCGAGTCGCATCACGGATAGCTCTCCGTACGGTGAGCTGAACCGATCCGGTTCAGCTCGTCGTACGTCGAGCTGATTATCCCAAGCCTCGATCTCCCACGTCCTCGATTCAAGGCATACGTCCTTCGGCTCGATCATGTTCCGAACCACTGTCGAAATGTCTCTCGTTTTGTCTCGATCCGTCCTATCGTTCGAGTTTTACGATGAAAACTGTAAAGTCTTGTTTTCTCGAAAGAACTCGAGGAAATCGTGTAAAACGGCAACGGTTAAACGAAACACCGAACATTGCCTAAACTATACGATTTACTCGAGATTTTCGTGAGTAATCGTAAAAAACGCGTTTTTAATAAAACTTTGAGTGGATCGTAGAAAACGGCAACGATTGACCGAAACATCGAACATTGCCAAACTTTACGATGTACTCGAGAAACTTATTTAAAAACAGTGTTGCATCAGGAAACGATCTCGTATAAAGTTGTAAAGCGGTTTGTCGCAAAACGGTCCAGAAAGTCTAGAACGCGATAAAAGCCTATCTTGCGATTTTAACGAAATGTAACCAAAAGATACAACGAAGTTTTGACGATTCGCTCGCAGAAAGAAGATAAATGTCAAATTTGAAGATAAATGTCAAGTTTGAGGATAAATAGAAGATTTCCGCAGGAAAAAAGGAAAGATAAAGATAAATGGAAGAACCTCGATAAACTCGAATATGGGCGAAATGGAAGGACCAAACCGCCAAGGAAGGGAGTATATAAGCAAGTGGCATAGGACAGAAGCAGAAGATGAGTTTTCAGAGCTTTCACCACCAAACTTAGCATTTAGGAATATTTTTGTTTTCGTTATCGAGCTGCGTCTCAACTAGGGTTTTAGTCTTAGATTGCTAGGGTTAGGAATATCGCCGACGGCTCACGCAACTAAGGCTACTCTTGTGGTACCGTTCTTACGCGAATTCAGAATAAGAATCCTTTTGCTCTCAATCTCGTTTTTCTTAACATCTTTTTAAATATATTCATATTAATCGCGTTCTTGGTTGCTTGTGTGCGGTTCCGCAGATAGCCGGGTCCTCTGGGAAATTAGGGTTTACTCTAAACTCCCTTATTTACGATATCTTGACAGTAGGTGAATTTTGGTTTCCACACCCATGTTCTTCAGCCTTTGATTTTAATCGGTAATAACATATGGGTATTGAGATCAGTTTTTCTTAGGTTTCAGTTCTTCTGAGGCAACGAAAACGATTTGTTCTGTTTCTGATCTTGAACCTGCCATGGATATCTTGTTCTTATCAGGTTAGACGTAAGTTGAGCTTGAAGCTTATAATAAAGTAATTTATTTAAATCTTGAGAAAAAACCGATGGTCAATGGGAGTGGTCGGATCAGCTGGATCCTTGTGGTGGTTCAGAACTAAGAGTGATCGAGAAATGGAGAATGTTTAGCGAGCTCGTGTCTAGTCTTCCTTAGCCAATCTCGTGGATTTAAAGGTGAGTCTAGATAGATGATTGATGAGTTGATGAATGAGTATAGCATGACTACATATTGGATATGGTTGATTAATTAAGGAGTAATCATGGATTAATTAAGGAGTGATTATGGTTGACTGATTAAGTATTATTTCTTGATCTATATTTATTTATGAAGTATTTACCTAGTGTAAATACTTAAGAACTACTAAGAATAATTCTTTGAGGTTTATCCCGAGCCTTAGTACTTGTTCTCAAGTACTAATATATAAGTATACTATTAATACTATAAGTATGAATCGTGTGAAGTCTTATTGTATACTCACTCAACTGAAAGTCCCACATTGCCGTGAATTGGTCCTGCGATATGGATCAAGGTCATGAAGACACGATGATGGGGTTGCACCCTAGAGACCGTGTAACTGCATGCAGCGTTGGATGTTCTATCTTGGAATATCTGATGGAGATGATGGTTATATTTATTCCCCGCTAGGTTCGGTTAGCCTTGGTAGTTTTCCGAGTTTAGCATATATATATATATATATATATATATAATGAGTATGAGTGATTGGCAGTATCGTGGAGGTGATGTTTCAGATGGATTCACATTGATCAAATGATAGGACTTATATATATATAGTTATGGAATATATTTCTTCTGCATACAAATGGAGTTCACTGTTCGGGATATTATTAATATGTGTTGGGGTGTGGGATTAGACTCACTGAGTAAACTAGTTACTCATGACTCATTTTTAATGCAGGTAACCAGTAGGCGGGAGACCTTTACTATAGAACGGGAAGAAACGGCTTCAGCCAGCGGTAGATTTATTATCCCTGAAAAGTCGTTTCATATATCTTATGTATAATGTTTGTTAACCGAAAAACCTCGAGGTTAATACTTAACGTTTTGTAAGATGCTTTTGAAAGAATATTATATAATGTATAAAGAATGTTTCTTTAAGTACGAGTTCCATACAATATTAGTCCTTGTCCGGACGAACCAACTATTGGGTTGTACCTAATAGGATATATATGTGTACTTAGGCAATTGGATTTAAGGTACTTGGATTTATTCCGGGAACTTTGAGCTAATCGTTTATGTGCACATAGTGGCTTCTTTGGTTTGGTTTAAGTTACTAGTGATTGGCTGTGCATGTTCTTGTTTGATTGTAGCACAGCAGGTTGAGTGAACTTGTACTTAGACCAGATCGGGGGTATCACAAAGGTGGTATCAGAGCATGGTTATACGATGCTTGAATGGGACTTGTTTTAAACGTTTTTCGAGTCGAAATGAGTCGCAAGGATAATTAGGATGTGCTGGCTGGTTCCTTCATCTTAGGATAGATAGTCATGGGTAGTTACCTTACTGTTATCTTTCATACCAGATGCACCATGACAAGCTCGATGAGATGGAGCGTACTTACTGATTTTGATCCCGTCAAGCTTGGGTTTTCTACCGTCATGTTTGAGATTTCTATCTTCATGCTCGGAGTTAGTATCGTCATGATTTCCTGCGGTGCTTATAATTTCTAGTATGGATACAGATCATTCAAAGATATATGGGACATAGTTGACGCATCGATTACATCTTCGAACCCATGTGATATCGATGTCAAGGTGGACGTTGTTTGTGATGATCCAGTTCAGAGCGATCCGACTGTATATGTACACTCAGACACACTTGTTCTTCCGGTAGCCCAGGTCTATCCATCTTATGCTCAGATATACCAGTACCAGAACCGTACCAGCCTAATTGATTTAGCATTTGTTTCAAGCTAAGCGTTCATGGTGGAGATAGTTCGACTGTAGTACAAGACGATGAACGCAGCAACCCTATTATGTTACAATGAAACATCTTGAAGCTTATGATGAAAAGAAGTAGTTGGGACAACAAGATACCAAGGAAGCACTAAACCGTTAGATGTAGATTTTGGGATTGAGGAAGACTTCGAATGCAGCACTGGAAGAAGATGACTGACGTTGAGGATTTCAAGAAGTATTTGGAAGCATACGACATCAAAAAGGATGCAGTAAGTCTGTGATTAAGCGCCAAGCATCCTTTTGGGAATGTTAGTCCAAGTTAGGCAGATTTCTTTCGAGAGTTCAAGATGGAGTGTTTTCTACCCAAAGCATGGGACCGATTGGAGTTTTAACTTATGGAGTTGGTACAGGGAGATGTTCACACCAAGATTTCGAAGTCGAATGAATCTGATTCATCCATTATGGTTTGGAGGATGTGCCAACAACCATGAAGATGTTTTATAAGGACTTAGAAAATATCTTTTTGAGAAAACAAGAGGTAATGGAGTTGTAGAGCTCTGAGGAGATTGTAGAGTGTCACGTGAATGTCAAGGGAGTGGATACTGCCAATGAAGCTTCTTCTAGCCATTAAGACCGTTCAAAGGCTATGAGGTTCAAATCGAAGGTTAGTTTCAGAAATGGATCAAGAATGACAATGGGGAATATTTTGGTTAGACGTTTCATCAGATCAAGACCAAGGAACCTGAGTTGTTATGGTTTTAGCTAGCAAGGAAAGTATGGTGATGATTGTTCAAGTATATAAAATCCTTAATTGCTTATGTAATTCACGCTTCGGTGGTGCCAATATTGAGTACTTAGGTTATCATAACATGGCCCATGAAGTTACCTGATCTTGTTACCTATACTTAGGATACTACTTGATAAACTTGTTCTCTTTTCCTTACCATTAGTCCCTAACCAAGTGTTTGGCTATTTGGGTAGAGTCTACACTTTATAGTTGCCTCGACCGTCAAAACCTCTGAAAAGGTCCAATCACATGTTTGTTTCTTATCCCACTGCGTGTTGTGTGCATTTTAAAAATTTATGAATGATTAAATAGATAAGTGAAGGTGTGATCAAGGTGTCATAAGAGACCTTGCCTATGGACGGAATTTTCCGCCCATATTGTGTTTGATGCGGGAACAACACATAGATGTAGTTCCCGGGTAGTGTCATTGTTTTAGGAAGGATTCACTTTTGTGAATACGAGTATGCCGTTCTTATTCGTGGAAGTACTGGCTTCCATTTAGAGTTATGGTATGCCTTCGTATGCCCTCCCCATTCCTTAGTACTTCCATTAGAGCAGTTTTTTTCTATCTAGAGTGAGATTGGCTATCTAGTTACCGAGCTCAATTAGGATATGGTTGAGGAAATAAGTCTTTTGGAGAAGACCAGTCACCATTGGCCTGCAGTGGTATTCAACTAAGTATTGGAGCATCGCTCATATCAGTCTGGAGACTTACAAACCTTTTAGGAAAAGATGAAGTGGTGTAGTCCATTATCTTCATCATTGGACGGAGGGAAGATAACAAAGAGCAGAGTATTGAGGATAGTTGGATAACTAGGGAACAAGAAGATTTGACATCTTAGAAGTAAACCTTTCAGTATTCGTGTTGAGCATGGATTCACTGAAATAGCCTAGGTATCTCGCCAAGTAGTTCTATCCGAGTTCAAGTAGCAGTCAGAAGATTTATTTGGAGAAAGATTTCATTCGACTTAGTTATTTTCTGTGGAGCGTACCTGTGTCAATGGTAAAGAAGAAGAACCAGATTTTGCGGTTATGTTCGAGTATCGTAAATCAAGGACGTGACCATTAAGGTCAAGTATCAAGTTCTAGAATTTAATTATGGTTAAGATCGGCCGCAAGGTGCAGTTTTATTCCAAGGACGTTTGATGGACACTTCACGTTGTAGTAAGTATTTCTGCAAGGAAACTGGAAGTTAGATCCCTTAGTCAGTAAGTAGAACAAGGCGTTGTTGCATATTTAGAAAAGATCGCTTCTACTACATAATGGTCGTACTCAATTTCAGTTATCGAGATTCGAAGTTCTGTGGATTGGCCGGTTACCATCAGAAGTTTGTTCAAGAGTTAGAAACCATATACACCAATGAGCTGATCGATTTAGAATGGTGTTACCTTGGAATGGAGTAAAAGTATTGATGAAGTATGAAATCAGTTAGAGGAAGTATCTACGCCTATGCATATCTTAGACGTGCATGAGCCTAACCAGCCATATACTACTACATATAAGTATTATGTGTTGGTCAAGGTGAATGCTAATGCAAGACGATAGGGTAATCATTTATGCATCAAGGAGGCTAAAGAAAGATAAGTTAAATTATCTGATGCACGAGTTGAAGTTGGCAGTCGTTCTGTTGCACATCAAATTTAGTGATCATTTAAATATGGAGAAGGAATACACGTTTTCACTGATCAAAGAAGACTTAGGAAGAGTAAATGATATTGCTTATGCTTTAAGAAGAATGGATATTTATAATGATATGGAGCAGGATCTCAAGAATCATGGAGCAGAATGGGGAGTGATTTATTTGGCTGCCTTATAAGGAGAGGATAGAGAACCTTCGAGATTGCAAGTGGTAGATATAGTTGGCTTATTCATTTGTATTTGAGGAACTCAGTTAAAGAATGAGAACTTAAGGAAATCATAGGAGGAACTTGGTGAAGAGAATATCAGTAAATAATACAAGAACAATGTCATGCAAAAGAACTTAATGTTCCAGAGAATCAGAAAGCGGAGACGTGAGAGAAGGAACCCAAATTCTACCTAAAGTTAAGCAGATGTAAAGTGAACCCCGAGGAAGATTGGAGAGTGCAAGGAAAAAGGTATAACCATAAGGCATATGGGAATGTCCAAGTTGTTAAGAGATCAGAGGATGTAACAACAGAGAAAGTGTGAAGTCATCATACAAGATTACTTCGTTAGAAAATCAACTTTGGTATAGGCGGACTTGTTGATTCCTCAGTTGCTGGACAGAATAAGGAAATCAGAAAGCAATAAGACAAGACTTGGATATGAGAAACATCAGAGAGATTGAGTTGTTCAGAAGATTATGAAGAGGGTCTCAGTTATATCAGAAGTGTATATAATGCTGTAAGAGAAATCATTCTTGGAATGGGTGTGTGTGTGTATTTGAGAGTAGCACCCTTGGTCTGAATCATGTTAGCATGATTGATCGTGCATGTTCTTGTTTGATTGTTGCACGGTTAATCAAGTTGACATTGACCAGACCGGAGATGTTATTTTTTCGTATGGCACATCACCTCATATTTCCATGATCATTGATCTGGAAGCAAAGCAGATAGAAAATTTTCAGAAGTGATGGTATTCGGAGATTCAATGATGTCAACAGAAGTATGGAAACCACAGTTGACGAGAGTTGTAATGAATTTGGTTATTCTTGAAAGTGGCTGCGATGAAAAGAAAGAATTGTTTTAGGAAGGTAGGGAAATCTGCAGATCGTCTGTAATGAGTTGTTAAGAGTTGAAAAGGTTATCTGTTGACCTGAGCTTGTTTCAGTTATGCAGCTAGTGAGCCGATGTTGCATAATCCTATATCAGACCCATTATGATAGAACTGGTGAGACCAGAAAGCCTTAAACCTCAACTCACTTATCCTAAAGGTCCGTTAAGGATAGGTGAGCACCATATCAGAAGATTGGAGAATCATAAAAGTTTGTAGGTTCAAGTATTTGGTGAACCAACCATCAGTTGCTTTGACACGGGCATATGAGGATAAGTTCAGAGCTGATTATTTACACTCTTTGCACAGACTCCAGTTGCAGTAGAGGACGTATCTATGTTTTGAGAATTCGGGGACGAATTCTTTTTATAGGGGGAAGAATGTAATAACCCTCACGAGCCAGTTAATTTTTGGTCGAGAATAACTCCGCTCGACCAGATCGAAGTTGGTTCGATCAGAATTAAAATAAAGTCGACCCAGTGAATTAATATCTCGATGGGACTGTCTTGTGGTCGAAAGGCCTCCCATTGATAGTTCTGTTCGAGTTTTAATTATGTAGGTCGAATTTTATTGAAGCTAGGCAAGCTTAGTTGAAATCAAGACGAGATTCGAAGGACAAGAAATGTTTGGTCGAAAACTGTCCGGAATTATCGATAAGTTTCTTTACTAAATTCCGACCAGTCTAATACCTTCACCAGATGGTCTGTTTGCTTCCTCAGTAAATCAGTCACATGAGTTGCTACTACTTTCTTGCTTGCTTCCTTAAAATCACATGAAAGTCACAAGCTGGTTGCTTGTTTAATAAAACAAATTAAGCTTTCTTCAAAGGAGGGAAATGACTGCAATTTGCTTTGGTTTAACTAAACCCTCAGCTGAAGCAACCACTTATGATATAAAACACCATCTTCTATCCTCTGGACGTCCTGTTGTACAAGAAAAACCAGAGAAAATTTCAGAGAGAAAGAGAGAAAGAGAGAAAGAAAGAGATAAAAATCTGTNTAATAAAACAAATTAAGCTTTCTTCAAAGGAGGGAAATGACTGCAATTTGCTTTGGTTTAACTAAACCCTCAGCTGAAGCAACCACTTATGATATAAAACACCATCTTCTATCCTCTGGACGTCCTGTTGTACAAGAAAAACCAGAGAAAATTTCAGAGAGAAAGAGAGAAAGAGAGAAAGAAAGAGATAAAAATCTGTGAGAAAAACTCATGCAAAAATTCAGAAAAAAATCATAAGAGATGTCTGAGCATGGAAGACCCTTTCTCTGCCTCTTGTGACTTAATCAGTGAGTTTTGGAGTGTTTAAAAGTTGAAGGTTTGGCGTCCTGAAGTTGAGAATCACCCATGTTCTTCAGCCTTTGATTTTGATCGGTAATAACATATGGGTATTGAGATCAGTTTTGCTTAGGCTTCAGTTCTTCTTAGCAACCAAAACGATTTGTTCTGTTTATGATCTTGAACCTGCCATGGATATCTTGTTCTTATCAGGTTAGACGTAAGTTGAGCTTGAAGCTTATAACAAATTAATTTATTTAATCTTGAGAAAAACCGATGGTCAATGGGAGTGGTCGGATCAGCCGGATCCTTGTGGTGGTTCTGAACGAGAGTGATCGAGAAATGGAGAATGTTTAGCGAGATCGTGTCTAGTCTTCCTTAGCTAATCTCATGGATTTAAAGGTGAGTCTAGATAAATGATTGATGAGTTGATGAATGAGTATAGCAAGACTACATATTGAATATGGTTGATTAATTAAGGAGCAAACATGGATTAATTAAGGAGTGATTATGGTTGATTGATTAATTATTATTCCTTGATCTATATTTATTTATGAAGTATTTACCTAGTCTAAATACTTAAGAACTACTAAGAATAATTCTTTGAGGTTTATCCGGAGCCTTAGTACTTGTTCTCAAGTAATAATATATAAGCATAATATTAATACTATATTTATGAATCATGTGAAGTCTTATTGTATACTCATTCTCCCAAATGTCCCGCATTGCCGTGAATTGGTCCTGCGATATGGATAAAGGTCACGAAGACACGATGATGGGGTCGCACCCTAGACACCGTGTAACTGCATGCAGCGTTGGATGTTCTATCTTGGAATATCTGATGGAGATGATGGTTATATTTATTCCCCGCTATGTTCGGTTAGCCTTGGTGGTTTTCCGAGTTTAGCATATATATATATATATTATGAGTATGAGTGATTGGCGGGTATCGTGGAGGTGATGTTCAGATGGATTCACATTGATCAAATGATAGGCCTTATATATATATAGTTATGGAATATATTTCCACTGCATTCAAATGGAGTTCACTGCTTGGAATATTATTAATATGAGTTGGGGTGTGGGATTAGACTCACTGAGTAAACTAGTTACTCATGACTCATTTGTAATGCAGGTAACCAGTAGGCAAGAGACCTTTACTATAGGACGGGAAGGAACGGCTTCAGCCAGCGGTAGATTTATTATCCTTGCAAAGTCGTTTCATATATCTTATGTATAATGTTTGTTAAACTAAAAACCTCGAGGTTAATACCTAACGTTTTGTAAGATGCTTTTGAAAGAATATTATATAATGTATAAAGAATGTTTCTTTAAGTATGGGTTCCATATGATATTAGTCCTTGTCTGGACGAACCAACTATTGGGTATTACTCGGTTGGGTTGCAAAGCCTTGGGTTGTACCTAATAGGATACATATGTGTACTTAGGCAATTGGCTTAAGGTACTTGGATTTATTCCACGAACTTTGAGTTAATCGTTTATGTGCACATTGTGGCTTCTTTGTTCTTGTTTGATTGTTGCACAGCAAGTTGAGTCAACTTGTACTTAGACCAGATCGGGGGTGTTACAGGTTGTCTCTTGAAAAACAAAAGAAAATGAATAAAATCAAAATCCTAGACCAAAAAAGCATGCATTTGAATCACGATACCTGTGGGAACCGAAATTTACACCGTCGATTTCCGGTAAATAAGGAAACTTAGGAAAACCCTAATTTTCCAGAGGAACCGGATCTCTGCGAGAGCCAACGACAAGTAACCAAATAAATGCGATAAATATGATAACACGAATTAATAAAGAAAGTGGATCTTATTTCGAATTCGCGTAAGAGCGTTGCGATCATTACAAGAGATTACAAAGGCTTTGGCCACAGGGGACGTCAGCGTGTTACCTAGTTATAGAAACATAAAACCCTAAACCTAGTAGAGTCGCAGCTCGATAACAAAAGACGAAAAAGATAAGAAAAAAGGTTTTGATTGATTTCAGACTGAACCTTATGAAAGGCTGCTTACATACCCTTTTCGAGGATCAAGCCAAACGTAGTTTAATTGATAGAGCTGGACAAGAGATCAAACTGCCTGGGAGAGTTTGTCTAGTAATTGAGTGCCAGTAATAGAAACCTAACTTTTCGAGAATAAAGAAAATTTCTAAGTGCAGAGAATTCTTAGTCTAGAAAAGCTGTAAAAGTTCTGAGATGAGAGCTCTGAAACTCGTCCCTTGTTCTTGTCCTCGACCTTCTGCTTATATACTCATTCTCTAGGCGGTCGTTCTTTCCTTTTCTGCTCCGATTCGCGTTTGTCGGAAATCTTCCATTTTTCTCGATCTTTCCATTTTTCTTCGGAAAATTTCTATTTTCGTCTTCAAACTAGAAAATTACCCATTCTTGAGAGTAATGATTAAAATGTCATCGTATCTTCGGGAAGTATCTTGTCTAAAGTCGCGAGTGGGCTTTTATCGCGTTTTAGGACTTTCCGAGCTGTTTTGCGATTTAGCCGTTTTACTACTTTAGATGAGATCGTTTCCTAATACGATGCCGTTTCTTATAAAACATCTCGAGTTATTCATATATTTTGGAAATGTTTGGTGTTTTGTTTAAATGTTCCTGTTGTATACTATTTACTCAAGGTTTTCCGAGAAAACAAGTCTTTAGCGGTTTTTTATAAAACATCTCGAGTTAATAATATTGTTTGGCAATGTTCGGTGTTTTGTTTAACCGTTGCCGTTTTATACGATTTACACGAGGTTTTCCGAGAAAACAAGTCTTTAGTGCTTTTTTATAAAACATCTCGAGTTAATCGTATAGTTTGCAATGTTCGGTGTGTTGTTTAATCGTTGTCGTTTATACGATTTACTCGATGTTTTACGGGAAAACACGTCTTTTATAATTTTTTAATAAAAAATCTCGAGTTAATCGTATAGTTTGGTGTTTCTTTTAACTGTTGCCATTTTATACGTTTTACTCGAGGTTTTACGACAACACACGTCTTTTACAGTTTTTTCATAAAACTCAATAGTAAGGTGGATCGAGACAAAATGAGAGACATTAGGATCACGGTTCAGAGTACGATCGAGTCAAGGGGCATGAATGGTTTAGTTCAGGTCGCCTGTCGGCGAGCTGGACAAGGATGTTCAGCTCGCCTGTTGGCGAGCTGGACGAGGATGTTCAGCTCGCCAACACGAGAGCTGGTCGGGCAATGCCAGCTCGCCTATTGGCAAGCTGGACAAGAATGTTCAGCTCGCCAACAGGCGAGCTGGTCGGGAAAGGCCAGATCGCTTGTTGGCGAGCTGGACAAGGCTGTTCAGGTCGCCAACAAGCGAGCTGGTCAAGCAGGGCCAGCTCGCCTGTTGGCGAGCTGGATGGTTGTTCGGTTTTGATCTTTTCTCGTTTTCTCGACCCGAGATCCTTTCGGAGAATATAAGGAGAAGTAATCATAGACGTTGATTTCGAGGTCACGGTTTTTGACCCCAACAAACAAGGCGGTCTTTTTTGATTATTTCATACTTTGATATGAGTTTTCCGTAACTTTATATCTCCTTAGAAATTCTATAGTTTCTTGTACGCTTTTTCCAGAACTTTTAGCCATTGATTCCGTCGTGACAGATTTTGACCCCACAGTTAGCCCCCAGCTTGTTAAAACCTTGATCTTCTAGTGTGAGGTTCTAGCGAGTGATTAGAGGATTTTAGGCAAGTTAGTCATTTTAGGTGGAATTTATGGTTGAAAAGTTCTGTTGAAAGTGGTCTTCCCACTCTCATTGGAATGGAAAGCGGTAGGATTGGGGCTGCGCCTAGTGAAGGCTGCCTACGTACCCTCTTGAAAGGATCATCCTTTCGTAGTTCGTTTTAGAGTTAAGATTCGTGTGATATGTTTTCCAATGAGACCTTTACAGTCTAGTTACGTGTAGAGATTATCGAACATGACGATGTCGATGGTGTTTTGTATCAGCCTTGAGGCTTGCCTCGTAGGCTGTTTGCTTCGACCGAGTGTGGCCATTATCTTTTTGGACTGGCCGTATGAAGCTTCGAATCCGTGCCGCTTGGCGCCCGTCTTTTGAATTGTGTTTTGCGTTTTAAGAGCAAGTTTGTATTCGTATGAATGTGGAGGGAAGAATATAAGTTGTCATCCCATAGTCTAACTCTTTTTTGTAGATTGATCTAATCGTTTGCTTGTTTTATGATGTTTAGAATCTCGTGAGCGTTTAGATATGGAAAAGAGACATGCCTTTAGAATCTCATTTCATGCCTTGAGACGTTACAGACCAGTGAACTGAATTTAGGGTAAGACCTAGGTTTACTTTTGGTTTTAAGGTTTGCGATGACTAATCGGTGTTCATTTTTCCTGTAGGGATTTTAACCTGATTCAGTACCGATTTAAAGTTCACGATAGGTTCTCGGCTTATACCACTTATCTGGTCGGAATCGAGCATCCCTGAAGGTGCTGACCAAAAATTGGATTTCTTTATAGCGCTATTAACCTTGTGTCAGGTGTATGAGAGCTATCTCTGTGAGATAACTTAAATTTTCTTAGGACTGTTGCGAGTTTGTTGTGATAAGCAACAAACTTAGGTTGTAGATGTTACCGTTTCTTGGGCCTTCGCGAAGGAAACTTATCTTAAGAAGTTTTGTAGGTTTTATAGTTGCGGATGGACTGTTGGGTCTTCCAAGAAAGTGATTTTATCGAGGAAGGTATTTTTGTCAAAAAATGTTCTTCATGCGTCTGAGAGGTCTCGCAATGCCAAAGATTGTTTTTTCTTTCATATGTCGCAATTCGTGTTCAAAACGTTTGCGGGCTTGAAGATGTTGCGCGGTGTTGCAAAGGTTTTGTCATAACCCTGCTTTACAGGAACACTTTGGTTTGTTTGCGGACATTCGCAGCAAAAACTTACGTTCCTGCTTGGATGTTATGTAGTTTGATTTGTGCTAGAGCAATTAGGACCGAGGGGTCGCGTAAGTTTGTTCCTGAAACGTAGCGTCTTTAATTACAGTGCTTTGTGAAGTCTTGACCTTCTGAGATCTTTTTCATATATTTTAAGGATAACTCGTACGGCTCCAGGAGCTCTGTTAAGATGTTTTCTTACACATCGTATTTTGTAGGCAACTCACTTCGGAAATAGAGTGAATTGTGAGAATACAGAACTTGGTCGATTTTTGACAAGTTTGCATTATCCGTTGAATGTATTGGCTTGGCGTGAAGGTTTTATTCAGCCGCATAGCCACATGCGTTGTTAGTAGAGGATTAGACCACGACACTTTCGTGCTATCAATAAGGTCGAGTCGGTTTGTAAACTTGGACTCGGCATTGAAGTGAAGCGTGATCCGACAAGGGCCAAGTAGCGTTTGTAGAGATTGATGTGCCAAGTATGTCCATGGTTGTAGAAAAAGTTTTTCCTTTTTAGGTTCGATTTATACAATGAAAGTTTTGTAATCTTTTCTTTGTTCGTATGGAAGTTGTTTCTTTTTTACCCGAGGGAGACAGAGCCTAAGAAGCTCAATGCAGAGCCCGTGCGGAGTCGTTTGCGGGGTAGTTTCATTCTCGGATGTAATCAAGAGGAATGAGATCGGATGCTCGTGAACCGAAGGGCTAAAGAAAGAGATATTTCAGATCGTGGTGCGAGAAAAAAAAAGTTTAGATTGGTCGTCCAGCGTCAAACCGTATGGCTTTGATATATGGATAGTTTCTTGCAGTCACTCACGGAGTTTTACCAAAGGTTATTTCTCCGAGATCTAGTAGCGAAACCTTTTAGCGGGTTTCTTGAGCGGATTAGGATCACTTGACCAGAAATAGGATCAGTCGGTGAGAAGGAAGGATGTGTTCCCTATTGCTGCTTCTAGTGTTCTCGATTTTTCTTTTGCCACAAATTTTCTTGATATTATTCTGTGACTCGCTTGGTTCGACGGAAAATGAGAGCAATGCTTAGATGCCTAAAGATTTCTCGTATAATTTTTTCGACTCTTATACGAAACTTGTTTTATCAAGTTAGAAAAGATCTTTATGACTTCGGAAAATCATCGAGTTTCATTCAGAGGTTTTTTAAACGCCTGACTGCGATGAGAGATGCTGTATAGTCATCGAGATTATTTCCCAGACGTGTTGGATCAGTCTTCAGCGTTGAGACGGATCTTTGATTGTCGTTTGCTTTTAGGATGATTATGACGAGGCATCGTATTGTCCAAATATTTTTCCGCCTATTTTTGCGAGAGTTTGCTCTATAGAAAGCGTTTTTTGGATGCGAGGAAAAATGTTTTTTTTTTTTTGAATATGGGAGTATACGAGTATAGTATACTCACCTACTCCCTTATTTTAAGACTAAAGATGAATTCCTTTTGAAGGACTGGGATTATCGACTATCTGGGTTGATTAAAGACCATGGTGGATTGACGATGACTTGGAGTATGTTTGTTTTACGGAAATTTCTAGGAACGAGTCAGTTTTAAGACGACGTCAGTGTCTCTAGTTACTTCTTTCTTTAAGCAATGAGATGAGTACGCTCGAATGCGCGGCGAATGTTTCTCAGTTGTATGAGAGATTGGATCGGTTTGCGAGTTATCCCTGAACAGTTAGAGAACAATAGATCGAGATTGACGAAAATTGCTTACGACTTAGCATGCTAGACTATCCCCCTAAATTCTAAGTTCCCTAGGTTTTATGGCAGTTTACAAGCGTTTTCGAATCACACATACCTTAGTTTCATCGATGATTTGGGACTGCCTCTTCTTCGTTCTTCGTCTTTTGACTTGAATCGGTACCAACAAGAATATCAGAGTGAGGAAGGGATTTCAATGTCGGAGTTTATGTTCTTTTTTCTTCGTACTGCTGGTTTTACTTAACTGACTAGGTGTGCTTCGTATATTGTTAAAAAATCCATCATACGTTTATGATTAGATGTTTTTGACTTAACGTGGCAGACTTTCGTAAAACCGGATTGCGTTTAGAGAGTTCAAATCTCTCGTATAGTTTAGGCAACTTTTTTTTTGAGTCAACCGTTTGCGTTTTAGACGATCGATTCGAGTTCTACAAGAAAGCATGTCTTTGTGGTTTTTATCGTAAAAATCCAACGGTTACTCTGATGGGACGAAACGTAAAGTGTTCCGACCGAGATTCGAGATTGAAACGTTTCGGTCCGTCAAGCTTGTTCAACTCGCCCACTGGCGAGTCGGTGAGTACAATCCGGACTCGTCGAGCTGAAATTTTTCCGTCGTAGAATCTCAACGCAAAACTTCGATTGAGACGAAACGAAAAGCAGTGTGATTATTGTTTGAAGTATGATCACGCTTGTTGGGGTCAAAATCGGTACGACGAAATCAATAGCCAAAACTTCTTGCAAAAAGATAAAAAATACGTTTTACAAAACTCGAGAAATCATTATATAAAACCCGAGAAATCGTTTTATAAAACTCGGGAAATCGTTTTATAAAACTCAAAAAATCGATTTATAAAACTCGAGAAATTGTGTTATAAAACTCGAGAAATCTTTTTATAAAACTCGAGAAATCGTTTTATAAATCCAAAAGAGATTTCTGAACAAAGGAAATCCGCAGAAAACTCGGAAGATCGTTATCTCGGGAGAACGAAACAAACGTTGATTACACGATCGTCCGATTTAAGCACAAAACCGCGAAAAACCAAAACCGCCGTAAAACACGAGCTAGTCCCATCACGACTAGCTCACCGAACGGCGAGCTAGTCTCGTACCAACTAGCTTCCCGAACAGCGAGCTAGTCCCGTCCCGACTAGCTCGCCGAACGGCAAGCTAGAAGCTTCGCGGGCAGCTCGCTGCACGGCGAGCTGAACTGGTCCGGTTCGGCTCGCCGTACGTCGAACCGACCGTCTCCAGCATTGATCTCCAACATCCCCGATTCAAGGCTTACGTCCTTCGACACAATCTTGTTCCGAACACGGTCGAAATGTCTCCCGTTTCGTGTCGATCCGTCCTATTGTTCGAGTTTTACGATAAAAACTGTAAAACTTTGTTTTCACGAGAAGAACTCGAGGAAATCGTATAAAACAGCAACGGTTAAACGACACACCGAACATTGCCTAAACTATACGATATATTCGAGATTTTTCGTAAAAATCGTAAAAACGCATTTTTAATAAAAAACGTTGAGTAAATCGTAAAAGCGCCAATGATTAACCGATAAATGAACATAGCTAAACTTTACGATTAACTTGAGGAACTTATAAAAACAGCATTTGATCAGGAAACAATCTCGTATAAAGTCGCAAAACAGATTTATCGCAAAACGGCTCGGAAAGTCCTAAAACGTGATAAAAGCCTATCTCGCGATCTTAACGAAATCTAACCCAAAGATACGATAACGTTTTGACGATTTACCCGCAGAAGGAAGATGAATGTTAAGTTTGAAGATAAATAGAAGGTTTCCGCGGGGATGAAGAAAAGATCAAGATAAATTGAAGATTCCCGATAAACTCGAATCTGGGCGAAATGGAAGGACCAATCCGCCAAGGAAGGGAGTATATAAGAAAGAGGCATAGGGCAGAAGCAGGGACACGTTTTTCAGAGCTTTCACCACCAAACTTACCATTTAGGAATTTTTCCGTTTTTGTTATCGAGCTGCGTCTCAACTAGGGTTTTCGGTCTTAGACTTCTAGAGTTAGGGATTTCGACGATGGCTCATGCAGCTAAGGCCACTCTTGTTGTAACCGTTCTTACGCAGATTCAGAATAAGATCCTTCTTGCTCTTCATCTCGTTCATTCTTATCTTAATTTTTATTTCATCGTTTTCTTAATTATCGTTGTGCGGTTCCACAGATAGCCGGGTCCTCTCGAAACTTAGGGTTTACTCAAAGTTTCCTTATTTACGATTCATTGACAGTAGGTGAATTTCGGTTTCCACAGTTTGGCGCTAGAAGGAGGGGGGGGGGGGGTCGGATCTATCTCACACAGAAGCCGCAACATGTCCAACGAAGAAACGATGACTGGTGACCAACAAACTGGCGACGAACGCGACAACGTTGATAAAACACCACCACCACAAGATGCGCCTGCGGCCAACGCTAACGCCGAGGCCCTCGAAAAGATGCTTTCCGAGTTTAACAAAAAATCAGAAGAGCAGGAAAAGCTCATTGGTTCGCTCGCAAAACGGGTCGAAACCCTACTGCGAAAACCAGAGCAATTCGCCCCCGCAGAACTACTAATATCCGCGGAAGGAAGCTCGATTTCGCGACTCATATGGATCGCCCCAGAACCAAGCATGGTAACTTACCGGAGAAGGATTCTGGAAAAGATAACCCTAACGCGACGCAAAACGAATCGAAAAAATCTCCTACTCGCGAACAGGAGACCGAGGGAGACAGCATTGAAAGGGTTAACCTAGAAACGAGCGACCAAGCCGACTCGTCAGACGAGGACGCTGATGTCCATCCTAGGAGGAGGAAAACTCACAGCCCTATGACGGAGTCTTCT
>CAKOAT010236043.1:25906-38931 GCA_932364175.1 Eruca vesicaria subsp. sativa | reverse complement strand
GGCATGTCTCTTCGTCTATATCTAAACGCTCACTCGATTTACTAAACATCCTAAAACGGGCAAACGAACAAGGCGATACACTAAGGGAAAAAGGAATGCGAGACGACAACTCGCGGACCTCCCTCAATATCAACTCATAATCTTCCCGCTACATTCATACGAATAAAAACACGCTCTTAAAAACGCAAACTGATTTTTACTAAAGCCGCAAAAGTGGCAGGGACTCAGAGCCGCACACGGCCAGTCCGAAAACCATAACGGCCACGCTCGACCAGACCAAACGGCCTACGAGGCTAGTCTCAAGGCCGGCAAAGGTCCGGATGCCATCGACATCAATATGCTCGATAATTCCTACACGACATATAACTAGACCGTAAAGGTCTTGCTGGGAAACAGGTCATACAAACCTTAGCTCCGAAATGAACTACGAAAGGCTTGATCCCCTCAAAAGGGTACGTAGGCATCCTTCACAAGGCGCAGCCCTAATCTTAAACGCTTTCCGCTCCCCGGAGAGTGGAAAGATCACTTTCAACGGACCTTTCCGACCATTAATTCCGCCTAACTTAACTAAGACTGGTTAACCCCTCGCAAGAACCTTAAGCTAAAGGCTCAAGATTCTTACGAGCTGGGGGGCTAACTGTTGGGGTCAAAATAGGTACTACGGAATCAATGGATGAAACTCCCAGCAGAAGTATAAAAGGAATCGTTCTGTAAAACCCGAAGAATCATTTTATAAAACTCGAGGATCGTATTATGAAACTCGAGGACCGTTTTATAAAACTCGAGAATCGTTTTATAAAACCTGAGGATCATTTTATAAGAATCGAGAATCGTTTTATAAAACTCAAGGATCGTTTTATAAAATTCGAGAATCGTTTTATAAAACTCAAAGATTCGTTTTATAAAACTCGAGAATCGTTTTATGAAACTCGAAGATCGTTTTATAAAACTCGAGAAGCCGTTTTATAAAACTCGAAGATCGTTTTATAAAACTCGAAGAATCGTTTTATAAAACTCGAGAATCGTTTTATAAAAGTCGAGGATCGTTTTATAAAACTCGAGAATCGTTTTATAAAACTCGAGAATCGTTTTATAAAACTCGAAGAATCATTTTATAAAACTCGAGAATCGTTTTATAAAACTCGAGGATCGTTTTATAAAACTCGAGAATCGTTTTATAAAACTCGAGGATCGTTTTATAAAACTCGAAGAACCGTTTTATAAAACTCGAGAATCGTTTTATAAAACTCGAAGAAACGTTTTATAAAACTCGAAGAATCGTTTTACGGAACCGCAAAAAACCGAAACAGCCGTAAAACCCGAACTAGTTACGACTAGTTCGCCCATGGGCGAACTAGGAGACACTCCACTAGTTCACCGATGGGCGAACTAGGAGTCACTCAACTAGTTCGCCCATCGGCGAACTAAGAGTCCCTCAACTAGTTTGCCCATCGGCGAACTAACAGACTTCTCGGATATCCCGTGCCTCGATCTCCCGCATTCCTGATTCGAAACTTACGACACAGTCGCGTTCTGAACCACGGCCGAAACATCTCTCGTTCCATCTCGATCCGACTTATCGTTCGAGTTTTACGATTAAAACCGTAAAACTTCATTTTCTCGATAAAGAACTCAAAGAAATCGTATAAAACGGCAACGTTTAAACGAAACACCAAACATTGCCTAAACTATACGATTTATTCGAGATTTCTCGTTGAAATCATAAAAAACGTGTTTTTAATAAAAAACGTCGAGTAAATCGTAAAAAACGTGTTTTTAATAAAAAAGTCGAGTACATCGTAAAACCTTACGATTAACTCGAGGAATTTATTAAAAACGATTTCAGATCAGGAAACAATCCCGTAAAAGTCGGAAAACGGATTTATCGCAAAACGACCCGGAAGGACCTAAAACGCGATAAAAACCCATCTCGCGATCTTAACGGAATCTAACCCGAAGATTCGATAACGTTTTGACGGTTTACTCGCGGAAGGAAAATAAATGTCAAGTTCGAAGATAAAAGGCAAGTTTGAAGATAAATAGAAGATTTCCGCGGAAGAAAAGGAAGGATCGAGAAAAATGGAAGATTACCGAAATACTCAAATCTGGCGAAATGGAAAGATCGAACCGTCAAGGCAAGGAGTATATAAACCAGAGGCGTAGGGCAGAAGAGGGGGACGAAATCCAGAGCTCTCATCTGAGACTTTCACAACTTTTCTAGATTTAGAATTTTCCGCACTTAGAAACTTAGGCTTTTTCTCGACAAGTTCAGTTTCTATGACTGGCGCTCAATTACTAGACGAACTCGCCCAGGCAGTTCGATCTCTTGTCCAGCTCTATCAACTGAACTACGTTCGACTTGATCCCCGAAAGTTGTACGTAGGCAGCCTTTCATAAGGTTCAGTCCGAAATCAATCAAACCTTTTTTCCTATCTTTTTCCGTCTTTCGTTATCGAGCTGCGACTCGACTAGATCTAAGGTTTTATGTTTGTGACTCGCTGATAGCCCCTGCGGCCAAAGCCTTTGTAATTCCTTGTAATGATCGCAACGCTCTTACGCGAATCGGAAATAAGATCGACTTTCTTTATAAATTCGTTTTATTGCGCTTTTCATATTTTTCCGCATTTATTTGGTTACTTGTTGTTGGCTTTCGCAGAGATCCGATTCCTCTGGGAAATTAGGGTTTTCCTAAGTTTCCTTATTTAACGGAAATCGACAAGTGTGAATTTCGGTTCCAACAAAGACCCCATGAGTAGTAGTACTGGCTAGATATCAGAGAACTCTCTTAGCAGCTTGAAGATGCATGTCTGTGGGTTGGTGCATAAACTGAGATAGGCGATTGACTGCATACGATATGTCCAACCTTGTGAAATCCAAATATTGTAAACTACCAATCAGTTGCTGATAGGAGGTTGGATCAGAAAGTGATATGCCAGAGAGAAGGGTGAGCTTTGGAGAAGATGCCATAGGTGTGCTCACTGGATTTTCTTTAAGCATCCCATATTTTTGGAGGAGGTCGATGATATATTTCCTTTGGTAAAGGTGAAGACCAACAGGAGATCGATGTGCTTCAATACCCAATAAGTAATTTAGATCTTCCGGATCTTATATAGAAAAGCGCTCTGCAAGTTGGCGAAGTATACGTTGAATCATTACTTCATCATTGCCGGTCAGAAGTATATCATCGACGTATACAAGCAGATAGATGCAGGATGAGCCGTGTCGAAGGATGAACAGCGAAGTGTCTGCAAGAGAGTTAACAAAATCGACAGTGAGAAGATAAATTTTCAACTCTGTGTACCAGGCTCGAGGAGCTTGTTTGAGACCGTAAATTACCTTCTTGAGGTGACATACGAAAGAGGGGTTATCTGTGTCGACGAAGCCTGGGGGTTGCTCCATGTACACTTTGTCAGTGAGTGTACCTTGCAAGAAGGCGTTGTTCACATCTAGTTGCGGTATGGACCATGACCGAGTGACAGCAACGTCGAGGACGAGACGGAGGGTAGTGGACTTGATCACATGACTAAAAGTTTCAGTGTAGTCACGTCCAGGTTGCTGAGTATTCCCCTTGGCTTCCAATCGTGATTTGCACCTGTCATGAGTACCGTTAGCTTTAAATTTATTCTTGTAAAGCCATCTACATCCGACAACATGAACGTTCCATGGTAGTGGTACCAAGTCAAATGTTTGATTTTGAGCGAACACATCAATCTCATATGATATAGATCCTCTCCATCGCTTATCTTTTAAAGCTTGAGCAAGTGTCAAGGGTTCGGATAGTATATCGCGGTTAAGGGATGCAGATATATTGTACTTGGTTTTGGGTTTGGAGATGTTATTTTTGCGACGGGTTTGCATTGGGTGGAAGTTTTGTGTGGGTGGAGGCGGAGGAATGTTGGTTTGAGTTGTAGTGGCAACAGTAGGATTTGATGGTGAGGGTTGATTTTGGTGACTGGTTTCTGGCTGATTGGGTGTTGGAGAGGTGTTATTTATGGGTTGGTAATCATCTTGTCTCTGAGTTTGTGTTGCTGATATGCCATGATTTTTATCCGCTTTTAGTCATGGTATATTGGTGTTCTTACTACTATTTATTATACTATATAAGCTTTTAAGCATATTTATAGGTTCAAGAATATTTTGGAAAAACTGATGTTTTTAGAGCATTTTAGAGAGAATTGGAAAAATCACTCGATTTGGAGGCGACCAAGACGATCGAGGTCGACACAGAGTGACTCACGTCGATCGTCATGCACCTAACATGATTGATCGACACCGAAGGCGCGAAGACCAGTTCGCGAGACAAGCTAACTTGAATCCCAAACATCAAATTACGATTTTACCCCTGACGAGTTTTAACCCAAGTTTATATACTCTGCAAAAGTGTTTGAGGCAAAGAGAGATTTTTGTATTCTTTTTACAGCAAAATGTTCTTAGGATAGTTTGGGAGAGAAGATCAACAAATAGATTTGTGATTGTAACTCCATTGTTTTCTATTTATCTATTACTATGCAGTTTTATTACTTTGCTTGTGTTATGAATTGCTTAGCCATGTCTGAATAATTCACTTGTTAGAATTATGATTTAAAGAGGTTAGTGGGATTAGCCCCAACTATAGGATCGCTTATTGTGGTATTCATTAATAGGATGTTCTTAATGCTTATGTTCTAGACTTGTTAACTAAAAACCTGAACCTATGATTGTCAGGCTGTTTAAACATCCTTGATTAACTCTGATAGTCTTAAATACATCCTGATTAAGCTAAGATTTTACTAGAGATAGAGCGAAAGTTTGATCTATGGATCCATAGTGAGTGTTTATTAACTCGTGTGTAATGCTTGACTAGCCGCATCGATCGATATTCCGATTGAGAATCGACCAGCGTCGAGTAAAGTGAATCGATCAATATTCCTCTACAGTAATCGATCGATACCGTCATTGATCGGACAATCATGTCTTGGTCGATAACACTCTTGTCAATAGAATTATTTATTAAATGAGAGTTTAGTAAATCTGTTGTTAAGATAGTCAATGCTCTTTAATACCATGCAAACAACTAGATAGCACCTATAGGATTATAATCTCCAACACCTGAATAAAAACCCTAAGTCTAACACCTCCATTTAAGTTCAAAACCCTCATTCCGTTCTTGTCGAGTAATTGTCTTGGTCAACTAGAATATTTCCTATTTACTGTTTACTTGTTTAACACAATTTACTATTTATATTCACCTAGTTTTATTACTTGATTAGATTTAATAGGTTCCATAGCTCCTTATGGATTCGATCCCTAACTACAGCAATAGATTTCTTATTTGAGAGAGCAAGTTGCTCCATAGGGTAATTTGAGCACTTATCAAATTTGGCGCCGTTGCCGGAGAGCTTTGATCACCATTAGATTTAGTCTAATAATTCTAGGTTTTTTTTTTCTTTTTTCTTTATCATCTTCTGATAAATTTTTTTTCTTGATTTTTCAGGTGCATGCATAGAATAACCAGAAGAAACAAGAAAAAACAACTGCTATTTTCAGAAGACCCAACAAGTTTGAAACGTTCGATCCGCAAAGACCAACGTTCCGCGTCGATCGACACCAACAACTATTCGTCGACCGATTCTCATCAAACCCCAACTAACCTCACTTCATCATCGATCGACATCGATAACTCTTTCTCGACTGACTCTGATAACTTGACATCGATCGATACCGCTCATCGTACAGCGATCGATACTCAGCCGCGAGACATGGTTGCGCCTCTGATACTAACTACGAACGAGAATGGAGAAGTATGACCAGGAAAGTCATCTGCGTAATGCAACATGTCAGAAACTAGATACTCAAGAGAATATAATCCCTAAACCTGATACTGATGAGGCTACTCAACCCAAGACCTTGGCAGACTACAACCGTCCAGACCAGTATTATGCCAATAGGTCAGCTATTCGTCTCTCAGACGTCCAGAGAGAGAACTTCGAGTTGAAGCCCCAATACTACACACTTGTGGCACATATACCGTACTGTGGGTTGCCACATGAGCATCCTATGGACCATCTTGAGAGGTTTGAGGATCTCATTGGTGCTATTAGAGTTAAGGGAGTCCCTGAGGACTATCTACTGTGCAAGCTCTTCAAGTTCTCTCTAGCTGAAGATGCTGCACATTGGCTCAAGCATCTACCACCAGGATCCCTTATATCCTGAAATGACATCAAGAATGCGTTTCTGCGCAATTCCTTTGATGAGGCACGAGCTGAAGAACTAAGGAGCATGATTGTTACCTTCACACAGAAACCTGCAGAGTCCTTCAAAGACTCTTGGCTCAGATTTAAGTTCTTGCAGCGCGATTGCCCATACCATAGATTCAATGAAGTGCAGCTGCTCATCACTTTATTTAAAGGAATCGCTTTGAAGTATCAGATGGCAATGGATACAGCAAGCAATGGAAGCTTTAACACCAGGAATCTAGAAGAAGCTGTGAGGCTTATCGAGAATCTAGCAAACAGCAGCAGCATCAAGAACACTGATTCTAAAAAGAGGAAATCTGTAGCTTTCCATGGAAAGGAACCGATGGTTGAAGTAAAAGCTAAGTTAGATAGTGTCAACCAGCTACTTATGAGACAGGTTTGCTTAGCTGAAGATGCAGAAGATATAGATTCAGAGTTAGCATATGTGACCTACATTGGAGGAACTGGATTATAGATGTCTGAAAATCAGTTTGGAAACAAGAACTTCAGTGGTAATGGTCAGAGGAGTAACTTCAACTAGAATCCACAATATCAGAAACCTAACAGCAACAACAAAGGCTATGGAAATCTATTCTACCAGAATCCACCACAACAGACTTATGAGAACAAGATTGAAGCCATGTTTGACCAGGTGCTTGAAAGACAGCAAAGGCTGACAGTAGATTTTAATGGGAAGATTGATCCCGTCTACAAAGAGCTGGACGCCAAGATTGAGACTTTGGGTACTAAGGTAAGGAAGCTTGATACTCAGGTGGTTCAGACTGGAGAAGATGTTAGGAGGCAAGAAGGGGCTGAAGCTATGAAACACCACGTCAAGGCCATACTTGATGATGATTTATGGCAAGAAATTTGACATATAAAGATGGAAGAAGATGATTTCGAGGAGGAAAACTTGTTTAATCATGACGAATCACCTTCTCATAGATCAATGCCACCTAGTGCGCAACAATCGACAAGACTCGACAGAGATCGATCGACACATACTGAGCCGACTGAAACGTGCAATGCCATCCGGATATTAACCCACGCGGAGTTCGCAGAAAGACACCCACATACACCGAGCACTTTATACTCCACCATCGATCGACGTCACGAGCCACACATCGATCAATAGAGAGAACATGTCAATGATTGACATGACACTATCCCCATGGATCGACGCGATTCTCTCACATGTCGAGTGCATTTGCCCCCAATTGATATATCGTGAATGCACTCAAATGGCCATCAACTAACCCTACCAATCCTACATCAGAGTCTATGGACATTGATAAGGCAACCACTGGAAGAAACATGATGAAAAGGAACGACAAGGTTCCCAAACATCTTAAGAGGGAAGCCAATGATAAGGAGATAGGTGGTTTCACTAAGAGAGTTCTCAGGCTCCCACTGGATAAACCTTTTGAGGAAGTTTACTATACCCACATACTTAGGATGTTCTTTAGAGAGACTGTTAGGGTCAAATTCGGTATGACGGAATAATTGGCCAAAACTTCCCGTAAAAAAAAATACTAAATACGTTTTATAAAACTTGAGAAGTCGTTTTATAAAACTAGAGAAGTCATTTTATAAAAACCAGGAAATCATTTTATAAAACTCGAGAAGTCGTTTTACAAAAACAAGGAAATCATTTTATAAAACTCGAGAAATCGTTTTATAAAACCCAAGAATTTGTTTTATAAAATTCTAATAAGTTTCTGAACAAAGGAAATCCGCGGAAAACTCATAAATCGTTATCTCGAAAGAACGAAACAAACACCGATTACACGATCTTCCGAGTTAAGCACAAAACCGCGAAAAACCGTAACCGTCATAAAATGCGAGCTGGTTTGCCCGAACTAGCTCACCGTACGGCGAGCTATCTCGACCAAGAATAGCTCGCCGTACGGCGAGCTAGGAACGTCCCGTATAGCTCGCCGTACGGCGAGCTGAACCGGTCTGGTTCGGTTCGTCGTACGTCGAGCTAATTATCCTGAGCCTCGATCTCCCACGTCCTTGAATCAAGGCATAAGTCCTTCGGCACGATCATGTTCCAAACCACGGTCGGAATGTCTCTCGTTTCGTCTCAATCCGTCCTATGGTTCGAGTTTTACGATAAAAACCGTAAAGTCTTGTTTTCTCGAAAGAACTCAAGGAAATTGTATAAAACGACAACGGTTAAAGAAAACACCGAACATTGCCTAAACTATACGATTTACTTGAGTTTTTTCGTGAGAAATCGTTAAAAACGTGTTTTTAATAAAAACGCCGAGTGAATCGTAGAAAACGGCAACGATTAACTGGAACATCAATCTTTGCCAAACTTTACGATTAACTCAAGAAACTTACTTAAAAACGGCATCGCATCAGGAAACGATCTCGTCTAAAGTCGTAAAACGGTTTCTTATAGCTAAACGGCTCGGAAAGTCCTAAAACGCGATAAAAGCCCACTCACGACTTTAACGAAATCTAACCCGAAGATACGACGACGTTTTGATGATTTACTCATAGGAAAGAATATAAATGTCAAATTCGAAGATAAATGGCAAGTTTGAAGATAAATAGAAGATTTGCGAGGGAAAAAAGGAAAGATCGAGATAAATGAAAGATTCTCGATAAACTCGAATCTGGGCGAAATGGAAAGACTAAACCGCCTAGGAAGGGAGTATATAAGCAAGAGGCAGAGGACAAAAGCAGATGAAGAGTTTTCAGAGGTTTCACCACCAAACTTAGCATTTAGGAATATTTCTGTTTTCGTTATCGAGCTGCGTCTCAACTAGGGTTTTTAGTCTTAGATTGCTAGGGTTAGGAATCTTGCCGACGGCTCACACAGCTAAGGCTACTCTTGTTGTACCGTCTTACGCGAATTCGGAATAAAACTCCGTCTTTCTCTCAGTCTCGTTTTTATTCTCTTTTTACTTAATCTCGCCGTGTTCTTAATTGCTTGTGTGCGTTTCCGCAGATAGCCGGGTCCTCTGGGAACTTAGGGTTTACTCAAAGTTCCCTTATTTACGATTTCTTGACAGTAGGTGAATTTCGGTTCCCACAGTTTGGCGCTAGAAGGAGGGGGGGGGTCGGATCTATCATACACTAACGCCGCAGCACGCTCAATCGATAAGCGATGACAGAAGAACAACAAACTCGCAAAAGCGACAACGTTGACAATACACCACTGCAAGATGTGTCTGCGGCCAACGCTACAAACGCTAATGCCGAGACAGTCGAAAAGATGCTCTTCGATTTTAACAAGAGATCGGAAGAACAGGAAAAGCTCATTGGTTCACTCGTAAAACAGGTCGAAACCCTAACTGCGAAAACCAGAGCGATTCGCCCCCGCAGAACTGCTTAGATCCACGGAAGGAGGCTCGATTTCGCGACTCCTATGGATCGTCCCAGAACCGAGCAGAGAAACCAGACGGAGAAAGACTCTGAAAAAGATAACCCTGACGCGATGCAAAACGAATCGGAAAAATCTCCTACTCGCGAACAAGAGATTGAGGGAGACGGCATCGAAAGGGTTAACCTGGAAACAAGTGACCAAGCCGAATCGTCAGACGAGGACGCAGACGTCCATCCTAGGAGAAGAAAAACTCGCAGCCCTCTGCCAGAGTCTTCTCCCGAGCGTTCTATTACTGGAGACGAGGAGGATCTCTATTTTGCGCAATGCGCGAAAACCGCCGAGGGACGATCTCCAGTTACTCGCAGCAAACGCCGACGAGGTCAGAAAACTGCTGGCGAACTAACAGAGATTCGCGATCTCCGCAAGTACATTACCAAAACGGCCGCAGCGGTAAAAGCGGTGAAATCCCAGATTCATCACGCTACCAGAGCCGCACCCAAAATCGATCGGCTGTTGTACGAATCTCGGAAAATGCCTTTTACGGCTCGCATCACCGAGGTCAAGTTACCTGATCCGGGGAAACTCAAGGTGCCAACCTACGACGGGATGACTGATCCCAAAGCGCACCTACAGGCCTTCCAGATCACCATGGGAAGAGCCAATCTCAAGGATCACGAAAAATACGCAGGCTACTGTCGTCTTTTCGTCGAAAACCTTGAAGGAGCAGCACTCGAATGGTTCGCCAAACTCAAGAGAAACTCAATCGAGAGCTTCCGCCGGCTTGCTTCCGAGTTCCTGAAGCAGTACTCGATGTTCACAAATCGGGAAATCTCAGACGCTGATCTCTGGAGTTTGTCGCAGAAGGAAGATGAATCCCTCCGCGATTTCATGAGCAGGTTTAAGCTTGTCATGGCTAGGGTTAGTGGAATAAGCGACAAAGCTGCCATCGACGCACCCATAAAGTCGCTCTGGTTCAAATCGAAGTTTCGAAAGTGGATAACGCTTGAAAAACCGCGGACGATCCAGGACGCGCTCCATAAAGCTACCGATTACATAACCATTGAAGAGGAGAGTAAAATCCTGTCCGAAAAGCATAAGCTGACAAAAGCATCCGCAAAGGATGTCGCGTCCGAGCAAAAGCTGAAAAAGAAAAACTCTCGTAACGACAAATTCGTCCATCACGAGGGACATGATCTCCAAGGAGCGCACAACTACGCCGTTAACTCCGGATCAGAACAAGGGCGAACCACGGGTAACACGTGGTCAAGAAATCCAAACTACGACGAGAATTCTTTCTGCGATCTTCACGAAACCTATGGGCACTATACTGTGAACTGCAAAGTCCTCGGCGCCAGACTGACCGCAAAACTAATCGCGGGAGAACTCTCCAAGATAACCAGCGTCAAAGATCTTATCCGCGATTCGGATTGGCCTCCGAAAAACGATAGGAACTTACAAGCGGAAACTCCGCCCCAAGGGAATAAGTCAGGCGAAAAACGCGGACGAAGGCAAGACGAGAAAGGTAACGATGCTAACCGACGAAAGTTCAATATGATCATTGGCGAGTCGCTGTATTACAAAGATACCGTCTCATCTATGAAATCTTACCAATGAAAGGCCGAAACTGCCTCGAGCTGGAAGGTACCGTCGGATGACACTCCAAGGGGAGTGATCTCTTTTGACGAAGCAGAAACCGGCGGAAACGACCAACCGCAAGCCGATCCCCTCGTCATCGACTTAGTGATAAGCGACCTAGAAGTTGCTCGAATCTTGGTCGATACTGGAAGCACTGTCAACATAATCTTCCGCAACACGTTGACACGCATGGGAATCGATTTATCGGAGGTCGAACTGATAACGAAGCCGTTGACCAGTTTCTCTGGCGAAACATCTATGACTCTAGGATCGATCCGACTACCAGTTGCAGCCAAGGAAGTGACGAAAATCGTCAACTTCGCGGTCGTCGACTTCCCAGCCATCTACAACGTGATCATGGGCACACCTTGGATAAATTCCTTGAAGGCGGTGCTGTCGACATATCGCTAAGGCATCAAATTCCCGACCCCCACATGAGTCGCAGCGATCTGGGGATGTCAGACAATCGCGATCCTGCTTCTTAGCCGAACATAAGCGAAGGCAATTGGCGGTTGCAATCGTGAAACCGAAACGGGCGAAGTAAACACCACCGCCTGAGAAAATGATCCTAAACCAGCAACGGTCGAGAAGCAACAAGCTTCCGCACCCATCGCTTCTACCCAACCGGAGGAGAAAAACTCGGACCAAGACACCGATCCAGCGACTAAAGTGATCGAATAGTCTGCAACAGCCGAGTTAACATACTCGCGAAAACAATCAGAACTATGAGATGGCATGATTTCTGAAAGGAATACGTAGGCAGCTCGCCTAAAGACGAGTTCAGCTATCCCCCTTTCCAAAACGAGGGGGGGGGGAGTGGGTGCGTATACGAGCATTCATATACTCCCAATTATGAAATCTCTTCTACTATCGAAAACGCAAAAGAAAAATTCAAAACATCCGGAAGTTATTTCCGCAGTAACAACTACTAAATCATTTCTACGAAACTTGTACACCAAAATATTTTCGGAACGAACTGGCGAGACGTCGCCTAAAATCTTAAAGAAAAATACTTCACAAAAGTCCATCCACGACTATAAAAATACAAACGCTCGGCGATTGGCCCCATCGAGCACGCTAGCTGTCCTAAACAACCGACCTTTTGGTCCGCATACATCCGACTAGGATAAAAAAGCGCGCTATAAAAGAAATCCATATTTTTGGTCAGCACTTCCAGGCAACTTAGAAATTGTTCCCGGTGAGATGCTCGATTCCAACCAGACGAATCTTATAAGCCGATAACCTATCGCGGATTCTAAATCGGTATGGAATCAGGTTAAAATCGCAACATGCAAAACGAAAGCCAACTAGTCATCGCATAACCTCAATCCAAAAGTAAACCTAAATCTTGCCCTAAAGCCAGCACACTGGTCCCTAACGTCTAAAGGCATGTCTCTTTGCCCATATCTAAACACTCGCGAAAATCGAAACATTCCGAGTAAACGAACCGGACGATCTACACCAAAAGTTAGATGCGAGACGACAACTCGTATTCTTCCCTCTACATCTAAAAACACAGATTTCATACTAAGAAAATATTTTCATTAAATTTTTTTTGAATACACTTAATATCAAAGCCACCAACGGCCAGTCCCGGAAAAACAACAAAATCAGAAAACATTAACATCATACATCGAAATCATCAAACACGGACGCCGAGCTCTGGCCAACATTAGTATCAAACCACGGTTGATTGACTTCGCCACTCGCGACTGGAATCTCAGGCCTGACTTCAACTGAATCCGGCGACACCTTGATATGGTTCCACTGATCCCACATGCGCGCCCTAAGATCAAATAGTTCAGGCTTCATATCTCTCCTCTGATCCAAGCGCT
>CAKOAT010236043.1:1964-25806 GCA_932364175.1 Eruca vesicaria subsp. sativa | reverse complement strand
GAGTAAGAGACAACCCATGAACAACACCGCGACACTCGAGGTAATCACCATTGGCCCGTTGAGCGACCTCGGCATTTGAGTAACCAGTCGCAAACCGCTCACGACGGATCCTCATTTCTTCAGCAACCTCCTTTTTGCCTGCATGACGAGCGCGACGAATTCTCTGATCAGAAAGCTCCTTGGCACGGCGAACATTAACCGCGCACTCGCTCCTTACACGAGCTATCTCTCTCTCAACCGCTTCTCCAGTTTGGTTGGCCTCAATCTCCATACGAAGACGAACAACTTCTTTTTCCCCCATATCCGCGTGAAACTCAGCAAGATGAGCTTCGGTACTGCGGTCATTTAGGGCTCGGCTCATGGTCAGAAGGCCCTATAAAAAGAAAAGATAAGCAAAACTATCCAATCATAAGTTGTTTAAATAAAACAAACCTCGTTGTCTTGCTTGGATCCTTTGGCAAACTCCGGAACATGGTTAGGATCGCCACCCGGGAAGTTAGAAGTTGATGACTGTGGGAACCAAAATTCACCTACTGTCGATTTTGTAAAATAAGGAAACTTAGGAAAACCTTAATTTTCCAGACGAACCGGATCTCTGCAAAAGCCGACGACAAGTAACCAAATAAATGCGGAAAATATGAAAAACGTAATAAAACAAATTTATAGAAAGAGTAGATCTTATTTTGATTTTGCGTAAGAGCGTTGCGATCGTTACAAGGGTTTACAAAGGCTTCGGCCGCAAAGCCATCAGCGAGTTATCAACATAAAAACATTAAACCTAGTCGAGTTGCTCGATAACAAAAGACGGAAAAATATAGAAAAAGGGTTTTATTGATATCGGACTGAACCTTATGAAAGGCTGCCTATGTACCCCTTTCGAGGATCAAGTCAAACTTAGTTCAGTTGATAGAGCTGGACCAGAGATCGAACTGCCTGGGCGAGTTCGTCTAGTAATTGAGAGCCAGTCATAGAAACCGAACTTCTCGAGAATAAAGCCTAGGTTTCTAAGTGCGGAAAATTCTAAGTCTAGAAAAGTTGTAAAAGTCTCAGATGAGAGCTCTGAAATTCGTCCCCTGCTTCTGCCCTATGCCTCTTGCTTATATCCTCCCTTCCTTGTTGGTTTGGTCCTTCCATTTCGCCCAGATTCGAGTTTATCGAGAATCTTCCTTTTGTGTTCATCTTTCCTTTTTTCCCGCGGAAATCTTCTATTTATCTTCAAACTTGACATTTATCTTCCTTCTGCGGGTAAATCGTCAAAACGTTATCGTATCTTCGGGTTAGATTTCGTTAAGATCGCGAGATGGGCTTTTATCACGTTTTAGGACCTTCCGAGCCGTTCTGCGATAAATCCGTTTTGCGACTTTATACGAGATCGTTTCCTGATCCGATGCCGTTTTAATAAGTTCCTCGAGTTAATCGTAAAGTTTAGCTACGTTCATTCTTCGGTTAATTGTTTTCGTTTTTACGATTCACTCGACGTTTTTTTATTAAAACACGTTTTTTACGATTTTTTACGATTTTTTACGAAAAAACTCGAATAAATCGTATAGTTTAGGCAATGTTCGGTGTTTCGTTTAAACGTTGCCGTTTTATACGATTCCCTCAAGTTGTTTTCGAGAAAACAAAGTTTTACGGTTTTTGTCGTAAAACTCGAACAATAGGACGGATCGAGACGAAACGGGAGACATTTCGACCGTTGTTCGGAACATGATCGTGTCGAAGGACGTATGCCTTGAATCGAGGACGTGGGAGATCGAGGCTCGGGATGGTCGGCTCGACGTACGAAGAACCAAACCGGACCGGTTCAGCTCGCCGTACGGCGAGTTACCCGGGAAGCTTCTAGCTCGCCGTACGGCGAACTACTTGGTCGAACTAGCTCGCGATTTAAGTCGGATGCGGTTTTTCGCGGTTTTGTGCTTAACTCGGAAGATAATGTAATCGACGTTTGTTTCGTTCTTCCGAGATAACGATTTCTGAGTCCTTTGTTTCGAAACTTCTTTTTAATTTTATAAAACGATTTCTCGATTTTTATAAAATGACTTCTCGAGTTTTATAAAACGATTCCTCGAGTTTTATAAATGAATTCTCGAGTTTTATAAAAAGATTTCTTGAGTTTTATAAAACGATTTCTCGAGTTTTATAAAACGATTCCTCGAGTGCCTTCGAATCGCATACCTTTCCGACCCCATGTGGTCACGAAAAACGGAATGCAGCTTTCCTCGACTGATGCACCGTCAATACAAACGTAGAAGAAGTTTTTCTTCCAGGAATGATACTTCGACATGCAACCAGTGACTATCTCCGTGCGAGGACATAAGTTAACTCTCAGCGTCGTCTCTTCAGGCCTCAGTAAACCCTCGAGATGATCAACACTGAGGGTTATTCCTCGCTCGTAACTTAGTGTCAAGAGACCGACGAGTTATTGCAAATCGCGCGGGTTCAACTGGCTGATCGACAGTCCGAGCCTATGAAGATATCGAACGACGATTTTCGGAATCGGAAACCATAAATGACACTGCAATAGAAAAACGTCGTAGCACGTAAAGAACTCGTCAGGCGCAGCATTGTCATTCTCTCCGGCAAGCGGGAGGCGAAACTCGACTGCCTCCGGAACTCGACAAAACTCCCTAATAAAGTCAAGACCATTGGGGAGGGCCGAAATCGGACACTCGGGAGCTTGGTGGGCATCAAACGAAGATGGGACCCAGGTTCCGGGTCCAGCGGAACTCGACCCGCGTCCTATCGCCCAATACGCCTCATGGTCCTTCGGGTCGACTGATGGAAACAAGTTTTCCTCCTTCGGAACTGCAATCTGAGGTCGAGAATTTGTTTCTTCGGAGCTGCGGAAATCAGAACTTGTGGATGAACGAGTTCTTCTTTTCGAAAACATACTTGACAACTATGAAGATACCCAAAGGAAGAAGAAGAGAGAAAACTTCTTGAATTTTAGATAAGTTATGGAAGAGAATGAGTAAAGAATTTGAAAATTTACTACATATACTTATAAGGAAATTTTTTACTATTCACCTTTGGACTTTTGGCCATTAAATTTCCGCCTAATTTTACCAAACTTGCTAAACAAGCTCAAACCGCCCGCAAGAACTCCACGATTCTTACGAGCTGGGGGGAAAACTGTTGGGGTCAAAATCGGTACGATGGAATCAATGGGCAAAACTTCCCGTAAAAAATACTACATATGTTTTATAAAACTTGAGAAGTCGTTTTATAAAAACCAGGAAATCATTTTATAAAACTCGAGAAGTCGTTTTATAAAAACCACGAAATAATTTTATATAACTCGGGAAATCGTTTTATAAAACCAGAGAGTCATTTTATAAAATTATAATAAGTTTCCGAACAAAGGAAATCCGCGGAAAACTCGGAAATTTTTATCTCGAAAGAACGAAACAAACACCGATTACAAGATCTTCCGAGTTAAGCACTAACCGCGAAAAACCGTAACCGTCGTAAAACGCGAGCTGGTTTGGTCGAACTAGCTCGCCGTACGGCGAGCTATCTCGACCAAAGATAGCTTGCCGTACGGCGAGCTATCTCGACCAAAGATAGCTCGCCGTATGGCGAGCTATCTCGACCAAGAATAGCTCGCCGTACGGCGAGCTAGGAACGTCCCGTATAGCTCGCTGTACAGCGAGCTGAACCGGTCCGGTTCAGTTCGTCGTACGTCGAGCTAATTATCCTGAGCCTCGATCTCCCACGTCCTCGAATTAAGGCATACGTCCTTCGGCACGATCATGTTCCATACCATGGTCAGAATGTCTCTCGTTTCGTCTCGATCCGTCCTATCGTTCAAGTTTTACGATAAAAACCGTACAGTCTTGTTTTCTTGAAAGAACTCAAGGAAATTGTATAAAACGGCAACGGTTAAACAAAATACTGAACATTGCTTAAACTATATCATTTACTCGAGATTTTTCGTGAGAAAGCGTAAAAAACGTGTTTTTAATAAAAATGTTGAGTGAATCGTAGAAAACGGCAATGATTAACCGGAACATCGAACATTGCCAAACTTTACGATTAACTCGAGAAACTTACTTAAAAACGGCATCGCATCAGGAATCGATCTCGTCTAAAGTTGTAAAACGGTTTCTTATCGCTAAACGGCTCGGAAAGTCCTAAAACGCGATAAAAGCCCACTCGCGACTTTAACGAAATCTAACTCGAAGATACAAGGACGTTTTGATGATTTACTCATAGGAAAGAAGATAAATGTCAAATTCGAAGATAAATGGAAAGTTTGAAGATAAATAGAACATTTATGCGGGAAAAAAGGAAAGATCGTGATAAATGGAATATTCTCGATAAACTCTAATCTGGGCGAAATGGAAAGACTAAACCGCCTAGGAAAGAAATATTTAAGCAAGAGGCAGAGGACAGAAGCAGAGGACGAGTTTTCAGAGCTTTCACCACAAAACTTAGCATTTAGGAATATTTGCGTTTTCGTTATCGAGCTGCGTCTCAACTAGGGTTTTTATTAGTATTAGATTGCTAGGGTTAGGTGTGGGAACCAAAATTCACACTTGTTGATTTCCGTTAAATAAGGAAACTTAGGAAAACCCTAATTTTCCAGAGGAACCGGATCTCTGCGAAAGCCAACGACAAGTAACCAAATAAATGCGAAAAAATATGAAAAACATAATAAAACAAATTTTAAAGAAAGTCGATCTTATTTCCGATTCGCGTAAGAGCGTTGCGATCATTACAAGGAATTACAAAGGCTTTGACCGCAGGGGCCATCAGCGAGTTACAAACATAAAACCCTAGATCTAGTCGAGTCGCAGCTCGATAACGAAAAACGGAAAAAGATAGGAAAAAGGGTTTGAATGATTTCGGACTGAACCTTATGAAAGGCTGCCTACGTACCCCTTTCGGGGATCAAGTCGAACGTAGTTCAGTTGATAGAGCTGGACAAGAGATCGAACTGCCTGGGCGAGTTCGTCTAGTAATTGAGCGCCAGTCATAGAAACCGAACTTGTCGAGAAAAAGCCTAAGTTTCTAAGTGCGGAAAANGGATCAAGTCGAACGTAGTTCAGTTGATAGAGCTGGACAAGAGATCGAACTGCCTGGGCGAGTTCGTCTAGTAATTGAGCGCCAGTCATAGAAACCGAACTTGTCGAGAAAAAGCCTAAGTTTCTAAGTGCGGAAAATTCTAAATCTAGAAAAGTTGTGAAAGTCTCAGATGAGAGCTCTGGATTTCGTCCCTCAGCTTATGCCCTATGCCTCCTCCTTATATACTCCTCCTTAGGCGGTTTTAGTCTTTCCATTTTGCTCAAAACCGAACATTTCGGGAACTTTCCATATCTATCGATCCTTCCTTTTCTTCTCCGGAAATCTTCTATTTATCTTCAAACTTGCATTTTATCTTCCGTCTGCGAGTAAACCGTCAAAGCGTTATCGTATCTTGGGGTTTGATTTCGTTAACGTCGCGAGATGGGTTTTTATCGTGTTTTAGGACCTTTCGGGCCATTTTACGATAAAAACCGTTTTACGACTTTAACGAGACCGTTTCCTGATCCGATGCCGTTTTTTTACGATTCTCTCGACGATTTTTATTTAAAACGAGTTTTTTATGATTTTAACGAGAAATCTCGAATAAATCGTATAGTTTAGGCAATGTTCGGTGTTTCGTTTAACCGTTGCCGTTTTATACGATTTCCTCGAGTTCTTTCCGAGAAAGAGAAGTTTTACGGTTTTTATCGTAAAACTTGAATGATAGGTCGGATCGAGACGAAACGGGAGATGTTTCGGCCGTGGTTCAGAATGTGACCGTGTCGAAAGACGTAAGTTTTGAATCGGGGATGCGGGAGATCGAGGCGCGGGATATCCGAGAAGTCTTTAGTTCGCCCATCGGCGAACTAAGCCGGGCCGGCTTAGTTCGCCGATGGGCGAACTAGTTGAGTGTCTGTTAGTTCGCCGATGGGCGAACTAGTTGAGGGACTCCTAGTTCGCCCATCGGCAAACTAGTTGAGTGACTCTTAGTTCGCCCATCGGCGAACTAAGCCGGGCCGGCTTAGTTCGACGATGGGCGAACTAGTTGAGTGACTCCTAGTTCTCCCATCGGCGAACTAAGCCAGGCCGGCTTAGTTCGCCGATGGGCGAACTAGTGGAGTGTCTCCTAGTTCGCCCATCAGCGAACTAGTCGTGACTAGTTCGCGTTTTATGGCTGTTTCGGTTTTTTGCGGTTTCGTAAAACGATTCTTCGAGTTTTATAAAATGTTTCTTCGAGTTTTATAAAACGATTCTCGAGTTTTATAAAACGATTATTCGAGTTTTATAAAATGATTCTCGAGTTTTATAAAACGATTCTTCGAGTTTTATAAAACGATTCTTCGAGTTTTATAAAACGATTCTCGAGTTTTATAAAATGATTCTTCGAGTTTTATAAAACGATCTTCGAGTTTTATAAAACGGCTTCTCGAGTTTTATAAAACGATCTTCGAGTTTTATAAAACGGCTTCTCGAGTTTTATAAAAAGATCTTCGAGTTTTATAAAACGATCTTCGAGTTTTATAAAACGGCTTCTCGAGTTTTATAAAACGATCTTCTTGTTTTATAAAACAGCTTCTCGAGTTTTATTAAACGGCTTCTCGAGTTTTATAAAACGATCCTCGAGTTTTATAAAACGATCTTCGAGTTTTATAAAACAGCTTCTCGAGTTTTATGAAATGATCCTCGAGTTTTATAAAACGATTCTCGAGTTTTATAAAATGATCCTCGAGTTTTATAAAACGATCTTCGAGTTTTATAAAACGGCTTCTCGAGTTTTATAAAACGATCTTCGAGTTTTATAAAACGGCTTCTCGAGTTTTATAAAAAGATCTTCGAGTTTCATAAAACGATCTTCGAGTTTTATAAAACAATTCTTCGAGTTTTATAAAACGATTCTCGAGTNTATAAAACGATCTTCGAGTTTTATAAAACGGCTTCTCGAGTTTTATAAAACGATCTTCGAGTTTTATAAAACGGCTTCTCGAGTTTTATAAAAAGATCTTCGAGTTTCATAAAACGATCTTCGAGTTTTATAAAACAATTCTTCGAGTTTTATAAAACGATTCTCGAGTTTTATAAAACGATTCTTTGAGTTTTATAAACGATTCTCGAATTTTTATAAACGATCCTCGAGTTTTATAAAACGATTCTCGAGTTTTATAAAATGATCCTCGGTTTTATAAAACGACTCTCGAGTTTTATAAAACGGTCCTCGAGTTTTATAAAACGATCCTCGAGTTTTATAAAACGATTCTTCGGGTTTTACAAAACGATTCCTTTTATATTTCTGCGGGGAGTTTCGGCCATTGATTCCGTCGTACCGATTTTGACCCCAACATTAGGAATCTCGCCGACGGCTCACGCAGCTAAGGCTACCCTTGTCTTACGCGAATTCGGAATAAAACTCCTTCTTGCTCTCAATCTCGTTTTTTATTCTCTTTTTACTTAATCTCGTGGTGTTCTTAATTGCTTGTGTGCGGTTCCGCAGATAGCCGGGTCCTCTGGGAACTTAGGGTTTACTCAAAGTTCCCGTATTTACGATTTCGTGACAGTAGGTGAATTTCGGTTCCCACAGAGACCAGGGAAACTGAGGAGGACATTAAGAAGATGTTCACCATGTTAAGGAAAGGATGAAACATCGGATCACACTGAAGAAAAAGAGTGATCCTGGGAAGTTTGTGAAACCATGTTCAGTCAAAGGTATTGAATTTCCACATGCATTATGTGACACAGGAGCAACAATTAGCATCTAGAACCTGTGGATTTTAATATCCTAGATATCAAGCTAAACTGGAATTCTTCACTCTTACTGGGAAGAGCTTTCATGGCCACAGTAGAACAGATTGTGACATGAATACTAACATGTTTTGTCTTACTTTAATTGATCCAAATGTTTTAATGATCCTATTCATGTTGTTAGGCAACATGTACATCTATTGGAGACTAAAGATGCTGGATTCATCGCTGCATGCTTAGTGGAGCAGAGTATGAAACAGAGTATTCTGAATCGATCAACATATAGTTAACACATGGAACCCTACCAGATCACTACTACCCAAACCTTTCCTTTCACGCCACCAGCAACAAGCAGGATGACTACTCTTTAGGCAGTTGGGCAGACAACGGTTTCCATGAGAGCTTTGCAATAGACACTGCAATCATATCAGACTCAGAGGATCACAAAGAAAAGCATTATGAGGATTATGATGAGGAGTATGCTAGAGAAATCCATGCCATTCTTACAGATGATAGACTCATACAACCCATGAACAAGACGAAACTCACAAAATCGATCGACACGGACCATCCACAATCGATCGATACTCAGCCTCATCAAGGAAACCGACATCAACAATCGATCGACACACACATGTGCACATCAATCGATATCAACACCATCAACTTCAAGAAAATTGGAAAATTTCTAATTTTTCCTAGGGCACCTGATGAGTATAAAAGAGGTCTTGCCACCAAAAGTGTTGGATCCAATTTCGGCACCTACCTGAGTAGGCTCAAGCCCATCCAAAACCCATCACCAACTCGACATCAAATCGGACTCTACGAGGTCAAGATGAGATCCTGGAGATCGCGGAAACTGTTATTGACGGAAAGGACTGTAAAAGAAGCTAGAGTGAAGTGAAAGACACACGAAAAAAACCCTAGAGCTATTCACTAATTACATCGACCTCACTCCATAGATATCTTGTTCGCCTTTTGCTTTACTTTTCGTTGTTGTTTCTGATCTTATTCATCATCTTGTAAACGAATACCATATTCAATAAAAAGTCCATTTTTGTCAACCAAAGTCTGATTATATCGTTGTGTTTAAGAGCATCGTTGCCCACATTCTTTGTCTTCCCCTGATTGAACTCTCGATCTCTACAAAATACTGTGGATATGATCTACATTTTCGCGCCGACAGTGGAGAAGATAAACGAAAAACGCCCTTTCTAAGAACCCGATCTAGGATTTCTAAGCATGATAATGGATCCCAATGCAACCAACCCTGAAAATGTCTGATCCAGATCAACCGATGTCGCTCCCACTGGAAACCCCCTGGGGACCGATCCACCATCTGTCAATCGAGCAAACATCACCAACACTGTCAATGAGACCCAAAATCAACAAGCTCCATCGATTGGAACTTCGATCGCCGAAAGAAGTGCGATCTCAGATCAAAACCCTCCCGCTGATCGAACTGGATATCAGTGTGGAACCATACGACGAACGGAACAACACCCGACGATCCGACCAAAACAGCGAGACTAAGATCCTAGAATCAATTGCCCCGAACTTGAGACAAGATGGCGGAAATCAGAGCGATGATCGCTGCGCTTATCAATATATCTCTTGAACAAGAAACCGTTCATCGAATCGAGAGAGAGCTCGCTGAGAGTCGAGCAAATCCAAGAGAAAGAGTCCGAAAACATTCGGATCCACCTCTCAAAACGCCACTCCCTCGAAACCGCGGAGCCTTCGCCTCTCCCGAAGTACCTAGCACCCGCTCAAGTCGCTACGCTGGAGAAAATCCGCTGCAAGCCCAACCTGAAGGGAAAACCTATCGAAACCTAGATTATAATGGTCAAAGCGAGGTAAAAAACGGAACACAGGGAATCTGAACAACCCCGACCTCAACTCGAAATAGAACAGCGGAAACATCTCCGCAGCAACATCGAACTCGAGGCGATCGATTCTCATTCGGAGGAGACGAATTCCAATAAACAGGACCCACATCCCCCTAAGATCCTGTCTCGGCATACGACCCGTTCAGACCGACGCACAAAAACCTGCAAGAGGATGACCCAAGATCCATGAGTCAAGCATGAGCGTTCAGAAGCTACGTTGAAAAGAAGGACGCCGAGCTCAAAAGGATACATGCCATCGTACATCTGGCAACAAGCTCGGCCCCCGATATCGATCAGGTCATCGAGGAGACCCGCCGAACTCCATTCACAAACCAAATAACCAGTGTAAGGTTACACGACGTCGGAAAGATCAAGTTCCCCCAATACTCGGCAAATTTCGATCCAAAGGCGCACGTACGGGCCTTCTGGTTGGCCTTATCGAGAGCGCATCTTGATGACGAAAAAAGAGAAGAAGGTTATTGCCGTTTCTTTGCCGAGAACCTCACAAGTCCCGCCCTAGAATGGTTCGCCAGCCTCGAAGGAAATTTGATCGACGACTTCACCCAACTGGTATCAACATTCTTAAAGCAGTATTTAGTGTTTATAAAGACCACTAAAGCCGACCTATGGAACCTAGAGCAAGCGCCCTTTTAACCACTGAGGATCTACATAAATAAGTTCAAAGAACTAAAACCCAAAATATCGAGCCTAAACGAAGTGGTCGCGTTGATAGCCCTGAAAAACGGAGTTTGGTTTTCTTCCAAGTTTAGGGAAGAAATGACGGTCCAAGTTCCCACCTCACTCGACGACGCGCTATATTGCACATCCTACTTCACGACCCTCGAAGAAGAGATAGCCACATTGAAGGAACAATACCAGGCCAATAAATGAGTAATTAAAAAACCTAGTACTCCGACGGAACAAACTACCAAAGAACAGCACTCCTACGCCATTGACTCGTCGTCGCAGAGTAAACAATCGACGTACGTCCCAAGCAAGTACTGCACCTTCCACAACGAAAAGGGCGTTCAAATGAAGAATGTCGCGCTGAACTCCGCAACAATGAAGAAAGTAAAGAGAGCAGCTAGAACGCGGAGGAAGAGGAGACCCCGACGACCCTGAAAGCCAAAAATAAAGGTAAAAGGAGCAGAGAGGTCGAGCCAGCAAGACCAGAATCACCACCTCCAACCCCAAAGAAAAGAGTCGACATGATCTTATGGGGGTCCGAACATAAAAAGGCGCCAAATCAATCCTCAGAACGAATAAGCATCGACATTACGATGACGATACAAAGCCCGGCGGAGGTCGACAGGACGTGTTCTCCTCCTCTCAGACGAACAACCAAAATCCACCACGAGCCCAAGGAGAGCAACAGATTCAGTAAAATCCGGCAACTACTGGAGAAGCCGATACATAAGAAACAGTACAGCCCGCATTTACTCAAACCCTACCTGTCCGGGGGGAAAGTGCACCACCAGCCGACACTGACCAAAAAATGGCACTGCCCGACGCGCCACCAAGAAAAAAATGACAAAGAATCGACTTCATTTATGGAGGATCAAAATTCAGTAAATCAGTCAATTCCATCAAAGTGCGCCAACAAAGAGCCAAAAGCAGAACTGGCATATGAGAACCTTTGTCGGGTCCCGATCACGAAATCACCTTTGACGAAAACGAAACTGTCGATCTCGATAAACCACATGACGACGCACTCGTCATATGGCTCGATGTCGGTGGATGCGAATTGTACAGAATCATGATAGATACCGGAAGCTCCGCAGAGGTACTCTTCTTCGATGCATTCAAAAGAATTGGATTCACTAAAATACTCCTCAAGGAAGAAAGAACCCCCTAATCGGATCCATCGAGCTCGCTTTGACCGCTGGGGACGTAAGAAAGATCATCGAATTTGTCGTCGTAGATCGACCTGCTCCATTTAAAGCCATCCTTGGAAGACCATGGCTATACAACATGAAGGCAGTACCCTCAACTTACCATCAATGTCTGAAGTTTCCTAGGCCAAGAGGGATCCAACCATAAGAGGGAGTCAAAAGAGCTCCAGAACATGCTATCTTTTGAGCTTCAAAGTCATCGATCCAAGCCCATAAGACCAATCAAGAAGCCCTAAGAAGAGCAAGAATCGCCCTCACATGCACGAACAGATCGAAAAACACGACCCAATCTACTGGGAAAACAATCGAACTACGTTAGACTTGATCTCTTGATGAGGGTACGTAGGTAGCTCACAATCTGAGTTGAGTCACCCACCTCAAACAAGTCGCTCATTAAGAAATCAAGCCCGGAGAAGGAAACAACCTATCCACACATATGCACCCTTTTTCTGATTTAATGTAAAGCTGTATACAAAGAACCACTTATAAGAAAAAAAAAAATGGTTTCTCATCTTTTCAATTCGATTTAACTGCATGAAGAGACCCTGATCAAGTCTGTGGAAAAAGTTAGAATCCCGCTAAAAAATACGCACATCATAGTAATAAATTTATTACTCGAACACAACATATAGACGCGATATCTATCGAAGTCGATCTATGACCGCGAAAATAATAAAAAGGTCACGCATTCAAAGCAAATGAAACCAAACAAACCAATATTGTTCATCCTTTATCGAGATTACCAGAAAGAAAAAGAAATGAAAATTAAAAATACAAAAATTAATTTTAATCTTCGGCGTCGCACTCGCCGTCTTCATAGCGCTCCCTATTGCGTCCTTGATCGCCCCCAGATTCATCCTCACCAGGAGGTACCTTAGAGAAGAAGTCTTCAGGTAAATCCTCAGAAACTAGTGGAAGATCCAGCTTCCCAACCGAAATATCCGACACTGCAGCCACGTCAAGTTCGGCTCCTAGCTCGACCTCCATAGCTCGAAGGCGCGATAACTCGTCATAAGCAAGCAGACTGTTGTTCATAATTTCCTTAATAAGGTCGATGTTAGCCATGACCTCCTTCAAGCGAATCTCACAATCCGTTGCACCCTTCTTCCTCTCCAACTTTTCCTTCAAAGACATCAAGACGTCCAAGTAGCCGTCAACCAAAGTCTTTTTAGCGTCAAGGACGCACGACGAAGTTCCTCCACATGAATCGCAGTCAAAGATTCAATCTGCACCTCTAGCACGGCGACTTGCTCCAAAGCAGATTTCCTTTCATTACTGACGACCCGAAGACGAGCCTCAAGAGAAGTGGCCTTGTTTCCCAACCTTTCAGCCGCTGTCAATTAAGAAACATTGGTACGCTCCTGATCCTGCGCCGTCTTCAAGTTAAGCTTCAGCTCTCGAACGACCTTCTTGACCTCGTAAATCTCGTCGGCTCAAGGGATATCCCGCAAACGCTTTTTCAGAGTCGCCGCGAACTCATTGTTTGCCTCCATAGCCTAAAGATGCATCAGTAATACGCACAGCAGTAAAATAAGTATCAAAGATCGAAAGATCAGACCAACCGACCTTAGCGTGTGCAACCGCCCTCTTTACATAAGCATCACGCTCCGTCATATTCTGCAACGAAGGAAGAGGACACCCAGCCGGCTTGAAATGACTGACCAAATGAGCGACACTGTCGGGATCGTCCGTGATCAGACAATCCTTGGCATGGGAAAATGGTTTCGCGACCGCACTGTCATTCACGGGCCGGGTCGAGAATCATTCCCCGAAATCTTCGCCTTCTTCGGAGGACGATCACGCCCCTCCGAGCCATTCAGACTACCAGAACTCAAAAGAGTCGCAGTCTTCGGTTCATCCGAGTCTTTGGCTTCAGATCAAGCAGTTATACGAGGAAGTCGACGCTCCTCGCAAAGAAACTCAGCGAGTGCTTCACTCACATCACCAGAACGAATCCGTCCTGTTCCATTGTTCCGATTGCGAATTCTTTCGGACTCACGCGAAGTAGATTTTCTTGATGTCATGATCAATGACAGAAGGAAAAAGGCTTTCAAGAATACAAAGATAGGAAAAACGAACTCGACATTTATAAAGGCAAAGATTAACGAATATTACCAACTAAAAAGGGGAATAAAATCCCGAAGGTTTGGATATCATAAATCTATGGTTATCAATAGAACAAAAAGAAAAAAGAAAAGAAAGAACAAAGAAAAAAAGAAACACGAGATATCCGATTTAAAATAAAAAAGAGATAAGCCTAAGAATCAGCTCCGTCTTCGAAAGAAGATTTTGTAACAACCAAATCGCCGGAAACCTCGGGGAGATTCAAATCCGAGACGGACCAATCTGCAACGGCAGCCAGCTCGACGAGGCCTTCGCAATCCTTCTCCATCTCTTTAAGACGAGCCAACTCGTCATCAATGACCAGTTCACCATCCTTGATCTCATTAAGCAGGTCGATATTTGCGATCACCTCCCTTAGTTGGATCTCTGTGTCGGTCTCCTTCTTCTTGTCCGACCACTTCTTTTCCACAAGAGCCAAGATCTCTTTGAAGAGATTGGCGATCTCACGGTACATGGCATGAGACGCGCGACGGATGTCCCGCTCTCTCTCTGCAAGAAACTCTGCGACATTGTCTTTTGCTTGGCGACCTTGGTCTCAAATACCATTCTTTCTTCGTGAGCCTTCCTCAACTCAACCTTCGAATACACACCTTCTCCAGTCTTCTTCTTGAGATCCTCCTTAACTTTACGGAGAGATTCTACGAAACTCTTCAATTCAGCCCGTGAGCTCGCCAGATCCTTCTCACCATGACCCTCAAACATTGCGACAAATTCATCAACAACAACCACACCCTACAAGGTACCAGAAACATTAGAACAAGATTGATTCGCTAAAAGAGTACTATAAGGAAGAATATAACTCACCTTGGAGTTGGCATCCACGATCTTGGCATATGCCTCCCTTTCCCCAAGAGAAGCCGGAGGTAGAACAGAAGGATTCGGAGCCGATATACTACGGCTTTGAAGCGATGACCGTCGACACTAACGGTCGTTAGCAACATAGTTTTCCTCTGGGAGATCGGGGATCCTCCCGCCCCAGAGGTCGGGGATCCTCCCGCCCCAGAGGTCCCCTCAACATCCGAAACCAGAATACGGATTAACGTTGAATCCTCGAGATTCTTGTTCTCCGCGACACGGTTCCAGATCTTGAACGACGACCTCCTAACCAACTGCCTGTCCAATCTGGCAGAAGGCGGAGGATCGCTAGAAGGACCCGCGGCATCCTTGAGTTTGATTGTGCGGCTGGTAATAGCCGGTGATCGATTGGTCCCATCCGGAAGCAAGAAGGCGGTGCTGATGCGTTCGCTATCGAAAGATGACCAATCCAGCCAATCTCGTTTTAACATCTTCAACAGACCACGAAGCTCTAATATACCATGGATTTTACCACTTTCAACCATGGTATATTTGTGTGTTTAAGATATAATTATTATTTTTTGTAGTCTTTTTAGAGTATTTACAGGTTCAGGTACGTTCTGGAGAAATATGGTGATTTTGGTCTTTGGTGTCTTTTGGAGCCCTTTTGAGTGCATGACTGCACAGATGTATCAGATGTTTAGCTATGGTGGAGACCTTCCCACCGTTATATTTTGTTCTGAATAAAGATAGAGCTTTGAGTTAGCATTCCAATGCCACCGTTTTGAGGTCAATCAGTATCCTGTAGCAGAAGGTATGCCTATTTTACTGAAGAGTTGCCAGTCTACCTCGCGAGAGGAAGCTGTCGAGAAGATAAAGAAGAATCGATCGATGCAACACACTTGGTGTCGATAGATGGAGATCCCAGAATGCGGGCCGAGCATATTTATGACTTATTTTGGCCTAGGAGTTACCACGAATTACCAGAATACCCTTGGACGACCAAAATCCTATTTATGTATTTTGTAAGCCATTGTTGACGGCTAAGCTTTATTTTGATTGTTCTTAGTTATAGAGGAGAAGAGAGGAACTCCTTCAGAGTCCTACTGGAACTCCATTGGTTTTGGTTTTATATTATTTATGCTTTTCATCTATCCATATATGATTTCTGTGACAATTATCATATCTGAATAGATCCACCTGTTAGGTTTACGGTTCAGATAGGTTATGAAGGATTAGCCCCAAATATAGAACTGCTAAGTTGTGATATTTGTCATAGAATTGTTCTTAATGATTGTGTTCTAGGGTCATGAATTAGAACCCTGATCTTAGAATCATTAGGCGCAATTGCGAACCGCTGGTCTTTTCTCTGGACTGTATTCCATGAGTTAGGATTGCTAGGTGCATATGAAAGTTGTTTTAGGAACCCTAGTGAACACATATTCAACCCGATCGTAAGGCTTAACTAGAAACGCGTCGATCGATATCCTGAGAGGTGAATCGATCGATGGAGTGAAAGGTGCATCGATCGATATTCCTGTAAAATAATCGATCGACACCTTCTTGTGATCAATAAACAAAAGTTGAGATCCAAGATCTAGATATTAGACTATTATACAACGAAGGTTGTTGGATTTGTACTCCGAGTTGAGTTCTAATATATCTAGCAGCTTAGTAACCTATATCATTATAATCCTGATTTCCTGAATAGAAACACTAGATCTAACAACCATCCTTCCATCAAATAACTCCCTGCCAAGCTGAACAATTGTCTTTTTCATCTTGTTTATTTATTGATTGAATTATTTGTACTTCTTTATTATTTATTTACTGTTTTATTATTTACTTGCCTAGATTATTCATAACTGTTTAGGTCTAACTGGTTACCTAGCTCCTCGTGAATTCGATCCCTAAGTACTACAATTAAACCTCTTATTTGAGAGAGTAATTCACTCCTTAGGGAAATTTGAGTGATATCAAATTTGGCGTCATTGTCGGGGAGCTTTGATCGCCATTAGATCTTGTATAGTTAGATTTAGTCTAGGTTTTACTTTTGTTATAAAAACTCAAAAAATTTTTTCTTGTCTTTTAGGGTACATACATATGAGTACCAGAAGCAACAAGGGAATAGAGCTCTTTCTAGTAGAGCCAATAGATTTAGAACGTGTGATCCATAAGTCTAAGAGGGCAGTCGACACGCTCCAAGCAGCAAGCGCAGCAAAGAAAAGTGAGTATCGATCGATACAAAATCTTCATCGTATCTATACAAAAACCATGACATCGTTCGACACCAACCCTTCATCGTGGATCACTACAAACAAAATGACATCGATCGACACCAATAAGTCAACGTTGATCGATACTACACGCGAGAAGGATGAGAAGGTGGCTGCACTACCTGATGCTACTGCTGTTGCTGTGAAGGCTGAGATAGAACGAAAAGGTGCACTTAGAGTACCTGCATATATCTCTCTTGTGAAGCAGCATCCATTTCATGGTCTTCCCTATGAAGATCCCACTAACCACCTCGAATCATTCGAAGATCTAGCATCAACCATTAAGTGCGATGGAGTCTCTGAATATTACTACTTCTGCAAATTGTTACCATAATCTCTTACTGGAGAAGCAGCATGTTGGTTCAAGAGGTTATCACAAGGTTCTCTAACTACCTGAAATGACATCACAAACGCCTTCCTCACCAACTTTCTCTATGATACTGAAGCAAATCTAAAGATCGAGATGAAATCTATGCTGAGTAATATGGAGAGCTGAGCAGAGAGGACGAAGTTGATGTTAGTGATTCAACCTCAGCATCGATCGACATTAAGACCTCGAAATCGATCGACACTAACCGCGATTGTCGATCGACACCACTTGACATCCATGAAAGATCGAGTTGTCTTCAGGACATTGTAGACTGGACACTAAAGAGCAATGATGTATCAAGTTGTTTTCATGCTCCAGATGTAAACATAAAAATTACCATGGAAATTCTCTTGGAGCAAAAGGATAGAGAACAACTTGGGGATTTGGATTCAAGTAGGAAAGTTAGTATGGAGCTAGATGAATGGTTTGAAGATATGGATCAAGACTCAGAAAAGGAGCTTGATGACGAACAACATACTTCGAGAAGAGATCTGGCGTCTTCACCAAACACAAACATCGATCTGAACCCACCCGATACATTTGCTCGACACCCAAAGCCAAGCATCGATCGACGCCGACAAGATGAAAGCGATCGACATCCACCTTACATCATTGATCGACACCCACTCGTTTGCATCAATCGACACCCATGCTTGGACGAGATGGTAGAATACACAATAGAGATAGAATCGGTTAGAGAAAGAGTGAACGAGTCTGAGGCCTTACACATTGCTGTCCTTAAACATCAAAGACCACCTATCTGCACAGAAGAAGCTGCGAGGATTTACAAAAGAGTGAAGAGGATACATGACCCTGTGAAGTTTGTGGTACCCAGTTTGTATTTAAAGCTGAATCTCCTATTCCACCAGATAGAAGTATGCAACCAGGTTCCTACATTAGGGTCTTGGATAATCATCATTACGTAGAAGCTTCTCAGAGAGGAATGAGATGTAGAAGTGAAGTCGACAAAGGTTAAACCGAAGCATCATCGATCGACATAGACCAGATACCATCTATCGACACCGGTCAGATACTATCGATCGACACAACCAGTTCATTGTCGATCGACATCCTTCGGGTATCTCATCACACAAACACAGAAACAGACAAGTCTGGGGGAAAGAAGAGGAGGAATTAGAAGAATAGGAAAATGATCAAGGGAGATCTTCAGTTATCATTCACTCTTCACTTCTCAGATGGTACCAAAAAATCCAGAGTGCGCAGCAAATATTTCTCACATCCTTTTGCAAAGCTTAAAGCACTACTTATTGCTGAGATGATAGACAAATGAGAAGAGTCTATGAAGGAAGCTTTCACAGAAGAATGATAAAGCTTCAGATAGTAGAAATTGAGACTTGTTTTGGAGCAAGTTCCCATTCCATCCGGACTAAATCAGATATCTCCAGAAGTCAAGCTAATGACTAAAAATAAACGCTGAGTGGGAGGCAACCCACTGTTAGGTTTGTTTTGAATTTGGTTTTACTTTCATTTTTTTACTGATTTTTTTTTCATTGATTTCAGATTTAAAAAAAAAACGTGAACAGTGAAATCACTGTAGCGTCGATCGACACTGTAGCAGCCCCGTCGATCGACACTGTAGCAGTCCTGTCGAACGACACTGTAGCTACGTTACTGTAGCAGTTAAAAACAATTAATTACTTTTTATTATTATTTTCTATTTGTGTTTTATTTCTATCAGATCCAAGAAAGACGAGTTTCCACACGAATCAACGACGGCTAGCTAGCATTGATCGACAGAGCTTTAGGAGTATTGGTCGCCACTTAACTGTGTTGATCAATACTCATATCCAAGTTAGGTATACCGTTTTTCCTTGTTAAATACCATGGATTTTACCCACTTTCAACCATGGTATATATGTGTTTGAAGATATAATTATTATATTTTGGAGTCTTTTTAGAGTATTTACAGGTTCAGGTACGATCTGGAGACATATGGTGATTTTGGTGTCTTTTGGAGCCCTTTTGAGTGCAAGACTGCACAAACGCATCAGATGTTTAGCTATGGATAGAGACCTTCCCATTGTTATATTTCGCCATATTTTGACACAAGATAGAGATTTGAGTTAGCTTTCCCATGCCACGGGTTTGAGGTCAATAAGCATCATGGATTATGCACTGATGGATAAGCATAGTCTAGTTTGGACTAGCCGTATGTAGCTTCGAGTCTGTGCCGCTTTGCAGCCGTCTTTTAAATTGTGTGTTTCCGTTTAAGAGGAAGTTTGTATTCATATAAAGGTCGAGGGAAGAATATGAGTTGTCATCTCATAGTCTAACTCTTCTTTGTAGATCGCTTTATTCGTTTGCTCGTTTTTAGGATGTTTAGAATCTCGTGAGTGATTAGATATGGACGAAGCGACATGCCTTTAGGATCTCATTTCATGCCTTGAGACGTTAGAGACCAGTGTGATGGGTTTAGGGTAAGATCTAGGTTTACTTTCGGTTTTAAAGCTTTGCGATGACTAATCGGCGTTCATTTTGCCTGTTGCGATTTTAACATGATTCCGTACCGATTTAAAGTCCGCGATAGGTTCTTCGCTTAGACGACTTGTCTGGTTGGAATCGAGCATCCCCGAAGATGCTGACCAAAATTTGGATGTCTTTATAGCACTGTTACCTTTGTATCGGGTGTATGAGAGCCATCTATGTGAGATAAATTAAGTTTGTTTAGGACTGTTGCGAGTTTGTTGTGATCAGCAACAAACTTAGGTGGTAGATGTTACCGTTTCATGGACCCTCGCCAAGGATACGTATCTTAAGAAGTTTTGTATATATGTTTTATAGTCGCGGATAGACTGTTGGATCTCCCAAGAAAGTGATTTTATCGAGGAAGGTATTTTTGTGGAAAAAAATTTCTTTAGGCGTCTGCGACGTCTCGTAATGCCGAAGATTGTTTTTTCTTTCATATGTCGCGTTTTGTGTTTGAAACGTTCGCGGGCTTGAAGATGTTACGCGGTGTTGAAAGGGTTTTGTCTTAACCCTTCTTTGCAGGAACACTCTGGTTTGTTTGCGGACATTCGCAGCCAAAACTTATGTTCCTGTTTGGATGTTAAGTAGTTTGATTTATGCTAGAGCAATTAGGACCGAGGGGTCGCGTCTATAGATCTTAGTCAATTTTTGACAAGTTTACATTATCCGTTGAATGTTTTGGCTTGGAGTAAAAGTTGTATTCAGCCGCATAGCCAAGGATGTAGTTGGTAAAGGATTAAACCATGACACTTTCGTGCTATCAATAAGGTCGAGTCGGTTTGGATCGTCCTTAAAGGGGATGCTCTAACCTAGCTCGGCATCAAAGTGAGGTGTGACTGGACAAGGGCCAAGTAGCGTTTATCGAGATTGATATGCCAAGTATGTCCATGGGCATAGAAATCGTTGTTCCGTTTTAGGTTTGATTTATACGATGAAAGTTTTGTATAATCTTTCCTTTATTCGTATGGAAGTTGTTTCTTTTTTTATCCGAGGGAGACAAAGCCTAAGAAGCTCGATGCAAAGCCCCCGTGGAGTCTCTTGCGGGGTGATTTCATGCTCGGATGTAATCGTGGGGAATGAGAGCGGATTCTCATGAGCCACAGGGCTAAAGAATGATATCTTCAGATCGTGGTGTGAGATAACAACGTTTATATTGTTCATCCAATGTCGGATCGTATAGCTTGGTTTTTGCTATAAGGAAAGTACTTTTTCGTTAAATGTGTTACATTTACTTTCGAAATTTACTTCGTATGACATGATCCTGACCATACGAAGGATTTTTCGCAAAAGTAACGGGCGATGATTTCGCAAATTGACATGACGCATGGAGATAACAATGTTTCCAATATTTTTGAGAAACCTGTCCGCTTTGGTTTTGATTCTTCAGTGATAGTTTATTATAGTCACTCACGGAGTTTTACCAAAGGTTATATCACCAAGAGCAAGTCGCAAAATGTTTTAGCGGGTTTCTTGAGCAGAACGAATCACTTTACCAGCAATAGGATCAGTCGGCAAGCAGGGAGGACGTGTTCCCTATTGCTGCTTCTTGTGTTCTCAATTTTTCTTTGTCGCAAATGTTCTTGATATTATTCCGTGACTCACTTGGTTCAACGGAAAATGAGAGCAATGCTTTGATGCCTAATGATTTCTCGTATAATATTTTGATTCTTATACGAAACTTGTTTTATCAAGTTTGAAAAGATCTTTATGATTTTGGAAAATCATCGAGTTTCACTTTGAAGTTTGGCAGAGGTTTTCTAAACGCATGGTTGCGATGAGAGATGCTGTATAGTCCTCAAGATTATTTCCTAGATGGTTTGATTCAGTTCTTAGCGTTTACACGAATCTTAGATTCTCGTTTGCTTTTGGGTTGCTTTTGGGATGATTTTGACGAGGCATCGTATTGTTCGAATATTTTCCGTCTATTTTTGCGAGAGTTTGCTTTATAGAAAGCGTGTTTTTGATGAGAGAATTTTTTTTTGAAATATGGGAGTATACGAGTATAGTATACAGACCTACTCCCACCTTTTTTTAGACGAAAGAAAACAGATGAATTTCTTTTGAAGGATTGGGATGATCGACAATATAGGTCGATGAAAGACCATGGTGGATTGATGATGACTTGGAGTATGTCTGTTTTACAAAAAATTCTAGGAACGAGTCAGTTTTAAGACGACGTCAGTGTCTCTAGTTCCTTCTTTCTTTAGGAAATGAGATGAGTAAGCTCAAATGCGTGGCGATCGTTTCTCGGTTATACGAGAGATTCGATTGGTTTGCAAGTTCTGTCTGAACAGTTAGAGAACAATAGATCGAGATAAAAAAATTTGCCTACGACTTAGCATGCTAGACTATCCCCCTATATTCTAAGTTCCCTAGGTTTTACGGCAGTTTACAAGACCAACTGGTTTGGCAAGGCCAGCTCACCGGCTTGGCGAGCTGGATGGTACGGTCCAGCTCACCGGCTTGGCGAGCTGGATGGTACGGTCCAGCTCGCCAAGACGGCGAGCTGGTTGAGCTCTGCCAGATTGCTGGCTTGGCGAACTGGATGGTACGAAACCTCGGGGAAAAGTCAGTGCCTCGAGGGCGAGGTGAAAGGCCGACCAGCTCGCCATCTTGGCGATCTGGATGGAACGGTCTAGCTTGCCAAGACGGCAAGCTGGTTAGGCTCGGCCAGCTCGCCGGCTTGGCGAACTGGATGGTAAGGACCCTCGGGGCAAAGTCAGTGCCTCGTGGGGGAGGTGTAAGGCCGACCATATCGCCAAGACGGCGAGAGGGTTTGGCACGGACAGCTCCTAGGCTTAGCTAGCTGGATGGAACGGTCCAGCTCGCCAAGATGGCGACCTGGTTGAGCTCGGCCAGTTCACCGGCTTTGCGAGCTGGATGGCATGGTCCAGCTTGCCAAGACGGCGAGCTGGTTTTGCCCGGCCAGCTCGCCAGCTTTGGGAGCTGGATTGTACGGTCCAGCTCACCAAGACGGTGAGCTGGTTGAGCTAGGCCAGCTCGCCGGCTTGGCGAGCTGGATGGCACGGTCCAGCTCGCAAAGACGGCGAACTAGTTTGGTACGGCCAACTCGCCAGCTTGGCAATCTGGTTGAGCTTGGCCAGCTCGCCGGATTGGCGAGCTGGATGGCACGGTCCAGCTCACCGTCTTGGCAAGCTGGACGGTACGGCCAACTCCGCGAGTAGCCTAGTTTTTTTTTCGCGAGTAACCTAGGGTTTTTTCGCGAGTAACTTAGGGTTTATTCCGCAAGTTGCCTAAGGTTTTCATGCAGTTTTAGGGAGAGCAAGTTTTATTTTTCCGAAAAGTTGTCGGAAAACGTCTTTTGGTCAACCCATACATTATAGGGTTTGATAGATTTTATCCTTGCCCTTTGTGTTCAGAGAGAGAAATCACGAGCTTGTTTTGTTGCTCCTTCCGTGGCGAAAAGTCGCGATTAGGTTTTCGATTTTGTTAAGTACTACAGCGTTTGCGTGAGCGTTGGCTATAGGAGTAGTCGCAGCTGGAGTTGTTTTACCAGCGTTTTTGCGAGCTGCGACTTTGTCTTTCATATATCTAGACATCGTTTTGAACAAGCGCTTTGCGGCTATGAGTTAGAGTAATCCGTACGCCCTCCCCCTCCTTCTAGCGCCAAAATGTGGGAATCGAAATTCGCACTGTCGTATTCCGTAAAATAAGGAAACGTAGGAAAACCCTAATTTTCCAGAGGTCCCGGATCTGTGTGAGAGCCAACGACAAGTAACCAAATAAATGCGGAAAATATGAAAAACATTAAGAGCCGGTTAATTATTGTGTTTTGGTACTAATGATGATTGTTTGAGGTGAAAATGGTTTGAAACAATATAAAGAGAGAGATGAGGGCGAACAAAGACGTTTTTATTAGATCTGAACAAGGAGTTACAAAGAGAAGAGTAAAGAGGCGGACTAGCCGGAAGTACAAGATGGTGAGTAAACGGGAGGGTGACTAAACAGGAAGGTGACTAAACGAGAAGGTGACTAAATAGGAAGGTGAGTAAACGAGAGGGTGAGTAAACCCTAGATCTAACCACCTAGTCGCTAAGAAACCCTATATCTAGCCGCCAAGTGAGTATGTCGAATTCCGGATCCCTTCTTCTTGCTTCCTCTTATCCCTTTTATAGACCCTGTCCTCGTGTTCGCCCTAGTTCACTTGAGCCTTGTTGGGCTTGATTCTCGTCGGGCCCGTTTAGTAGCCCGGGTAAATCCTGCTTCCACCGAGTCTTCTAGAACGCTCTTTGTCGCGCTACTAGA
>CAKOAT010235932.1:8446-47393 GCA_932364175.1 Eruca vesicaria subsp. sativa | reverse complement strand
GCTTATAGATCTATTCTTAATGATTACTTTCATAATATTCAACCAAAGACATTTGATGCTTGAGTTATGGTAGTAAATGAACATTCATCTAGACATAGAGCTTGTTTAGAATCGTATCTAGGCCTAAGGTAGACAGTTTAATTGATCGCTTGCCATCCTTAGATCGAAACTTGATCACCCAAAGTCAAATTCCCTATACTCATGAGTTCTCCTTTACCTTCTTTGTCAAAGTTATATCTTTTATTGCATTCTAGTTTTAGTTAACTTTAAAAACCAATCAATCACATGATCGCACTTAGATTAAGCTAGTACTTGTATTCTCGGTGCTTTTAAATCCCTCATAACTGGTTCGACAATCATCTATACTACAACATTTGCTTTAGGAGCCTCAAAAACTCCTAATATCAGATGTGTTTGCTTTATTGGTGGATGAATCAGCTGATTGTTCTATGAAAGAGCAAATGGCTATAGTTTTTTCGTTTTGTCGATAAACATGGTATGGTAAAGGAGAGATTTGTTGGTCTTATCCATGTGAAGGATACATGTTCTTTATCTTTGAAATCTGGAATCGATTCATTTCTTGCTAGATATAGTCTGAGTCTGAAAAAAGTGAGAGGACAAGGTTATGATGGAGCATGAAATATGAGAGGTGAATTTAATCGTCTTAGAGCACTGATTTCAAAAGAAAATAGTTCGGCATACTATGTACACTTTTTTGCTCACCAACTACAATTGGTAGTTGTTGCAGTCGCAAAGAAACATTTTGAAGTTAGAGATTTCTTTGATAAGATTTCTTTGTTAGTGAATGTGGTTGCAGCTTCTTGTAAAAGGAAAGATAAGATGCGAGAAATTCAGAGAGATATTATTGAAAAGGGAATAAGTAGTGGTGAAATCAAGACTGGAAAAGGACTGAATCGGGAGTCTACACTTCCAAGACCAGGAACTACACGTTGGGGTTCTCATTATAAAACATTGTTGCGGTTAGTTGGGATGTTTTCTTCTGTGGATGAGATACTTGTGTACATCGAGAATGAAGGTGCTGATCCTAACCAGCGAAGTCAAGCAAATGGTATTCTCAAATATATCCATACTTTTGATTGTGTATTCTATCCACACTTGATGGTACACATTTTGGGACTTACAGAAAATTTGTCACTGGCCTTGCAACTAAAAAACCAAGACATCGTAAATGCTGTTTCATTAATAGAATCTACTAAGCGACAGCTACAAAAGTTTAGAGATGATGGCTGGAATTCTTTTGTGAATGATGTTTCATCTTTTTGTGAGAAACATGACTCTGATCTTCTCAACATGGAGGACGATTTCATCGATCCAAGGAGGCCACGCAAAAAGACCAACATGCATTACCAACTTGCATAATTATCAAGTTATTTGTTTTTATACAGTATTGGATATGGAACTTCAAGAGTTTAATGGTCACTTTAACGAGGTAAACTCTGAGTTACTCGTTTGCACATCAGCTTTAAGTCCTATTGATTCATTCCGTGAGTTTGATAAAGAAAAGTTATTGAGACTGGCTAAATTCTATCCTGAAAATTTTAGGGCTGTGGAGTGCACATCACTTAAACAGCAACTTGACATTTATATTGATAATGTACTAGAAGATGAAAGGTTTGCTGATCTGAAACATCTTGGAGATTTATCGCGGGTAATGGTAGAAACCAAGAAACATCTTTCTCAACCTTTGGTGTATAGGCTTTTGAAGTTATCTTTGACTTTGACTGTTGCTACTGCAACCGTTGAGAGATGTTTTTCAGGAATGAAGATCGTCAAGACAGTATTACGAAATCGCATCGGTGATGAATGTCTAAGTGATTGTCTTATTTGTTTTATTGAGAAAAAAATATTTGAAGATGTAGCTAATGCAACCGTTATAAGACGATTTCAAGCTATGAGTGATCGTAGAGTACATTTGTAATTTTATTATGATACATTTGTAGTTTTTTGGCTATTTATACATTTTTAATTTTTTTTCTGACCACAGTAGAAATAATTCTTGGCTCCGCCACTGGTCTTGTACGTTACGTGTCCCAAGTTGTTGTTCGTTTTGTTTTCGTGCGACTGAGCGGCCGATAAGATCACAGATTGCAAGTTGCAGGTTGTTTGTTTTGCTGCCATGTGACTGATTGTGCGACCAGTCGCAGGTCGCGATTTCAAGTCGCTGAAAAAGATAGCGACTAAAATTTAAATTTTCTGCGACCTTCGACAATGAAACAACAACAATTTGGTCACAGATCGCTGGTCATAGTCGCAGATCTCAAGTCGCAGCAGTCTTCGATAACAAAACGAACAACATTTGGTCACAGGTTATAGGTCGCTACAGTATGCAAACGATCTAAACTTGCATAAAACCTAATACCGAGCTGTAAAGGTTTCTGAGAAGAACTCTACTTACATAAATTAGCTTGAGGACTTGTAATTTAGGAGAACTATCAATCATGAAAGTAAGTAGAACCCACCTTAATCCTCTACGTGTAAATAGATCCAAATGGACCAGCTGGTGGAAGTTGCTAGCGGTANCAGTATGCAAACGATCTAAACTTGCATAAAACCTAATACCGAGCTGTAAAGGTTTCTGAGAAGAACTCTACTTACATAAATTAGCTTGAGGACTTGTAATTTAGGAGAACTATCAATCATGAAAGTAAGTAGAACCCACCTTAATCCTCTACGTGTAAATAGATCCAAATGGACCAGCTGGTGGAAGTTGCTAGCGGTAAGAATCTTAAAATGGATGAGAGAAATATTAGTACCGAAACAGTGAAATAACTTCAAGAAAACCTTAAAATCTACCTTATAGGGTAAAAATTTCAAGGAAAGGTGTTCCACTGAAGTTAAAGATCGCAGACCATTCTCATTGATTATATGATGGATGTTAACGTTAGATATATTGGGTTCCACCAGCTTCGTCACATTGTCATACATACGAAACCTGAGACCATGATTTCAATGCAAAAGTATCTCAAATTAGGAGAATTTATGTAACAGCGCCATTTATGTTGTGGACCACGCTTGTTATAAACTGATAGTCTTTGTAAGGTTGGGTGGGCAATAGTTAAAGCCGTCACTCTCGAGTCCGGATATAGACGCACCAACAAATCTTCAAGATTAGGGGAACCAGATAAAAATTTAAGAACCCATGCTCTGTCTGTGATGTTCACAGCGTGAAGATGCAGAGTTTTAAGGGACTTCAGACAAACTTTATAAGGTCCCTTTAGAATAACACATGCCTTGAGTATCAAGGTCTCTAGTGTTTCATTGTCATACAAGCTTTGAGAAATCGTGTAACACTTTGAATATCCAGCATCAAGCACCAACTTACGCACATGTCGTGCCTTTGCAGTTTTAATCAATCTTTCAAAATCCACATCGCTACACTTGTCCGAATGAAATTTGAGATGCACACTCTCTATAACAGGAGCCGTATTCAAAAGCAAAGAGCTGCTAACATTCTCCGAAAATATCCCAACTTCATCTTTGTGATCAGAATAATCAAACTTGAGTTCATGCATCATCTTCCATAGAAACTGCCATTGTTTAGACAAAACACTAGTAGCTACTGCAGATTTTGTAGGAAGGAACGATAGTATCTGCAGAATCAAAGCCTCAGGCAACTCACTGATCCTATCTTCTTCATTCACAAGAACTTGATTTTTCATTCTCTCACCGCCTATTTTGCTGTAAAGAAAAAAAAAACAAATTCGAACAAAAGAACGTTAATTGTTTTTAGAGGAATTACTTGGAATGACCCAAATTGATCTTAAAATGACTATAATGACTCATATAAAATTTTAAATACTAGACCCCATTTTGTAACAAGTAAATGGACTAAAATATCCTTTTAATGTGCGCAATCCAAAAAAAAAAGTTTACGAGGAAAAAAACATTAAACATAAAAGAGAAAATAAATTAGATTCAACATAAAAGAGAAAAATAAAATTGTTTCTCGGGTCTCTCTCTCTTTCTCGCACGACAACGACGATTTCGAAGGGGGGATTCTCGGATCGAGTCTCGTCGTCGTTCCTCTCTCACTCCGACACCATCGCCTCTGTCAGAAGTCCATCTCGTCGTCTTTGTCTCTTACGTCGCATCTTTCCACAGACCAGAATGATGTGATCCATTGTTCTGCAAGCAGAAAGAATGGAAGAAAGTGTTCAAACCACCATGAAAGGAACAACTTGAGAAAGAAGAAAAGAGGGGTGAAAGAGATGACGACAGTTACTAAAAAAATAATTAGCCCTAATTGTGGTCTTAAACCACTAGAAATAAACCAAAATCGGATTAATTGGAGTAAACCGAGATTAAATCCGAATTTAATTTTTACTGGTTTACTAAAACCCAAAATAATTAAACAAATCTGTCACTACGTAAAATAACAAGTCGGCCACGTCGTAATGCAACAAGTCTACAGCATTTGTAAATCTGTGATAGATTTGCCTTAAGTCTACCGTAGGAAGAATAGATTTTCTATACAAATCGGTCATAACTCAACAAGTCTGCCTTTCGAAAATAAGTCGATCGCACAAATCTGTGGTTTNTTAAACAAATCTGTCACTACGTAAAATAACAAGTCGGCCACGTCGTAATGCAACAAGTCTACAGCATTTGTAAATCTGTGATAGATTTGCCTTAAGTCTACCGTAGGAAGAATAGATTTTCTATACAAATCGGTCATAACTCAACAAGTCTGCCTTTCGAAAATAAGTCGATCGCACAAATCTGTGGTTTGATACAAATATGTTGTGTCATCCGACAGACATATTTTAAGAAATCGTTTTTTTAATACAAATCAGACAAAGTATAGACAAATCTGTTGTGTCATACGATAGACATTTTTAACAACTCTGTTGTACGGCAGATTTGTTTTCCCCAAATTAAATCTGCCAACGACCTAATTTGAGGGACCTTTTTTTTGGTATAACTATAGCCAGGGGTACTTCTGACCACGAAAACATTCTAATAATTTGAAAAAAAAATATGAGTCATTCTAGTAACATCACCATAAATTTGAGTCATTCTAATTTTCTTCCCTTGTTTTTAAGCTTAATGTACAATTTTTTTTAAACATACCATCGTTTCTTCTCGGCCGCCTTAATACTCATGAGCTGAAGCATAGCTCTTGCAACGAAGAATTACGTGCGTTGCTGAATTTGATTACGGCGGAGAGGTTGATTACAAATAAAAACCCTAACTATCCGTAATGTAGAATTATGATTATAAACAATAGTTAATTTTAAACTATTACAATTTCCTTTTCCTTAATTTGTTTTTTTTTTTTTTGTAAACTTAATTTGTTTTCTAATTTGTTAGTTTTGTTTATTTTCGTAGGTTTTCCTTCTATTGTTTTTAATTAATCTTTCAAATCCAAAAATACGAAATATTGTACATCCATTATGAGCTTCAACAAAAATTTCTTAAAACACAGAACAATGGTTGACCAAAACACTGTCTTGTGTGTCTCTCAGGTTGATAAGACGACCCTCAATGTAAAACTTCAAATATAGATCTATTTTTGAAGACGTTTCCATGGTTGTATTTGTTGTTTTGATGAGCGAATTAGCGATCATGACCAGGTTTCTGAAGACGAACAAACAAGATGTTACTCACCAAGAAACTATTTGAATGCATTATCACTAATCAACATTAGCCCTGTTCTTTTCTCCGACACTGCGATCAGCGGCGGCATAAAAAAAATGCACTATGATGTTCAGTGCTTTCGACGCCATGGCTGCATATGTAAGACGCAGCGGTAACTTTTTGCCTATAATCTCAAGACCATTAACGTTGTTGTTTTCCGCGTCTGATTTATTCATTATTTTTGGCCGCAGCGGCTGGAAAAAATGTTGTTTTTGTCCCGTCAGTCGTGAATTTGCCATGAGAATAGATGTAGTTTCCGGACACTGACGCTGATAGCAGCGTCAAACAAAAGAACAGGGGTATTGTAGATTCATAGATGAACAAAGAACGAGAGAGTGAAGACGCAGAGCTCGACTATGAAGAGGAAAAAAGCTTGTTGGATTCAATCAACATAATCTCACAATTCTGTTCCAACGGAATAAACCAGATAACTGAACCCAGTCTAAATACCAAACGTAAACCAGATAAGTGAACCATATATTATAATACATCCCTTAACATACATCGAATCATGAAAAAAATTGTTCAGGAATCGGGATGAAGAGCTTCCGTAAGAACATCATCAAGCTGATTAGCAGTTGAGACGTGCATTGTATGGAGACGACCAACCTTTAATGTTCTATATCATATTAAAACTCTAGGTTCATAGATGAACAAAGTTCTAGAGAGATTTATAGCTCAACGATAACACGGTAAAGAAAAGTTTGTTAGATTCAAACAATGTAGAATTCGGTTACATCATTTTATATGTAGGACCTTCTATTTAATATAACCTGAACAGATCTAAATACCAAAAGTAAACCGAATAACTGAACCACGTATTTCTAGTATCACTCGCTCTATCTTTGACCACATATTGGACTTCCTTTGACACACCGCGAGTAGTTCCAAGACATCAACCCCATGGTCAGCCGTCACTGTTCCAGCAACTGTAACCCCACTTTGTGTCAGATCGCTTCCCATCACATATCGGTTAAGTTCAAACAGTTTAACTATTCCTTAACAAGGAAAAACTGCTTGTTTCTCCGAGCAAGAGTTTGGGGCCGAATAGAGTCGATTCATCACTCAAGTAAGCTATGGAGATTCTGAAAAGTAGTGAGAAGAAAACAAACACTTGCAGGAGTGAGCAATGTACAACACTGAGCCACGTCCCTTCTCAAATTAGTGTTTTCACATTACTAAAAACAGTCTAATAAACATATAATGGTAATCACATTTGTGTATAAAGTATTACACTTATTGATGTTAATTTATTAAGATTCACACACAGAAATATGAAAGAAAGAAATTTTAGTTTAGAGCATTCATCTCTTCTTTAAACTTAACCATTGCAGCTCTTGGCAGCGTAATCATGACTTGAACCCCTCCGACCATTGGAGGTTCTAACCTCGACGCTGGCATGAACATACTAACAATTTTAGCTATCTCTGGTGGGACCACCGGGACAATATTCACCGGCTCACCCCACCCGAAATCCATGGATCCAAAAATACCAATGTTCCTCCAATCCGTCAAACAAAATCTACCTTTGACCGTTAAATTCATACTGATGATACTTTCTGTGTTTGCAAGCTCTTCCTGGAGATAATCTTTATCTTGAGCTTTTTTCTTTGCTTGTTTTAAGAGCTTCACAATGTCGGAGATGGTAAATTCTTCTACTTCTTTAACGGTTAACGACACATATATATCTATGTATGCATTACCGTAATATCCGTCGGGCAAAGGAGGATTCACTACGTTTCGGATTCCTACAGCTAAACCCAAAGATGTGATTCCATCTCGATCCAAACTCAGAGCTTTAACTCTTGACTTCCACAAATAAGCTCCTATGACTTCGAAAGTAGTGATTGCCTCATTAGCGAAGTCGCACTCTTTTAATGCAGCTTCTTTCAGTCTTCTTATGCCCTCAGCTTTAATATTTATTTTCTCAGTTACCTAATTACACATATAAAAAATGGGTGAGTAAGATATTTTCCAACAATTCAATTCTGATAGGTTTGTTTTGCAGATATATTTTTTTTTCTTACTTTTCTGATAACTTCTTAACACTAGACTAATCTCTTTAGGTGAGTGTAATTGTTAAGGCCTATTCACTAAGTTTTCTAATAGTGTGACGTTTTGATTTTTAAAAATGGTTAGAGCATTTCAGTTGAAGATATCTCACTGAATATTTCCAATAATAGTAATATGGAGAAATGAAAAAAAGTTTCATTTATAAACTTAAGAAGTTGATATATCTGTAAAATATTTGTCTTTTATGAATGGTCAATTTTGAAGAAAAACCTGTTATTAATTAATTTTAATAAAATACGGATATCTTACAGTAATAGATATTAATAATCACATGGATAATGCTCCTAGATAATTCCACATGCAAGGAGAATCGATTCCCCGGATATACTTAGGACAATTCTTTCAAGTGGGAACCACTAAACCGCTCCTTAGCTAATTTAATATATTACAACTTAAAATATTACAATACTCCAAATATGTTACAACTAAGAAACCTCAGATAATATCAAATAATGTTTGTTCTCTTGTTTTTATCATAAGAGTTGATAAACTCATATGAAAGGGTCCGAAATCATTTGCAGGAAAAATCAATAGTCAAGCTTTATTAAACCATTCCGTTAAGAAAAGAGTATTTATAAAAAAGAAAGAGGGCTATAAAAGAAAATGAATAGAATAGACCTAAAATGTTTTTATCACAAATATATATCTTAACAATTAAAATGACCAAAATATCACTTAAATGTTTTATTAAATATACATTTATACCCTTGGGTTAACTAATCCTAGATTTTTTTGTTTATACTTAAGGAGTAGGGTTTTGGGGATAGAGTTTCGAACTTAAAAAAATTAAAAACTTAAAATTTTCAAAATAAAAAATGTTATTTTGGTCATTTTAATTTTTGAGGTCTATTTTGTGATAAAAACTTAAAAGAGGGCTATTTGAAAGAATTACCCATTAACTAATCCTAATTTTCTGCATTAATTATATTTACCAAAATCTTTCTTAAAAATACAATCAATTAATTTTATCTATGGTAAAAATCTATTCTATTAAAATATAGTCTTTTTATCTATTGAACAAATTGTCATTTAAATTTGGACTTTTTCTATAGTGTTACAAATAATACACGCTATATAAAGTGAAACCTTTATAAATTAATAATATTAGGACTATACCAAAAATATAGTTTTTTTATTAATTTATAGAGATTATTAATTAATAGATATACTAATTGAACCAAAAGTTCAATTTGGTACTATAAAATTATATTATTTTATAGAGATTTTTAGTGTATATTAATTTATAAAGTATTAATTTAAAGAGCTTATATTGTAGTTGATTGAACCGTGTTACTTAAATCAAATCGAACTTGATGCTGATAAATCAAACCGCATTACCAAAAACAAATATTTTGTCGTACAAATATGGAATATTCTAAGAATATATATCATCAAAATATGAAATATGGAAATCTACTAATTTTATTTAACCAATAGATTTCATATCTTAACAGTTCCTTAACAAATATGGAAATTTACCAATTATATGAAACCAATAGATTTTGGAAATCGTAATATACCGTTTAATATTTTAACAGTTCCTTAAGAAAATATAAATGGTATCATATATGTGAAATAACAAACCCCCTCCCCCCCCCCCAAAAAAAAAGTATTAAACGGTATCATATATTCATAAAATATATTTGCTAATTTTAATAAAATTAAAAAATACCAGTGTTTATCTATGAGATAGAGTCTTGGGTTTATTTTTGTTTTCAGGAAAAATTATATGGTTTAGGTTTTGGGCTTATTATTAAAGAAAAACTCCAAAAATATTAAATAAACTTTCCACCTTAATAGATCAAAAAATCAATTACTATTTTCAGGCCCAAAGATGTTAAATATTTTTAACAAAACAAGCTGTCTATTATTAAGCACTTATTTAAATCATGTACTTTAAAACTGTTATTATATTATTATTTTAAATAAAAATCAGTTTGCTTTAATAAATTTCAGTGGTAAATTTTAAATAATTTTGCTTAAATAATTTACTGATTATCTTAAAAAATTAAATGTAAATAAAAAAACAAAAAATTAAAACCAATAGCTGAAAGCGCATGTTATATTTTTACTTTTGTTTATTTACAAAATAAACTATTGCAATTTTTTTAAAAAAAAATTGACATATTTTCAATTTTAAATTAGATGTTTCATTATTTGAGATTTGTTTGTTGGTAATATCATTTCAAACTAACTCAGCAGATCTAAAAACTATAACCAAAAGCTGAAAATCAAAATAGGTCTCTTTCGGATAAATTTGTAAATATGGATTGGGTTCAGATATAACACATCAATTTTGGTTCTTTGTATCACGTCCGAAAACCTATAAAACAATCATATATCATTCGGATACAGGTTATATTGGTTCGGCTCAGTTCAGATATTTAAGGTACTTATTTAAAATTTAATACTTATGATTATATATTATTAAAAATGAATATAAAACTGAATGTCTGAAGTAAATATTTATGTTTCAAATTTTTATATATATGATTAGTTTGGAAATTTCTATCAGTTTTTTAATTTTTCAATTTTTCAATTTTTCAAATTTTCAGATTATCTGTTTTGATCCGGCTAATAACACTTTTGTTTACGGGTTTCATGGTCTGATCGATTTAAATAAAGAGAAAATAAGATTATATTTCACTGAAAAATTATCATGCGCTTTCTAAGTGCGGGTCAAAACCTAATCTAGTTCTATTAAAATAGAAGTACGCTTTAAATTTAACTCTACTATCATGTGGAATATTATAATAACTAGATCTGTTGTCCGCGCTACGCGCGGAAATTTTGGATTTTATTATTTTTGAAATGAAAATTTGTTGGAAAATAATTTTTTTTGTTCAGTTTTGCTAATTTTCCATGGAATAGTTTTTTAGAAGAGAGATTTTTAATAGTTTTTAAATTTAAAATCGTTGTAAAATATAATTTATTTGTTTTGTTTAGATATCTGATGTTTAACTAACTTTCCACTGAATATTTTTTGTGTGCGAATATGATAACTAGACATGTGTGTACTATAATATATTATCACTAAATGTAATTTAAAGAAAATTTCTAATACTTGAGAACCGCAAAGGTTGACTTTTGGGTTTTGTTTTAAAAGTTGTGAAAGGATATTTTTATTCATCCCAAGTGCACGAGCTTATCCCGGAAAAAATAATACTTTCTACTCATCTTATATATTAAAACAGAAGTCATAACCTTGATTCATGTGTGATTTTTAAAAAAATGAACCATTCCTTAGAAAGATTATGAAGATTATCAAATGTTACATAATTTAATAATAGTATCTTTAAATATCTTTGTCTTTCTATTTGTAATACAAATGAAATAACTCCAAAAAAATCTTTTTGGCATCTTTTTAAATTGTATTTCCATAATATTACCCTATATCTTTATCTTTTATTTGAAATACAAACATTTCTGTTTAAGATATTAAAATTTATTTAGATAACATTATACATTCCTAAATTCTAAATAAAAAATTATATACTAGAGTTTGACCCACACTGATTTTTTATTTATAAATAGAACACTTTGATAGTATTATAAAAATGTAAATATATGATTTACATTTAATGTTCTATGTTATATAACTATAATTTTTTGATTGTTATTACTTACTAATATATTTTTGAGTTTGGTACATAAATTATAATCTGAAATAATCAAATATATAATTTTCTTCAATATAAAGTTTTAGTTTCTGCAATTTGCGTACAATATATTTTAACATTTATTTAGATATACTATAAATAAATATTTGTCAATGATAATTTATATTTTCATGTTATGTTTAAAAATTATACTTTAACATCTATTATTTTAGTATTTTACGAAATTTTATAAATAAATATACTATTATTTATTGATAAATTTTTTTATAAATTATAAATAAAAAGAAAACCCGCACGGTTGTGCGGGTCAAGATCTAGTTTATTTTAAAGGATGTAAATAAATTTTATGATTGTGATTTTTCTCATAAATCACAAACCAGCCTCCCGACAACTCCGGCTCTTACCTTCCTGCATATCCATTTGTCAATGTATCCAAAATGGAAAGTACGGCCATAAGTGAGAGAGCTTACTTTTTGAATGAGTATATAGTGTTTGACTGTTTTTTAATTCTCTTAGTTTTGCTTGTTGATCATGTTTATATTTTTACTAAATATTTTTATAAATACAGACATCTTTTATTATTTTATTTTTTAATATTTTTGTTTTAATTAAAAATGTAATTTTTATGTTTTGTTGTCATATTTATGAATAAACTATTGGTTTAGCCAAATAAATTAGATATTGTGTATAAGCTCACATTCCATTCTCGCTTAAATATTCTTTCTTATTGGTATATATGTAGATTTTTTTTGTCTTTTATAGCACATAGTTTATGTTATTATAGTTTAAAATTACGTTAGTATTTTTAAATTAATTTTGATACAAATATTGAAACTGAAACATATTTTATAAATATGATCAATTTATTAAAGTTAAGACAAAGTTATGTTTTTAATTCGTAACTTCTTTACTATTCAACATATATTAATGTTGTAACTTATGGTGTATTAAAAAAATTTTTAGAATTTGCCACCTATATAAACTCCTACATTCTGATTCCATTATACAACTCCTCCATACCTCTAAACAACTCCTCCAAATTCTAAACATGAGTCAGGTATTTTGGGTTCTACGCCATAAAACGGAACCATCTTTATCATCTCCAAAAAGAACCATTGCCATGAAGATAAAGAGGCCAAGGACACATCAAACAAAATTTTTGATATTCGTCGCCCTGAGGACATCAAGCAATGGCCACCTAATCCATGATACGGTAAGTGATATGGAATACATGCTTGAATACCATGAAATTTATTTTGATTCAGTGATGGAGATTATCGAGCAGTCTTCTGAATTTTTTGCACGCAATATTCTGACGCTCGATGATCCCACAAGTACAGATATTGATATAATTGTTAAGATATCTGATCACAACGTAGACGCTTTCCGCAGAATTGCCCTAGACGTCTATACTATCGAGCTTCGTGAAAACCAAAGAGAACCCATCCCTAGCGAAAAAGATGATATATGCCCAATTTGCTGCGAAGAGTTTGGCACAGAAGGAGAGATCAACTCTTTAAAGTATAAACATTCCTATCATCATCACTGCATCTTGGACTGGATCAAAAAAACCTTAACATGCCCATATCTAGGGCAAAACTTGCTTCATGTACATGAGATCCATTATCTCATCTACAAAGTTGTTTGCTTTATTTACCTTTTTGAAATACGTTGTCTCAGATTTTGTTATCAAATCTTTGTCTTAATAATTTAAGGAAAAAAATGAAATAAGAAAATGAAATTTTGATATTTTAGTTGCATTTTCACAATCTTTTCCAACATAAAAATTGTTGGACGTATTAAAATATTTGCAAAACAAAAATAATTATGATCCAAAAATGTTTGAAAATAATCATACTTTCAAATTTAGTTTTGTTATCTTAATTTAATTGTTTCAATGGTTGTATTATTGATAGCCAAGAATAAGAAGTGGCAGTGGGATAATATTTAATGTATTTTATATTGCATAATTTACTGAATTTTTAATGGTTTGTTTTTTGTGGAAAAGTTTTATTGAAACCTAATTATCTACACAAACTGACAACTTATAACGAAACTCCTTAGATAGTAAGAGTATTAGAGAGTCATATTATGTGACAAATCTATATATTTTCTATTTAGGGGTTTGAATCATTTTCTTATTGTTGGGAATAGGGATGGTGATGGTGGTTAGCCAATTAATTTAATGCTTAGTCCCGTATCAGTAGGATCCAACACGAATATAGCATTTCAAATTGTTTGTATTAAAATATATCGTTCAGGTAATTATGTTCAAAGTTCTGTTGATCCAATAAACTTATTCTCACTTTTTAATTTTGTGATTTGGTGATCGTATTTTGAGGGGACATGCAATTTTTACTTTAAAAAAAAAAAATACATTGTAGAATACCTTAGATGCATATGATTTCATATTTAAATAAGATAGTCCAATTACTCAATTCTAAATTTTCCAGCCATGATAATAAAACTATTTTTTATGAATTAAGGATCGAGTTCTTTTTAAAATACAATCCAATGAGTGTTTGTAAAGTAAAATTAATTCAAGTATCTAGTTGGGTGGGATGAGAATAGAAAACCGAATGATGGCTGGAGGTTTTTTTCTATGTATGTCGATGACTTCTGATCCGTCCTATGTAATTCTTGATGAGTCCGATTGATTTGTCAAAGTAGAATTTTGTTGCTGGTGATGACGTGAGCTCTAGTTTTCCTGCAAGATTTTTGTTTTTTTTTTGGTGCATGGTTAAAACAAATAAATATTTATTTACTTTATATGTTTTATAAAAAAACTTATTTACCTTGAAAAAGTTTAGGTATTATGCTTGTGATGATTACAACTTTACATTTGCTATCTTTCTTGCTTTATAGGGTGCTAACTCTGCTGCTGGTTTGTCCCATAGTATGAGCCTAACCATTTTTGACTTGTTCAGCATTAGACCAATTGTGACTTTTTTATTCGATTTTGGGTTGTGTTGTTTTGTATCTTGCATCAATCGTATTTTCCCGACGACATCTGAACAATATTGGTTGTGTTGTTAATAAAAAATTTATGTCTTTTTATTGAAAGCTTGATGAGTGACTTACCCTGTAAGTAGCTGGGGGTAGTGGCTAAGCACAATAGACATTTGTAATTATGAGGAGAGAAACTGTGTACTGGAAAGATCGGACCTATGTCAGTAACAATTGAAATTGTTGTCTCTTGGTCGATCTGAATGTAATACGAGAGTTGTGTTAATTTCCATTCACGGAAATTTAGTACGACGAAAAATCCAGAGAATTCATATTTATCTCCTTCGGTTAAAAATATTGGGTCAGTAGGCTGATTGTTGTTGGAGAGCCGACCTTCCAATAGTTGTCCCTGAATGTGAACAAATTTATCTTATCAAATCAATTAAGTGATTATTGATCAGACGAAACCAAATATGCCAAACTGTGGAAAAATATATATGTATATGTAAAAGTTGTAACATATGTTTTACGTGGTGGTCATAGCATATGAAGCCGGTGCATGATTGGGTATTCTCTGGTTGGTGAATTTTGATGTCCCAAATAGTCTTATACATACTGTTATAGGGTTCACTGAAACCCCTTATTTGAGTTGGTTGATTCTTTGATGGATGTGATCCATGGGAAATGTCACTATAAAGTTATTTTTGCATAAGATTGTTAATTCGAGAAAAAGTTTAGAAAATCAATGTTTTTAATATATGGGAGCTGTAAATAAATTAAATACAGTAGAACCTATATAAATTAATAATCTCTATAAATTAATAAATTTCACCGTCCCAACTTGTGCCAGTGTAAAATATGACACAAATCGATAAAATAATAAGATAATAATATTTGTAAAACTACCATGTAAATATATGGTCCCACTAAAATCAAAAATTAATAATCTAGCTATATATAATTTTATATAAGTACAATCTAACATTATATTGTTGGTTTTATATTTACTATAAAAATACTTTTATTTTTTAAGGATTTCAATATATATTTTGATAATATTTAGTTAGGGGTTTTATATTTACTATAAAAAAAACTTTTATTTTTTTAAATATTTCAATAACCAAATAAGATAATAAAAAAAATATAAAAGTCAAATTTCTAAAATTTAAATAATATACATATGCTAAAATCAAATATTTTTTATTTTATTTATAAAAATGGAAAAAAAAATAAAAATATCTAAATAAGGAAACTTTGGTTAATTAATATTTCTATAAATTAATAAAATTTCAAAGTCCCAAAATTATTAATTTATAGAGGTTTTACTGTACAGAGAAGCGGAGCTTGTTTTTTTAATATGGAAGAAGTTATCTAAACTGGATTTCAGATAAGAAAATTGATATCACTCAAATTACCCTAAGGAGTGAATTACTCTCTCAAATAAGAGGTTAAGTTGTAGTACTTAGTGATCAAATCCACAAGGAGTTAAGGAACCTAATAGATCTAATAGTTATATGATTAAGTTAGGCTAATAAGTATTAATGCAGTAAATAAATATAATAAACTTGAAAGCAGTAAACAAGATGAACAAGATAATTGTTCAGCTTGGCAATGATTTTTTTGATGGAAGGATGGTTGCTAGATCTAGGGTTTCTATCCAGGTAATCAGGATTATAATGCTATAGATTCCTAATAGGTTGCATGCATGATATTAAAGAGCTTCAACTCTTAGATGAATCTATCAGCTGTCGCTATTAGACTCGTCCATTGATCTGACTGCCGACAATATCGACCGATGGTATGATCGCCATATCGGATGATATTTGTTGCCGTCGATCGATTACTCTATAGGAGTATCGATCAATATAGCTTCAGATCGAATTGAAATAGTGCCCACCAAGATCATAGACCGGCTCTCGCGTATCTCGAGAGGATCTTAGCATATACAGATTAGTGCCATCATGTTCAAGGTTCTAGTTCATGACTCTAGAATCAAGCATTAGGGTTCATCATGATAATGAATATCACAACTTAGCAATCTATAGTTGGGGCTAATCCCACAACCTATCTGAACCCTAAATCCAACAAGTGGATCTATTCAGACATGAAGATTGTCACAGAAATCATAGATGAATAGATAAGAAATTGCAATAGATATAAAACCAAAACCAATGGAGTTCCAGGAGGACTCTGATAGGAGTTCCTCCCTTCTATCCTAACTAATAGAAACAATGAATCAAAGAAAGCTTAGCCGTCAACAATGGCTTGCAAATAACATAAATACGGTTTCAAGTCGTCAAGGGTATTTTGGTAACTTTGTGGTATCTTCTGGGCTTCAGTCAGTCATGAAATATAGTCAGCCCACGTTCTGGAATTCATATCGATCGATGTGAAGTGTCTCCCATCTATCGACATGCACATATCTTCTCGGCAGCTTTCTCTCGCGAGGCAGACTGACCACGCTTCAGTAAAACGGGCATAACTTCTTATCTAACCATTGGATTGACCTCAAACCGGTGGGATTGGAAAGCTAAATCAAAGCTCTATCTTGTGTCACAGGATGGGCTCAATCGCACCGTGGGAAGATCTCCATCCATATCTAAACATCTGACGCGTCTGCGCAGCTCTGCACTCAAAAGGCTTCAAAAGACACCAAAATCACCACTTTACTCCATATCGTACCTGAACCTGTAAATACTCTAAATAGAATCTATATTGTAGTAAATATACATTAAAACACCAGTAGACCATGGCTAAAAATGGGTAAAACTTCATGGTCGATCAACTCCTCCAGTCTTACGTTTTGCTTGTCCTCAAACAAAAAAGACAGGCAGTCTCTCTAAAAGAGGATTGAAAACAGCAGGGACTCAAAAGATTTTAAAAACTCAGTCACCATCTCTCTACTAGTGCAAACCAAATCTTAAACATCCTAACTTTTAGAAGAATATTATACAATATCCTAGTATAGCAACCAAATCCACCTAGTCAACAACTCAACAGATCCTGTCCGACAATCCCCTCTACTAACCTCATTTCTTACATAAAATAAAAGTGCAGGCTTTACCTTGGGAGTATCGATCAAGGAACACTTGGATTCAACTCAAGCAAGTTTCTGAGTAAATAAGCAGTCTTATTCTGGTTTCTTTTCTCCATATATCTCCCTTCTTTGAATCCCAATTTTTTTTTTTTTTTTTATTTTATATCAATCCCAATGAACAACATATAATCACCTTATTGATCTTTCTACTTTTTGTAGCTTTTTCTGACAAAGTGTAGGTGAATAGTGGGATCATGGGTAATGTACCTCTCCCTCGCTTCCACAATGTGTGATCATCCCTTTGAATTAGAATAGTGGGGTCATGGGTAATGTACGTCTCCCTCTGCCTCTCAGGAAATCATCTCAATCTTTTATTTTTCTCTTTTTGGGATGCCAAAGGAAGGAGAGAAGGAAACCAAAATTATCAAGACTTTTACCTCCAGACTTGCAAGAGGATTCCGATCCCTTGTATACCAAGCCCCAAGACAAGCAAATCAAGTCAATATTAGGTTGGAGGTCAGCTTTGGTTCCTTCAAACATTCTCAGCAAGTGCAAACATAGTTGACAGGTTGATCCACTTTAGTATCTCTAGTACTTCTGCAATTAGTAAATCTAAGAATGGTCTAAAGAGTGGTTAGATGACAAGTAATAAATCGAAATAGATCATCATCCCCTTCTTGACTCAATAAAAACTTTTTGAAAACATTTTAAATAAGACTCATAAAGTAGATAAACGTTAGTAATCCCCCCAGACTTAAATTACACTGTCCCCAGTGTAACACAGTCGGTGGTAAGATGAAAAACATAAAGCAGAAGTACGAAATTTAACAAGTAAGAACGATATACCTGACCGGATAAAGTATCGATCGATGAAAAATAGTTACCATCGGTCGCTGCAAATGTTGTACTGTCGATCGATATCGACTGTTCTCGTCGGTCGATTATCATGGAAATCGTCTACCCGGTTCTGCTTTTCTAAATATCTAACTAAAGACACAATATTAGCAGAACCTCCCCCAGACTTAAATAACACTGTGACCAATGTTATAGAGCCTAAGATTGGTGGGACAATAAACCATAAGGAAAATATTTAACAAAGAAAGACTGTATACCTGCTTTGATGTGAGTATCAATCAACACAGTTAAGTGGCGATCAATATTCTTGATGCTCTGTCAATCGATGCTAGCTAGTCATCGTTAATTCTTATGCAAACTCATCTTCCTTGAAACTTTTCCTAATACATGACATAAATAAAACACTAACACTCTCAAAGTTAGTAATAGATAACTAATAAATTTTTTTTTTCAATGAACAGTGCTCTGCTACAGTACTCCTGCTACATAATTTCCAAATTTTCCGGTACAATGTCGATCGATTTTGTTGCTACAGTGTCGATTGATGTACTTGCTACAGTGTGTTGCTACAGTACCATCGTTACTGTTCATCAGTTTTTCTTCACCTGAAATCCTTAGAAAACAAAATATCAGTAATAAATGAAAATAAAACCATATTTTAAAATTACCTAACAGTGGGTTGTCTCCCACTCAGCGTTTATTTTTAGTCATTAGCTTGACTTCTGGAGATCTGATTCAGTCCAGATTAGAATGAGAACGTGCTCCAATTCAAGTCTCAATATCTACTATTTGAAGCTTTATCATTCTTGTGTGAAAGCCTCCTCCATAGACTTTTCTCCTTTATCTATCATCTCAGCAATAAGCAGTGCTTTAAGCTTTGCAAAAGGCTGTGAGAAGTATTTGTTGCGCACTATGGATTTCTTTACACCATCTGAGAAGTGAGGAGTCAATGGTAACTGAGAACCTCCTTTGGTTCGTTTCCGCTTCTTCTAATTTCTCCCCTTCTTTCCCACAGACTTGTGTAATCTCACTTTGGATTTCCTGACATCATCTAAGAAGTGAAAATCAATGATAACTGAGAACCTCCATTGATTCTTTTTCTCTCTTCCAATTCATCATCTTCTTTCCCCCAGACTTGTGTGAATGCGTGGTGGTATCTCCATCAAAAATATTTCCACACACTTCATACTCATTCTGCTATGATTCGCATCTGGTGTCGATCGATGTACCAATGGTAGTGTCGATCGATTGTGGATTGATCATGTCGATCGATGGTGTCTGGTCAGTGTCGATCGATGTTTTGTCTGCTAGGGTTTTATCGACTTCATCTCTAAATCTCAACCCTCAATGTGAAGCTTCTACATGCTGATGATCATCCAATACCTCTATGTAAGAACTCAGTTGTGGACCTTTATCTGGTGGAATAGGAGATTCAGCTTCAAACACCGCATTTGGAACCATAATCTTAGCAGGATCATGTATCCTTTTCACTCTTTTGTGAAACCCATCAGCTTCTTCTGTCCAAATAGGTGGTCTCTGATGTTTAGAGACAGTAATGTGCGAGGCTTCAGAATTATGCACTATTTCCTCAACTGGTTCCAGCTTGACTATGTATCTTGGCAGTTCATCCAACCATGGTTGTCGATCGATACAATAAGGTGGGTGTCGATCGATGCTATCTTGTGGATGGTGATCGATGTTAGACGGTGAATGTCGATCGATGTCGTAGGGAGGGTGTCGATCGATCACATCAGGTTTATGTCGATCAATGTCGTCAGCCTTTGGTGAAATTTTCAGACTTTTTCCCAAAGTGTGCTAATTGTTATCAGGCTTATGCTTCAAGTTCTGATCCATATCCTCAAGCCATTCCTCCAGCTCCAAGGAGTCTTTCAGAGTGACTTTGTCGACATATGAGGTAAGATCACAGCTTGATTCATCAATGCTCTTCTATGTCGAGTTTGCAATGTCATGTAGACAACTCGAATTTTCAGGGATTTCAAATGGTATCGATCGATGACAAAAGTCTGTGTCGATCATTTTTGAGGAACTGAGGTCGAGTGGCGATGAGGTGATGCTGATGATCGATGCTGCAGTCGTACTGTCGATCGATGCTACGGTACTAGTGTCGATCGATGTGGAGGACGAATCGTTAATATCAGCTTCTTCTACTCTGCTCAATTCTCCAGACTCATCTTGTTCATCATTATCCACCATATATTCCAGCATAGATCTCATCTCAATCTCCAGATTTTCTGCAAAAGTGCTAAAATTTTTACCTAGGAATGCGCTTTTGATGTCCTCCCAGCAGGTTAGAGATTTTGGCTGCAGCTTCCTGAACCAGCTAAACGCATCTCCGGATAGTGAATAGGGGAAGATCTTGCAGAGAATGTGGTCTGCGGATATTAATTTATGTCTGGTTGCTGAAGCTACCTCCTCAAGTCTCTCGATATGATCTCTAGGGTCCTCATAAGGAAGACCTTGGAAAGGGTCCTCGCTTCCCAAATCATACCACTGGCTACTTATATCAAAGGTATCCATTTCTGGAAAAGAAATCACATCAGGAATTAGTGCTTCTTCTCCACACAAGTGGTGTCGGTCTTCGGATGAACATTACCATGATGAACAGTGTCGAGCGATGATGAAATCAGGGTATCGATTGATGACGGGTGAGCGATATCGTTCGATAGAAAGATCGTGGCATCGGTCGATGTAGAAGCTATGGTGTCAACCGATGTAGACATCATATCACCAGTGTTATCCTCCACCACATATCTCGTCGTTGACACCATGTTTGAATTGTCTGGAGTATCATAGAGAAATCTGTTGAAGAAGGCTTCCATGATATCAATCCATGTTTTGAGGGACTCTGGTAGCAACTCTTTTAACCAACGTCTTGCTTCTCAAGCAAGAGTGAATGGAAAGAGTTTGCGGAAGTGGTTGTCTTCAGGGACTTCATTAAAGATAGACCAGATTAGTTCTTCAAACATATGAATATGAACTGTTGGTGGCTCGTCATGATAACCATGAAAGAGACGCTGACTTATGATAGGGATGTACTCAAGTTTCAGCTCGGAGTCAAAATTTTCTTCCTTTCCGCAAACAGTGTCGGTCGATCTTGGAAGAACAGTCTCGGTCGACATGGGATGGGCAGTGTCGATTGATTTCGCATACGCAGTATCGGTCGCGCGATTAGCTGTGTCGATCGATTTCAGGATAACAGTATCAGTCAACACGAAATGTACCGTGTCGATCAATTTCGGGTGGGCAGTATCGGTCAACGCGTTGTGAGCCGTGTCGATCGATTTCAGGGGAACATGGGTTTTGTAGTTTTGTAAAGGCAATTTTATTTATTCACCTTTATTCAAGGTGGAATGGATTGTAACAGGGATTTTGGTCCCATGTTTAATTTTATTTTGGCTAATTGCATTGCTTATTTTACCTATTGGTTCAATTTGGACTACTTCCTGATTAACATATGTGTTAACAGAAAACTTACCTGCTCCCAGCGATGCTTCGTCGATCGATTGATGGTGTGCCTTATCGATCGATGTCTGGTGTACGCTGTCGATCGGTTCTGCTTGGAGGGTGTTGATCGATACATTCCTCGTAGACTTACGGATCTTGCGTGAACCAGCAGGCTCTTTCCTTGAAGGAACTAGAAATCCTCTCTTCATTCCTGGTACTGAGACGTATGTACCTGAAAAATAAGAAAACATTTATCAGTATTTGAATAGTAACAAAATCTAGACTAAATCTAATTAAACAAGATCTAATGGCGATCAAAGCTCCCCGGAAATGACCCCAAATTTGATATTACTCAAATTGCCCTAAGGAGTGAATTACTCTCTCAAATAAGAGGTTCAGTTGTAGGATTTAGGGATCGAATCCACAAGGAGCTAAGGAACCTAATAGATCTAATAGTTATATGATTAAGTTAGGCTAATAAGTATTAATGCAGTAAATGAATATAGTAAACTTGAAAGCAGTGAACAAGATGAACAAGATAATTGTTCAACTTGGCAAGGATTTGTTTGATGGAAGGATGGTTGCTAGATCTAGGGTTTCTATTCAGGTAATCATGATTATAATGCTATAGATGCCTAACAAGTTGCATGCATGATATTAAAGAGCTTCAACTCTTAGATGAATCTATCAACTGTCGCTATTAGACTCGTCCATTGATCTGACTGCCGACAATATCGACTGATGGTATAATCGCCATATCGGACGATATTTCTTGCCGTCGATCGATTACTCTATAGGAGTATCGATCGATATAGCTTACGATCGAATTGAAATAGTGCCCACCAAGATCATAGACCGGCTCTTGCGTATCCCTAGAGGATCTTAGCTTATACAGGATGATATCAGAATGTTGATTAATGAATTAATGCCATCATGTTCAAGGTTCTAGTTCATGACTCTAGAATCAAGCATTAGGGTTCTTCATGATAATGAATATCACAACTTAGCAATCTATAGTTGGGGCTAATCCCACAACCAATCTGAACCCTAAATCCAACAGGTGGATCTATTCAGACATGAAGATTGTCACATAAATCATAGATGAATAGATAAGAAATTGCAATAGATATAAAACCAAAACCAATAGAGTTCCAGGAGGACTCTGATAGGAGTTCCTCCCTTCTCTCCTAACTAAGAGAAACAATGAATACAAATGTGGGAACCGAAATTCACCTACTGTCGATTTCCGTAAAATAAGGAAATTTAGGAAAACCCTAATTTTCCAGAGGAGCCGGATCTCCACGAAAGCCAACGAATTTATAGAAAAACTAGATCTTATTTCGATTTCGCGTAAGAGCGTTGCGTTCATTACAAGGGCTTACAAAGGCTTTGGCCGCAGGGCCGTCAGCGAGTTATGAACATAAAAACCTTAAACCTAATCGAGTCGCAGCTCGATAACAAAAGACGGAAAATATAAGGAAAAGGATTTGATTGATTTCGGACAGAACCTTATGAAAGGCTGCCTACGTACCCCTTTCGAGTATCAAGTCGAACGTAGTTCAGTTGATAGAGCTGGACCAGAGATCGAACTGCCTAACGAGTTCATATAGTAATTGAGCGCCAATCATAGAAACCGAACTTGTCGAGAAAAAGCCTAAGTTTCTAAGTGCGGAAAATTCTAAGTCTAGAAAAGTTGTAAAAGTCTCAGATGAGAGCTCTGAATTTCGTCCTCCTGCTTATATACTCCCTTCCTATGCGGTATAGTCTTTCCATTTCGCCCAGATTCGAGTTTATCGGGAATCTTCCATTTATCTCGATCTTCCTTTTTTCCCGTGGAAATCTTCTATTTCTCTTGAAACTTTCCATTGACCTTCAAACTTGACTTCTACCCTTCTGCGGGTGAATCGTGAAAACGTTATCGTATCTTCAGGTTAGATTTCGTTAAAGTCGCGAGATGGACTTTTATCACGTTTTTAGGACCTTCCAAGCCGTTTTGCGATAAATCCGTTTTACGACTTTGTACGAGATCGTTTCTTGATCTGATGCCGTTTTTAATAAATTCCTCGAGTTAATCGTAAAGTTTAGCTACGTTCGTTTTTTGGTTAATCGTTGCCGTTTTTACGATTCACTCGACGTTTTTTTATTAAAAACGCGTTTCTACGATTTTTTATGAAAAATCTCGAATAAATCGTATAGTTTAGGAAATTTTCGGTGTTTCATTTAACCGTTGCCGTTTCATACGATTTCCTCGAGTTCTTTTCGAAAAAATAAAGTTTTACGGTTTTTATCGTAAAACTTGGAATATAGGACTGATCGAAATGAAACATGAGACATTTCGACCGTGGTTCGGGACATGATCGTGTCGAAGAACGTAGGCCTTGAATCAAGGACGTGGGAGATCGAGGCTCGGGATGGTCGGCTCGACGTACGGCGAGCTACCCGGGGAGTTTCTAGCTCGCCGAACGGCGAGCTAAGCCGGCTGGCTCAGCTCGCTTTTTACGGCGGTTTCGGTTTTTCGTGGTTTCGTGCTTAACTCGGATGATCGTGTAATCGACGTTTGTTTCGTTCTTCCGAGATAACGACTACCAAGTATTCCGCGGATTTCTTTTAGCGTTTTATAGAACGACTTCTCTAGTTTTATAAAACGATTTCTCGAGTTCTATAAAACGACATCTCGAGTCTTATAAAACGATTTCTCGAGTCTTCTAAAACGATCTCTCGAGATTTATAAAACGACTTCTCGAGTCTTATAAAACGATTTCTCGAGTTTTATAAAACGACTTATCGAGTTTTATAATACGACTTATCGAGTTTTATAATACGACTTCTCGAGTTTTATAAAACGACTTCTCGACTTAGCGAGTTTTATAAAATTACTTCTCGTGTTTTATAAAACGACTTCTTGAGTCTTATAAAACATATTTTTATTTTTACGGAAACTTTTAGCCATTGATTCCGTCGTGACCGATTTTGACACCAACAATTAGCCCCCCAGCTCTCTAGACAAAAAGAAAAAGATGAGTTTCCTTTGAAGGATTCGGATGATTGATAATCCGGGTTGGTTAAAGACCGTGGTAGATTGGCGATGACTTGGAGTATGTCTGATTTACGAAAATTTCTAGGAGCTAGTCGGTTTTAAGACGACGTTAGCGTCTCTAGCTCCTTCTTTCTTTTAGGAAATGAGTACGTTCGAATGTGTGGCGATCGTTTCTCGGTTGTACGAGAGATTGGATCGGTTAACGAGTTATGCCTGAATGGTTAGAGAACAACAAATCGAGATAGACAAAATTTGCTTACGACTTAGCATGTTAGACTATCCTCTAAATTCTAAATTCTCTAGGTTTCACGGCAGTTTACAAGACGTTTTTGTTTCTTACCTACGAGAAATTAGAAGTCTAATAAAATTTTCAAATCGGACATACCTTAGTTTTCATCGATGATTTTGAACCGTCTATTCCTCGTTCTTCGTCTTTTGACTTATCAGTCTTCGACGAATTACTAACAAGAGTATTGGAGTGGGGAGAAGACTTCACCATTGGAGTTCATGTTCTTGTTTCTTCGTACTGCTGGTTTTATTTAACCGACTAGGTGCACTTTGTATATCGAAAAATCTATCACGTGTTTATGATTGGATGTTTTCGACTTTGCATGGCAGAGTTTCGTAAAACCGGATTACGTTTAGAGAGTTCAGATTTCTCGTGTAGTTTAGGCAACTTCGGTGTTAAGTCGACCGTTGCCGTTTTAGACGGTTGATTCGAACCTATACGAAAACACAAGTCTTTGCGGTTTTTATCGTAAAATCTCAATGAAAATTCCGATTGAGAGGAAACGAGAATGAGCGCGATCAAGACTCGAGAGAGAAACTCGAGGATCGGTTCAGCTCGACGTAGGGCGAGTCGGGTGAACCCTTTCAGCGCGCCGTGTGGCGATCTTGATGGTAAGAACCCTTGGGGCAAAGTCAGCACCTCTTGGGCGAGGTGAAAGGCTGGATAGCTCGCCGTACGGCGAGCTAGTCCTGAATGGTTCAGCTCGCCGTACGGCGAGCTAGTTCAGCTTGGCCAGATCGCCGTATGGCGAGCTAGGCGATAAGAACCCTTGGGGAAAAGACAGCGCCTCTTGGGTGAGCTAGGTGCTTGGTACAGCGAGCTGAGACGCTTGGTTCAGCTCGCTGTTCGGCGAGCTTAGACGCTTGCTTCAGCTCGACGTTCGGCGAGCAGAGACGCTTGGTTCAGTTCTACGTTCGGCGAGCTGAGACGCTTGGTTCAGCTTTACGTTCGGCGAGCTGAGACGCTTGGTTCAGCTCTACGTTCGGCGAGCTGAGACGCTTGGTTCAGCTCTACGCTCGGCGAGCTGAGACGCTTGGTTCAGCTCTACGTTCGGCGAGCTGAGACGCTTGGTTCAGCTCTACGTTCGGCGAGCTGAGACGCTTGGTTCAGTTCTACGTTCGGCGATCTGTGACGCTTGGTTCAGCTCTACGTTTGGCGAGCTGAGACGCTTGGTTCATCTCTACGTTCGGCGAGCTGAGAAGCTTATTAATTACTACAGCGTTTTCTTGAGCGTTGGCTATAAGAGCAGTCGCCGCTAGAGTTGTTTTACCAGCGTTTTTGCGAGTTAAGACTTTGTCTTCCATATATCCAGACATCATTTTGATCAAGCGTTTTGCGGCTACGAGTAAGAGTAATCCGACCCCCTCTCCTTCTAGCGCCAAACTGTGGGAACCGAAATTCACCTACTGTCGATTTATGAAAATAAGGAAATTTAGGAAAACCCTAATTTTCTAGAGGAACCGGATCTCCGCGAAAGCCAACGACAAGTAACCAAATAAATGCGGAAAAATATGAAAAACGTAATAAAACGAATTTATAGAAAAAGTAGATCTTATTTCGATTTCGCGTAAGAGCGTTGCGATCATTACAAGGGTTTACAAAGGCTTTGGCCGCAGGGCCGTTAGCGAGTTATGAACATAAAAACCATAAACCTAATCGAGCCGCAGCTCGATAACAAAAGACGGAAAAGATAAGAAAAATGATTTGATTGATTTCGGACTAAACCTTATGAAAGGCTGCCTAGGTACCCCTTTCGAGGATAAAGTCGAACGTAGTTCAGTTGATAGAGCTGGACCAGAGATCGAACTGCCTAGGCGAGTTCGTCTAGTAATTGAGCACCAGTCATAGAAACCGAACTTGTCGAGAAAAAGCCTAAGTTTCTAAGTGCGGAAAATTCTAAGTCTAGAAAAGTTGTAAAAGTCTCAGATGAGAGCTCTGAATTTCGTCCTCCTGCTTATATACTCTCTTCCTAGGCGGTTTAGTCTTTCCATTTCGCCCAGATTCGAGTTTATCGAGAATCTTCCATTTATCTCGATCTTCCCTTTTTTCTCGCATAAATCTTCTACTTCTCTTGAAACTTGCCATTTACCTTTAAAGTTGACTTTTATCCTTCTCCGGGTGAATCATGAAAATGTTATCGTATCTTCGGGTTAGATTCCGCTAAAGTCGCGAGATGGGCTTTGATCAAGTTTTTAGGACCTTCCAAGCCGTTTTGCGATAAATCCGTTTTACGACTTTGTACGAGATCGTTTCTCGATCTGATGCCGTTTTTTTAATAAATTCCTCGAGTTAATCGTAAAGTTTAGCTACGTTCGTTTTTTTGGTTAATCGTTGCCGTTTTTACGATTCACTCGACGTTTTTTTATTAAAAACGCGTTTCTACGATTTTTTATGAAAAATATCGAATAAATCGTATAGTTTAGGAAATTTTTGGTGTTTCATTTAACCGTTGCTGTTTCATATGATTTCCTCGAGTTCTTTTCGAAAAAATAAAGTTTTACAGCTTTTATTGTAAAACTTGGAATATAGGACGGATCGAGACGAAACATGAAACATTTCGACCGTGGTTCGGAACATGATCGTGTCGAAGAACGTAGGCCTTGAATCAAGGACGTGGGAGATCGAGGCTCGGGATGGTCGGCTAGACAAACGGCGAGCTATCGGGGAGTTTCTAGCTCGCCGAACGGCGAGCTAAGCCGGCTGGCTCAGCTCGCTTTTTACGGCGGTTTCGGTTTTTCGCGGTTTCGTGCTTAACTCGGATGATCGTGTAATCGACGTTTGTTTCGTTCTTCCGAGATAACGACAACCAAGTATTCCGCGGATTTCTTTCTCTAGTTTTATAAAATGATTTCTCGAGTTCTATAAAACGACTTCTCGAGTCTTATAAAACGATTTCTCGAGTCTTATAAAACGATTTCTCGAGATTTATAAAACGACTTCTCGAGTCCTATAAAACGATTTCTCGAGTTTTATAAAACGACTTATCGAGTTTTATAAAACGACTTCTCTAGTTTTATAAAACGACTTCTCGACTTAGCGAGTTTTATAAAATTACTTCTCGTGTTTTATAAAACAACTTCTTGAGTCTTATAAAACATATTTTTATTTTTAAGGAAACTTTTAGCCATTGATTCCGTCGTGACCGATTTTGACACCAACAGTTAGCCCCCCAGCTCTCTAGAATCTTGCGCCTCTAGCATAAGGTTCTTGCGAGTGGTTAGCCAGTTTTAGTTAAGTTAGGCGGAATTAATGGTTGGAAAGGTCCGTTGAAAGTGATCTTTCAACTCTCCAGGAAGTGGAAAGTGTTTAAGATAAGGCTGCGCCTTGTGAAGGCTGCCTACGTACCCTGTCGAAGGGATCAAGCCTTTCGTAGTTTGTTTGGAGTTAAGGTTCGTATGACCTGTTTCCCAGTGAGACCTTTACAGTCTAGTTATGTGTCGTGTAGAAATTAAAGAGCATATTGATGTTGATGGCATCAGTTTACGTTTTTTAAGAGCGTGTTTTTATTCGTATGAATGTAGCGGGAAGAATATGAGTTGATATTGAGTGAGGTCCGTGAGTTGTCGTCTCGCATTCCTTTTCCTTTGTGGATCGCCTTATTCGTTTGCTTGTTTTAGGATGCTTAGTAAATCGAGTGAGCGTTTAGATATAGACAAAGAGACATGCCTTTAGGATCTCGATTCATGCCTTGAGACATTAGAGACCAGTGTGCTGGGTTTAGGGCAAGACCTAGGTTTACTTTCGGATTGAGGCTATGCGATGACTAGTCGGCCTTCGTTTTGCCTGTTGCGATTTTAATCTGATTCCATACCGATTTAGAATCCGCGATAGGTTCTCGGCTTATACGATTCGTCTGGTTGGAACCGAGCATCTCACCGGGAACAATTTCTAAGTTGCCCGGAAGTGCTGACCAAAAGTTTGGATTTCTTTTATAGTGCTATTACCCTTGTGTCGGGTGTTCGAGAGCTATCTCTGCGAGATAACTTAAGTTTGTTTAGNCTGATTCCATACCGATTTAGAATCCGCGATAGGTTCTCGGCTTATACGATTCGTCTGGTTGGAACCGAGCATCTCACCGGGAACAATTTCTAAGTTGCCCGGAAGTGCTGACCAAAAGTTTGGATTTCTTTTATAGTGCTATTACCCTTGTGTCGGGTGTTCGAGAGCTATCTCTGCGAGATAACTTAAGTTTGTTTAGGACTGTTGCGAGTTTGTTGTGATCAGCAACAAACTTTTTAGGTGATAGATGTTTACGTTGTTTTGGCCTTCGCGAAGGATACGTATGTTAAGAAGTTTCGCGTATTTTTATAGTCGCGGCTGGACTGTTAGGTTTTCCAAGAAAATGACTTTATCGAGGAAGGTATTTGTATCGAAAAACTATTCTCCAGGCGTCTGCGATGTCTCGCAGTGCTGAAAGTTGGTTTTTACTTTATATGCCGCGTTTCGTGTTCGGAACGTTTGCGGTCTCGAAGATGTTGCGTGGTGTTGCAAGGGTTTTGTCTTAACCCTGCTTTGCGGAAACACTTTGGTTCGTTTGCGGATATTCGCAATCAAAACTCACATCCCTGCTTGGATGTTAAGTAGTTTTATGATTTGTGCTAGAGCAATTAGGACCGAGAGGTCGCGTAAGTTGTTTCCCCGAAACGAAGCGTTTTTCGTTACGGTGCTTTGTGAAGTGTTGACCCTCTGAGATTCGTACGGCTTCAGGAGCTTTGTTACGAACGTTTTCTTACATGTCGGCTTTTGTAGGCAACTCGCTTCAGAAATAGAGTGAATCGTGAGAATACAGAACTTAGCCGATAATCGACAAGTTTGCATTATCCGTTAAATGTATTGGCTTAGCGTGAAGGTTGTATTCAGCCGTACAGCCAAGGTCGCATTTGGTAGAGGATTAGACCACGACACTTTCGTGCTATCGATAAGGTCGAGTCGGTTTGTAAACTTGGCATTGAAGTGAAACGTGATCGGACAATAGCCAAATAGCGTTTGTCGAGCTTGATATGCCAAGTATGTCCGTGGTTATAGAAAACATTTTTCCGTTTTAGGTTTGATTTATACAATGAAAGTTTCGTATAAACTTTCCTTTGTATGGAAGTTGTTTCTTTTTTTACTCGAGGGAGACAGAGCCTAAGAAGCTCGATGCAGAGCTCGTGTGGAGTCGCTTAGGGGGCGGTTTCATTCTGGAATTTAATCGGGAGGAATGAGAGCGGATGCTCGTGAACCGCAGAATGAGATCTTTCAGATTGTGGTGCAAGGAAACAAAGATTAGACTGGTCGTTCAGTGCCAGATCTTATAGCTTGGTTTTCGCTATACGGATAGTACTTTTCGCAAAACCTGTTATGTTTACTTTCAATAGTTACTTCGTTATGACATGATCCTGACTATATGAAGGATTTCTCACGTAAGTAACGGGCGATGAATTTAGTAAATCGGCATGACGCATTGGGTTAACAATGTTTCCGCAGATTTTTTGAGAAACCTTTCCGCTTAGTTTTTGATTCTTCGGTGATATTTTTTCCGGAGTGACTCGCGGAGTTTTACCAAAAGTTATTTCACGTAGATCTAGTTGCAAAATGTTTTAGTGGGTTCTCGGACGGAATGAATCACATGATCAGCAACAGGATCAGTCGGTGAGAAGGGAGGACGTGTTCTCTATTGCTGCTTTGTGTTCTCGATTTTTTTTTCGCCGCAAATGTTCTTGACATTATTCCGTGACTCACTTGGTTTGACGGAAAATGAGATCAATACTTCGATGCCTAAATATTTCTCGTATAATTTTTCGATTCTTATACGAAACTTGTTTTATCAAGTTCGAGAAGATCTTTAAGACTTCGGCAAATCATCGAGTTTCACTCTGAAGTTTCGCAGACATTTTCGAACCGCATGATTGCGACGAGAGATGCTGTATATTCCTCGAGATTTTTTCCCCATCGGTTTGAATCAGTATTTAGCGTTTAGACGGTTCTTAGATGGTCGTTTGCTTTTGGGATGATTTTGACGAGGCATCGCATTGTCCGAATATTTTTCTGCTTGTTTTGGCGAGGGTTTGCTTTATAGAAAGCGTTTTCTCGATGCGAGGGAAAATATTCGACAAAAAGAAAAAGATGAGTTTCCTTTGAAGGATTCGGATGATTGGTAATCCGGGTTGGTTAAATACCGTGGTAGATTGGCGATGACTTGGAGTATGTCTGATTTACGAAAATTTCTAGGAACGAGTCGGTTTTAAGACGACATTAGCGTCTCTAGCTCCTTCTTTCTTTTAGGAAATGAGTACGTTCGAATGTGTGGCGATCGTTTCTCGGTTGTACGAGAGATTGGATCGGTTTGCGAGTTATGCCTGAATGGTTAGAGAACAACAAATCGAGATAGACAAAAATTGCTTACGACTTAGCATGTTAGACTATCGTCTAAATTCTAAGTTCTCTAGGTTTCACGGCAGTTTACAAGACGTTTTTGTTTCTTACCTACGAGAAATTAGAAGTCTAATAAAATTTTCAAATCGGACATACCTTAGTTTTCATCGATGATTTTGAACCGTCGATTCCTCGTTGTTCGTCATTTGACTTATCGGTCTTCGACGAATTACTAACAAGAGTATCGGAGTGGGGAGAAGACTCCACCATTGGAGTTCATGTTCTTGTTTCTTCGTACTGCTGGTTTTATTTAACCGACTAGGTGCGCTTTGTATATCGAAAAATCTATCACGAGTTTATGATTGGATGTTTTCGACTTTGCATGGCAGAGTTTCGTAAAACCGGATTACGTTTAGAGAGTTCAGATTTCTCGTGTAGTTTAGGCAAATTCGGTGTTAATTCGACCGTTGCCGTTTTAGACGGTTGATTCGAACTTATACGAAAACACAAGTCTTTGCGGTTTTTATCGTAAAATCTCAATGAAAATTCCGATTGGGAGGAAACGAGAATCAGCGCGATCAAAACTCGAGAGAGAAACTCGATGATTGGTTCAGCTCGATGTAGGGCGAGTCGGGTGAACCCTTTCAGCTCGCCGTGTGGCGATTTTGATGGTAAGAACCCTTGGGGCAAAGTCAGCACCTCTTGGGCGAGGTGAAAGGCTGGATAGCTCACTGTACGGCGAGCTAGTCCGGAATGGTTCAGCTCGCCGTACGGCGAGCTAGTTCAGCTTGGCCAGATCGCCGTATGGCGAGCTAGGCGATAAGAACCCTTGGGGCAAAGTCAGCGCCTCTTGGGAGAGCTAGGTGCTTGGTACAGCGAGCTGAGACGCTTGGTTCAGCTTGCCGTTCGGCGAGCTGAGACGCTTGGTTCAGCTCGACTTTTGGCGAGCTGAGACGCTTGGTTCAGTTCTACGTTCGGCGAGCTGAGACGCTTGGTTCAGCTTTACGTTCGGCGAGCTGAGACGCTTGGTTTAGCTCTACGTTCGTCGAGCTGAGACGCTTGGTTCAGCTCTACGCTCGGCGAGCTGAGACGCTTGGTTCAGCTCTACGTTCGGCAAGCTGAGACGCTTGGTTCAGCTCTACGTTCGGCGAGCTGAGACGTTTGGTTCAGCTCTACATTCGGCGAGCTGTGACGCTTGGTTCAGCTCTACATTCGGCGAGCTGAGACGCTTGGTTCAGCTCTACGTTCCGCGAGCTGAGAAGCTTGGTTGAGCTCTACGTTCGGCGAGCTGAGACGCTTGGTGCGGGTGATCTCGATTCGTCGAGTTTACTTGTTTTCGTCGTAGAATCTCAACGGAAAGTCCGATTGAGACGAAACAAAAAGCTGTACGATCAAGATTGGAATAGGATCAGGCTTAGGATCCAAAGAATCGTGTCCAACTCGCCATTGGGCGAGCTGGTCAAACCTTCACACGTTGAGATTTTTCCGATTTGGTTACGGGGTTTGATTTGTTTTATCGTTGCCCTTTTGTTTAGACGGAGAAATCGCGAGCTCGTTTCGTGCTCTTTCCGTGGTGAAGAGTCGCAATTAATTTTCGATTTTATTAACTACTACAGCGTTTTCTTGAGCGTTGGCTATAAGAGCAGTCGCCGCTAGAGTTGTTTTACCAGCGTTTTTGCGAGTTACGACTTTGTCTTTCATATATCCAGACATCGTTTTGATCAAGCGTTTTGCAGCTATGAGTAAGAGTAATCCGACCCCCTCTCCTTCTAGCGCCAAACTGTGGGAACCGAAATTCACCTACTGTCGATTTATGAAAATAAGGAAATTTAGGAAAACCCTAATTTTCTAGAGGAACCGGATCTCCGCGAAAGCCAACGACAGGTAACCAAATAAATGCGGAAAATATGAAAAACGTAATAAAACGAATATATAGAAAAAGTAGATCTTATTTCGATTTTGCGTAAGAGCGTTGCGATCATTACAAGGGTTTAAAAAGGCTCTGGCCGCAGGGCCATCAGCGAGTTATGAACATAAAAACCTTAAACCTAATCGAGTCGCAGCTCGATAACAAAAGACGGAAAATATAAGAAAAAGGATTTGATTGAATTCGGACTAAACCATATGAAAGGCTGCCTAGGTACCCCTTTCGTGGATAAAGTCGAACGTATTTCAGTTGATAGAGCTGGACCAGAGATCGAACTGCCTAGGCAAGTTCGTCTAGTAATTGAGCGCCAGTCATAGAAACCGAACTTGTCGAGAAAAAGCTTAAGTTTCTAAGTGCGGAAAATTCTTAGTCTAGAAAAGTTGTAAAAGTCTCAGATGAGAGCTCTGAATTTCGTCCTCCTGCTTATATACTCTCTTCCTAGGCGGTTTAGTCTTTCCATTTCGCCCAGATTCGAGTTTATCGGGAATCTTCCATTTATCTCGATCTTCCCTTTTTTCTCGCGGAAATCTTCTACTTCTCTTGAAACTTGCCATTTACCTATAAAGTTGACTTTTATCCTTCTCCGGGTGAATCATGAAAACGTTATCGTATCTTCAGGTTAGATTTCGCTAAAGTCGCGAGATGGGCTTTGATCAAGTTTTTAGGACCTTCCAAGCCGTTTTGCGATAAATCAGTTTTACGACTTTGTACGAGATCGTTTTTTGATCTGATGCCATTTTTTAATAAATTCCTCGAGTTAATAGTAAAGTCTAGCTACGTTCGTTTTTTGGTTAATCGTTGCCGTTTTTACGATTCACTCGACGTTTTTATTATTAAAAACTCGTTTTTACGATTTTTTATGAAAAATCTTGAATAAATCGTATAGTTTTGGCAATGTTCGGTGTTTCATTTAACCGTTGCCGTTTTATACGATTTCTTCGAGTTCTTTTCGAGAAAACAAAGTTTTACGATTTTTATCGTAAAACTTGGAAGATAGGACCGATCGAGACGAAACATGAGACATTTCGACCGTGGTTCGAAACATGATCGTGTTGAAGAATGTAGGCCTTGAATCGGGGACGTGGGAGATAGAGGCTCGGGAGGCGAGCTGCCCGGGGAGTTTCTAGCTTGCCGAACGGCGAATTAAGCCAGTTGGCTTAGCTCGCCGTTCGGCGAGCTAGTCGTGACGGGACTAGCTCGCGTTTTACGGCGGTTTCGGTTTTCCGCGGTTTCGTGCTTAACTCGGATGATCGTGTAATCGACGTTTGTTTCGTTCTTCCAAGATAACAACTACCAAGTATTCCGCGGATTTATTTTAGAGTTTTATAAAATGACTTCTCGAGTTTTATAAAACGATTTCTCGAGTTTTATAAAACGATTTCTCGAGTTCTATAAAACAACTTCTCGAGTCTTATAAAACGATTTCTCGAGTCTTATAAAACGATTTCTCGAGTTTTATAAAACGACTTCTCGAGTCTTATAAAATGATTTCTCGAGTTTTATAAAACGACTTTGCCAGTTTTATAAAACGACTTCTCGAGTTTTATAAACCGACTTCTCGACTTATCGAGTTTTATAAAACGACTTCTCGAGTTTTATAAAACGACTTATGGAGTTTTATAAAACGACTTCTTGAGTCTTATAAAACGTATTTTTATTTTTACGGAAACTTTTAGCCATTGATTTCGTCGTGACCGATTTTGACACCAAGACAAAGAATGCTTAGCCGTCAACAATGGCTTTCAAATAACATAAATAGGGTTTCAAGTCGTCAAGGGTATTTTGGTAACTTTGTGGTATCTTCTGGGCTTCAGTCGGTCATGTAATATAGTCAGCCCACGTTCTGGCATTCATATCGATCGATGTGAAGTGTCTCCCATCGCTCGACATGCACATATCTTCTCGGCAGCTTTCTCTCGCAAGGCAGACTGACCACTCTTCAGTAAAACAGGCATAACTTCTGATCTAACCGTTGGATTGACCTCAAACCGGTGGCATTCGAAAGCTAACTCAAAGCTCTATCTTGTGCTAAGATATGGGCTCAATCGCACCGTAGGAAGATCTCCATCCATATCTAAACATCTGATGCGTCTGCTCAGCTTTGCACTCAAAAGGCTCCAAAAGACACCAAAATCACCACTTTACTCCATATCGTACCTGAACCTGTAAATACTCTAAATAAAATATATAGTGTAGTAAATATACATAAAAACACCAGTAGACAATGGCTAAAAATGGATAAAATCCATGGTCGATCGAAAATAATATATAGCACTGGTCAATCGAAAAATAAACATCAAAATATATATAGCACTGGTCTATTTTATTCATGTAGTTGTTTTAATGAGACATGTGATTTCAAAACTAGCAACTTTTAAATGAAATTGATTTATAGTATATTCTGATATCTCTATTTTAGTATATTCAAAGTAAAAATATTTTAAAGCAAACAATAAGAAATCTTGTTCAAATCTTTTGGGAATATAAATTTTTTTAAAAACAGATTTTCCAGAATTCGTTATTTTACCTATCCCAAAAACACTTTGCAACTATATCTTCATTTAGTTTAATTTCTAAACGCAAATATAAAATATTTTACATTTAATGATATTAAAAATTCGCACTGATTATTTTAGAAAAATTAAATTGGTGATTATTTAAACAAAAGTAGAAAGCGATATTAAATTCTACGTTATTGTAAAACTAATCAATTCGCTTATCTCTATAATATTATTTGAGAAGTCACTTTCTTAGGTGTCGCGCTCACGTTAACTCTCACGCTGGTTGATTACTATGATACCCCTAATGAATTAAAATATAATTAAATATTATTTCCTTTTTAAAAATTTCCAAATAACAATATAAAATAAAAAGGAAACATTTATAAAATATACAAAACTATTTAAAAACGAAAATATAAGTATATATAATATGGTTTAATAAAAAAGGAAAGTTCACAAAATAGTAATATTTAATTTAGATATATTTTAAATAACATAAAATATACCTTTGAAGTAATAAAATACTTTATATCTATATCTTCTTAGATTAAAAAAACAATATCTGTATATAATGTGATTTCATAAAAAAAATTCACACAAAAAATATTGCTATTAGAAAAAGAAATATTTTTTCTTTATATATATATTTTCAAAATAACTATTTTTGTATATATCTATCTATTTTATTAGATGATTACATAAAATAATCAACTAACATAAACTGATATATGTTTAATTGAAATTTTTATAATTAGTATTATTGAAATTATTTCTTAAGTATATTTATTTGACTACAATATCTTACAGTTACAGTAAAAATATAAATTATATTTTACTTATATAGTATAACTTCTCAAAAACAATCACTTTTTACTGACTATTTTAAGAGATACTAAAAATAAAACTAAAAATCAATTTAATAATAAACATCTTTTGATTAAGTAACTACAATTATTTTAAAATATCACAACACTATATAATTTAACGAGATAGATATAATATATTTTAATAGTTGAAATTATCTGTTTTAAGAATAAGGATTCTGATTTACTTAAATATTTTGATTATGGTTATATTAAGTTTCACAAACAAAAAAACAGAAAATAACTACAATTATTTTAATATACCATAACATTATACAATTTAACGAGGTAGATATATTATATTTTAATAGTTAAAATTATCTGTTTTCTTAATAAATCTTTTGATTTTTAATTTTCTGTTTTTATGTTTGTGAAACTTAATATAACCATAGTCAAAATACTAAAGCAAATCAGAATCCTTATTTTTAAAATTATTTAAAATAAATTTCAGTTTACCATCCAATTAATCTAAAGCATAAATTTGTTTAGAATTTATAAAATATTTTAATTATTGTAAATATTGATATGTGTTCAAAAGCTTCTAAAAATTCATTAGTTACTTATGTATGTAATTTAGAATCAGACACTTTAGTTTTTATATTTTTTTCCTTCTAAGCACAAAAAAATCTTAAGTTATATATAATCTTACTAAATATACTTATATTTCTAAGATAAGAACCAGCATAAATGCAAATAAAAAAATTAATCCAAAAATTAATATATTTAAAATATAAAAGATTATAGTTGAATTCAGAGAAATAGATGGAATCCAATATATCTAAATGATAACTAAATCGACCGTAAAAACAATAAAATAGACTAAATATAACATATCTAAAATTATATATATAATTAAAGCAATATAATATTATAATATAAATTAGACATACAAACTATAAATTAATTTAAAAATTAAAATAAATATCAATCAATTATTATTGTACATTTATTTTATAAATATACATGCCCGTGCATGAGCACGGGAAAATCACCTAGTATTCTTATATGTTTTAATAACATCTCAAAAAACTATTATCTATATTTTAGGTCTAGTTAATTTAATTTTTAATAAATATTGCACATTTAAAATAGAACAAAAAACTATGTAAACTCGGATTGCCCATTTTTTCAATTTTTTCAAAAAAAATACATTTTATAAAATTTTCTAATAATAATATAAATAACCACACAAAGATTATCATAAGAGATAAATATATGACAATATTTATTTATTAAATTAATATATTAAACTAATATTTGTATCTAGGCTTAGGCAAGTGGTTGTAGGATTTGTATTAGACATTAGGCACGGAAAGAACGGTATAATGTAGGTGAACTTATACACTATCGCTTCATGAGTTCATCTCGATTTCTGTTATTGTCATGTTTAAGGTATCATAATTGGTTTATGAATATAACTATTATTTTCTTGACTGAGTATAAAATTATCTATGCTGAATTTGTTGTAGCACTAAGTTAGATTAAATATAGTTTGTTTTGGATTGGATATTCCAATACTTCAACCAAAATGAATCTGATACGAACCAAACATATCTATATAGTATTATAGTGGTTTATGCAGGTTGTGAAGCGAGGTTTACATATTTACCTGCACTTTGAACGGGTTGGTCGGACAGGGGCCTAACCATTATGTTTAAGCTGACACAGTTTTTGGAGAACAGGCCTGCGAAGATGGTAGAGTACGTTTTTTGTGGCTATTCAAGAGAAATATGCTTTTTGACAGAGTTGACTTTCGTTTTAGGTTTTCTTTTCTTTGAAAGCGTATAGAAAAAGATAGTAAGTGATGTTACAATGAATTAACCGGGGCTTCTAGTTCTAGTGGTAAAGGGTTTACAGCTGTGAGTATCACCACCTGGGTTCGAATCCCGGCCACTGGGGAATTAATATTTCGGGCATCGCCAGGGACAAATGACCAATACGCGGCAACATGTGACTAGTTTGGATCACTTCTGTGAAGTCAGGATACCTCTGTATAATTAAAAAAAAAATGTTACAATGAATTATTTTTCTTTCCTTTAAAGATGAGTAATTTTCGTTATTTTGAGATTTTTAAATGATTTTGTATTAAAATAAATATCATGTGTCATGATAAGATTGTGTGGGTTTTGATTTCTTTTTAAAAACTTCTGTAAACGTAGGTTCTGTGATTTTTGAATTTTGTAAATCTAAGCCTGCTAAGATGTAACCTTTGAACGATTTTTTTTTGGTTCAAGTTAATAGGTATAGGCGAAGACATTCGGTTTCCAAAGTAATAGTTATGTTTGTGCTTCTTTTGTATGAACATTGAGTGAAGACCTGTTA
>CAKOAT010235821.1:0-36080 GCA_932364175.1 Eruca vesicaria subsp. sativa | reverse complement strand
TTGCAAGTGGTGAGGTTTGTCTCGACCACTGTGCATTTGGGTAGTTTAAGAATTGGTCCGTCTCAAGTCAAGTTGTGACGTTGAGTAAACCGGATTAAACAGATCTTGTAAGATTGTTTAAGTGATTCTTAATAAAGCAAGTTAACTTGTCTTGGATTCGTTTGAGTTTCTCTTTTGTGGTATCCATACAAACTTTCAACTCTAACCGTTGCAAATAGATTTGGCTGTCTCAGTACATGTGTTGTCACATCCTGATGTCATCGAGTAGATAAAATTATCATTTGGCTATATATTAGACAAGAGATTATGTAAGCGTTTTAAACAAGAAAGATAATAAAAGTAAAGTTTCTTCTTCATTGCATTACTCTGTTTCCTTCAATCTTCATCCACTTTATATTATATTGTATTAAAGAAAAAATGTATGAATCGAATCTCTCGTCAAACTAATAATTCGTCATGAACATTTCTAACACATCAACGTAGTTACGTGGCACCCCTTGAACCAAAGTTTTCCAAATAGATTTGTCGGGCGTTCATATACACGCATGCCTACTTCGTTGAATATAGTTAAATGTCAAACCTCTAATTACTTTGTCAACGTCAAAGGCATTTAGAGATGCGTAAATATGAGCCGGTTCTTACCCAATAACAGCTTTTAAAAATTTATATTTAAAAGATATGGATAGATACCACTTATCCATTAAAGAAACCAAGATAGTAGTAATAATGGATTATTCGTTATATTGTGCTTTCTGCATTTTCTTCAATCTCTAACTGACACAATCGATTTCACAGAGTGTCCAATATTTTGTAAGCTGGGAAGATAATGATATGTTTTTTCTCCTTCAAAGTCCTACCATTGTTTATGTAAAACGAAACCACATATATTTCGGAGACTATTGACTAGCTAAGAATTTTGGAAGGGATTATTTACAATGTTTGGATTCAATTCGCGTTGGGAAAGACTATTTACAATGTTTGGGTTTCCGGCAAAGAGGAACCCCCCCCCCTATTGACTAGCTAGGAATAAGTGTAACTGCTGGACCAAAATTCAGAAGTTTTGTTTCTCCCAGAATATATATCGGTTGATAGTATATTAAGGACAATGAAGATTACATTATAATAAATATATATTGTAAAGATTATAATAAGAACATATATTGGAAGGTTACATGAGCAAGCTTCTAATGACAGAAGCTTCATGGCTATCTTCATCAACGGAGTCGAGGAGCTGCGCCAAACGGTCACTGAGATTGTCAACTTCTCGGTGCAGCTTTCTTATGTAGTTGCATGTCTCCTGAAGTACCTTTGATGCTGACACCTAATATATTATTAAGAGCAGACATCATCAGACCACATACATGCTCGGACATCACGCAAACATGTCTTTTCGACGTTTCTTTTTTATCAAATTAGAAAACAAAATGTTGTAAGACACAAAAGTGTCCCAGCTACTTTTAAGGAAAAGGGAACTTTATTTTTACAAAAACAAAGTATATACTTTGAAGACGTCAAAAATTGAATGTTATGCATAATGCATATGTAATATACCTTATCAGAACGGCGCCGTTCACGAATCTCCGGCAAAAATTGACGGAGCTTACTAACGAGGTCGATCATCTGGTCATCGGAGATCCTTAGAGAACTTGAAGATTGCCTTGATCTCCTGTTAGACATTTTGTTGTAGGTTTTTTTCTTTTTGATTAGTTGTAACACTACAATGTTGCAAGAAAATAATCCTTAAGTTTGTGTGCTTCCTCTCTTTCTCTGGATTGAACAGTGGATAAAAGATGGAGATGGATAGAGAAAAAGAAAGGAGGGAAGCTTATATCTAGTAGAATAGAGGGTTAATATTTATCACACAAGTTTTGTTTTGTGTTGAAGATGTGAAAGAAGGAAGATGATCAGCAACCAGAAGAGAAGAAAGGAGCAAGTGTAAGAAAGTGTTTCGGTGTATAGAGACACTAAGAGATATAAGGAAATTTAGAAAGTGATAAGAGGAATTTAAAGAGATCAAGGACCACAAGAGAGGGAGAGCAATAAACCTAGACAATGATGTAATAGGAGAGAAAGAGACTTGATAACCTCTAACTAAAATCATTTAAAATTATATATATTTACTATATATTATCTAGCTAGATATATCTGGAGGATAAATGTGCAATGATCAAATGACATTCAGTGTGAACTCGGTTGTAATTTCTTTTCATTAAAATATTTGTTAATGTTGTGCAATGTTATTCAATGGTTTTGTTCAGTTAGTCAAGATAAATAAGAGATGACCAAAAAGTCAAGATGAATAATATGATTAAATTTACAATACAACAATTTATCCAATGTAATCGTATAAGTTGTGACATATGTATTTAACAATTTTACCCCAAAAAAATTATTTAACAAAAATATATGCGTGACACTTTGGGATAGACCTTTCACATTTATCACAAGTTACTATAAAACTTTGCAGCATGTTTACCATTTTCAGAAAACTGTAACAAAATAAAATGTAAACTTATTTACAGAATTTGAATGGAGAGACGTGTCGAGAAATATTTACTTACTAAGAAAATTATATCATATGTGCATTTGTTTGTTAATAAAACATTTTTAAATTAGTAAATTATTAATAAATGAAACCATTGTATATAATATATAATTATGTTGAATAATAGAGGAGTTTTCGTATTTTAAAACGGAGAAAGAGATGAAAAGAACTGTATGTTCCCAAAGCTGGTGTAGAAATTGAAGTTGGATTTAAGAGAAGTGTTCCATATTGAGCTAACAATGTGGCCCTTTCTGTGCATGTCACTAAAAGGCAATACCATGTGATGACATAGACTTTCTATTTTCATAACCATTACTAGTTATTTTATCCCACATATAATTAATAATTTAATATTTATAACTAGAGCCAGTGAACGATAGAGGAAGTTCATATGTAGGTGATCATCTTCAAAAAATAAAGATTGAACATATCTTCCATTCAAGACTATTATACAATAGAAATTTTATAAATTAGTACTCAAGAATAAAATATAAATATGTTTCGGTTCAAAATAAAACATAAAACTATAAAATAATATTCTATTTTAAAAATCTTATATAATAAATGATCTCATTAAAATCATATTAATAATTTTTATATATTTAAGCATTTGTCTAAGTACAAACAAAATAATTTATTGTATATATTATATTCACAGTAAACTTATCTCCATATTTCTTAACACTTCAATATATTTTGATAATATTTAATCAAATTATATCTATAATCGTATTTACATTATATGAAACATATATTATATACACAAAATATCTATATATAATAGCAAACCGAAAGTGACATCAGCATTTTTTTATAGGAAAAAAAAAGTTCAATCCAGTGGTCATAGTTAACTTAATTTTAAGATCTAATGGACCCAAAAAAACATTTTCATATGATTGATGATGTCATCAAATAGTTGACAACTCTTCATTGAAAAGACATATATTTCATTTTAATAGCTACAATCATATTTGTCATATCTTTTCATAAGTTTAAATATTAATATTGACTTTTTAGAAGATAATATTTGTATGTGTCGTGACCCAAGAGGTATGAACGTATCGTGATCCAAGAGGTACGAACGTGCCGTGCCCCAAGAGCTACGAATGTGTCGTAACCCAAGAGGTACGAACATGTTGTGACCCAAGAGGTGCAAATGTATCGGAACCGAAATGTTGCGAACGTGTCGGGACCGAAAGAGTGCGAACGTATCGGGACCGAAAGAGTGCGAACGTATCCGGACCAAAAGGGTGCGAACGTGTCGGTACCGAAAGGGTGCGAACGTATCCGGACCAAAAGGGTGCGAACGTGTCGGTATCCGGACCAAAAGGGTGCGAACGTGTCGGTACCGAAAGGGTGCGAACGTATCCGAACCGAAAGGGTGCGAACGGTTTGGGACTGAAAAGGTGCGAACGGTTCGGAACCGAAAGGGTGCGAACGGTTCGGGACCGAAAGGGTGCGAACGGTTCGGGACTGAAAAGGTGCGAACGGTTCGGAACCGAAAGGGTGCGAACGGTTCGGGACCGAAAGGGTGCGAACGGTTCAGGACCGAAAGAGTGCGAATGGTTCAGGACCGAAAGGGTGCGTATGGTTCAGGACCGAAAGGGTGCGAACGGTTCGGGACCGAAAGGGTGCGAACGGTTCGGGACCGAAAGGGTGCGAACGGTTCGGGACCGAAAGGGTGCGACGGTTCAGCCCCGAAAGGGTGCAAATGGTTCGGGACCGAAAGGGTGCAAACGGTTCAGCAGCGAGAAGGTGAAAATGGTTCGGCACCAAAGGGTGCGAATGGTTCGGCACCGAAAGGGCGCGGATGGTTCGGCACCGAAAGGGTGCGAATGTAACGTCATCGAAAGGGTGCAAATGGAACGTCACTGAAAGGATGCGAATGTAACATCACCAAAAGGGTGAGAATGTAACGTCACCAAGAAGGTGTGAATATAACATCACCGAAAGGGTGCGAACATAATGTTACCAAAAGTGAACGAACATAATATCATTGATACTTATGGATGCAAGTCATTAGGGTTTAAGGTCGAACCATCATGAGTGGTAAACATATTGTTCATGGTCGGGTGCTATGGACTATGATCCATGATATGGATCGATGACTCAAAAAAGAAGTGTATATGAAACAACCTTAAGGTTCTATTGTACCTTGTAATAAGTATAAAATGTATACATTTAAATGTATGGTAATGAAAGCACATATGCAATGACATCAAAAAATGTTTTTTTTGAAAAATGGAAAGACATGACTCCTGATGGTAAATATTACACACCTATATAAATAAGTATACAATCCAAGGTGTATCGTGTTACACAAATTATGGAACTACTTTATAAAGTTTGTATGCCAAATTTAAATACAAACCATTTTTAAAATTAAATATAAAAATAATCAGAAAAGATTAATTATTTATATGTTTCCTTTAAAAGACACTTTTAAGGATATTTAACAGATCATAAAATATAATTTTCAAAAATACTCCACCTTTCATTTTATTTGGCATTCATAAACTTTCACATTAATTGAGATTTTTATTAAGATACACAACTTTTCATTTTATTTGGCATCACAACCTTTAGAATTAATTGAGAATTTTGTTAAGATACACAGCCTTTCATTTTATTTATTAAGAAACACAAATTTTCATTTTATTTTTTTAAAGAGACACAACTTTCCATTTTGTTTTACATTTACAACATCTCACATTAATTGACATTTTTATTAAGAATTACAACTTTTCATGTTATTTGGCATTCACAACCTCTAGAATTAATTGAGATTTTTTTTAAGATACACAACTTTAGAATTAATTTGTAATTTTATTAAGACACATAACCTTTCATTTTATTTATTAAGAGACACAACTTTTCATATTATTTTATTAATAGACACAACCTTTCATTATATTTATTAAGAGAAACAACTTTCTTATTTTACATTTACAACATTTCACATTAATTGATATTTTTTATTAAGAGTCAAAGCCTTTCATCTTGATTGACATTCATAACTTTTCGAATTAATTGGGATTTTTTATTACGATACACAAATTTTATTTTATTTGACATTCACAACCTTTAGAATTAGTTGTGATTTTTATAAGAGACAACATTTCATTTTATTTATTAAGAGACACAATCTTTCATTTATTTCTTTAAAAAGACAAAACTTTTCAATTTATTTTGTATTTTCAACCTTTCACACTAATAAACATTTTTATTAAGAGTCTCAATTTTTCTTTTTATTTGGCATTCACAACCTTTGAAATTAATCAAGATTGTTGTAATTAGTAGATTTTTATTATGAGAAGACACAACTCTTATAACTATTTTAAATATTTTTAATTTATTTTTTCTGAGACACAATTGTTTTTATAATGAAAAGATGCAACTTTTAAACTAATATATTTCAGTTTTTTATGAATAGATACAACCTTTCAACAATTGTTATTATGAGAAGACAAAACTCATACAACCTCTTTTAAATACTTTTAAACTATTTTTTTCTGAGACACAAACTTTTTTTATAATGAAAAGATGCAATTTTAAAAATAATAGAAATTTTTTTATAAAAAGACACAATTCTATTTATAATAAAGAGATGCAAATTTTAAACTATATATTTCAGTTCTTATGAAAAGATACAACATTTCAACAATTGTTTTGTTTTTCATCTAATGGTCCAAATATAAATTTTATGAAACTTTTGAAATAATAGATTTATTTTTTAAATACACAATTATTTTTATAATGAAAAGATGCAATGTTTAAACTAATATATTTCAGTTTTTTAATGAAAAGATACAACCTTTCAACAATTGTTATTATGAGAAGACACAATTCTTATAACCTCTTTTAAATACTTTTAAACTTTTTTATCTGAAATATAAACTTATTTAATAATGAAAAGATGCAACTTTTAAAATAATAGATAACTTTCTATGAAACTACACAATTCTATTTATAATAAAAAGATGTAACTTTTAAACTAATATATTTCGGTTCTTATGAAAATATACAACCTTTCAACAATGGTTTTTTTTTGAAAATTATTTTTATAATGAAATATGCAACTTTTAAACTAATATACTTCAGTTTATTATGAAAAGATACAAATTTTCAACCATTGTTTTGTTTTTCATGCAATTGTCCTAAGAAGTGTTTTTTAGACATAAGATATTTATGGCATTAATTTTCAAACAACACATCTTTTTACATGAAAGAGTCATACTTTTTCATATTTGAAGGATTACAATCTTTGGTTATAATTGTTTTTCTTCCATTGGTCTTCATAATTTTTTATACTTACATTAAAACTTCTATGAGCAGTTATTTTTTTCAAACAATACATATCTCTTTACTCTGAAGAGTCATACTTTTCCCTAATTCTTGATTTTTAAAATTTTTTTTTGAAGAGTTTCAATCTGGTGGTTGTAATTTTTATGGTTCTATCTAATGGTTCTGAAAATGTATTTGGTTGAACTTTTTTTCCTCGCAACTCTTGAAAATATTCATTTTAAAACAAAACACAACTCTTGATAATCTATCAATTAGGCCTGGGCATTTTCCGGTTCGGATCGGGTTCGGGTCGGGTTATGTCGGGTCCGGGTCCTTCGGGTCTTAGATATTTAGACCCAATAGGGTAATTAGACTTTATCGGTTCGGGTTCGGTTCGGGTCCTACCGGGTCCAGGTCGGTTCGGGTCTTATATAGTTAGACCCGATAGGGTAATTAAAATTTATTGGTTCGGATTCGGTACGGTTTCGGGTCGGATTCGGTTCGGGTCCTACCGGGTATGGCCCAAAAAAATACCTAAAACACACAAAAAATACTGGAAAATATTTAAATATCCAAGAAATACCCAAAATTTTACACAAAACCTCCTCCGAATACATAAAAATATCCAAAACTTTATCTGATTATTCGAATTATATTTTAAAAAACCTAAAATTTTACTTAAAACCCGTAATTATATCCGAAAACCCAAATCCAAGACAGAAAATAATACTCATAATACCATAAAAATACTAAAACATATATATATATACATAATATATACTAGATGTTTTGGATATTTCGGGTACCCCATCGGGTCTCAGATTCGGGTCGGTTCGGGTCCAAGACCCGCGGGTCCTCCACATCAAGACCCAATAGGGTAAAATGATCGGTTCGGTTCCTACCCGAACCGCATATTTTCGGGCCGGTTCCAGGTCGGGTCTTCGGGTCCGGGTAAAATGCCCAGGCCTACTATCAATATACCTTTTTAGATTCCTATAAATAGAACATTTTACAGATGTAATTTTTTAAGAAAATTTATGTGTTTTTTCTAATATATGTATGATTCTTAGTCTTCTTGAATATAATGTTTGATTCATTATATAGTTCTAAACGATCTTTAAAATTTTAATGTGATGTCTGCAAAAAATAAATTAATAGGTTTAGTTTAAGTGAAACTATTAGTTTCAGTGAAACTAAACTACCATATCCAAACCAATCTGGCTATAAGAAAATAACCTTTTTTTGTAATCTCTTATTCTTCTTCTGATAAAGTACATTCTTTTTATTTTTTTCTAACCCAGTTTGTCTGGAGTTACTGAGTCTCATTGTTTTAAAAAATGTTGTTCTTTGCATGTTAATTACAGTGTTTTATAACATATTATATTAATTAATCTTAAAAGTTATAAAATGTTCCATCAGTTCGACAAATTTTAAAAGTTTGTCTTCTCATATATAAAAAGATAAAACAAAATGACGGCGACTTTAATATTAAAGTTTACTTAATATTGTTATGCTAAATACATAGCACTTAAATTTACACATTTTCAAACACGAATTATACTTTCACTCTTCTATTATATAAGATTAATTTTAAATTTTGATCTTCATATAAAATAATTAGTTTATTAAATGATTCAAAATGATTAATTAACAAATATAAATTATATAAAAATAACTTTAAAAAATAACATCCTGAACGCGCGGGGTGGTTTCCTAGTTATAATAAAAGAAATATGAAAATCGATAAGCCATGATAAATTCGTCTGCTTCCTAAATCCTGGTTTAACTCCTATGTTTCGGAAACTTGGGAATTGGTATACTTGATGGTAGACCGCATACATGTCCCATGTGATTGCTTAAGATCTCGGATTATGTCTTCGTAGATCCTTAAACATGATTAATACGTGGACACAAGGTGCTTAATTACGTTGTTAATTTGTGTGAGCATTATTTACATATAAAATATAACATACAAACCAGTTTCAAAAAAATATATATATAAAACTTAATCAACTGCACAATGTTATCATACACAAGCTCAAAGATGTTGTGATTTACTTCCCATATCTACAGAAATTACTATTTAGACATTGAAATGAAGAAATTGGTTAGCTCATAGTAATCATCTATCTTAATCTTTGTCCTTGGACATTCAAAAAACAATTAAAAAATTTCAGAAGTTATAAATACATGTTAAAATTTAATTACTTTTTCAAAACGATAGGAGAAAAACAAATTATCTGGACTATGACATAGTTTGATGAGAGAAACATGCCAATCAATATTTTAATACTAATGATTTATTTACTGTATTTCATGGATGTAAAAAAGGTATGTACTGTAATTGTTAAAGTATTATTTGCCAAGACCATCTCCACTGCCACTGTGTTTTCTCTTCTATAATTTTCTGTAAATAGAATAATTATATTATAAATTAACTTTTGTTCCAAAATGTTATTCTATAATATACACTATTATAAAGTATAATATAGATTGTTAATATTTTTTCATTAACAATCATCTACATTATACTCTATACTAGAATAAATTTACTATAGTGTAATACGTTTGAAACAAACATTATTATATAACAGAATTATTTTATTTTAGATAAAATTATAGAGAAAAAAATAGAGTGACACTAATGATTCCCTAAGCATCACATAACATTGATTATATTCTACTAATAGGATTGCTTTGTTCTCTATTTTAATGAAATGCTTTAAGTATATTATACATTTATTGATTTTGATAAACAAGAAAGTTATATTCTATTTTTTTTTTTTTGAAAATATGAAACTGGTTTTCAGTTTTTACATATAGATAACTTCAACATTAAATCACATGGAGGATATGTTAATCCAGGGATCCAAATGGTGATAGCAGTAAAATTTGCATGGAACAAGCACAATATGGCAGAATGGATAGAATACACATTGTTTTTTTGGGAATATACTATTGTTACTTTTTGTTGACCAAATTAAATCAGAGACTAACTCACCATAAATCTTCAATTAGCGGCGGATTAATTTCGAATTTTTTTTTTCTGTCGGGAACATGTGAATTTTTGGTTGCAAGAATGAAACTTTTTTTTCTTCACGAAGTGTGCTGCAAACAGCTAAGAAAATGAAAAAAAACGCATGCGGATTAGTTACTATCTTGTTAGAATGACTTCATCAATATATACCTTTAGTGTTGAAAAAAAAATAGTCGACAAATATTCATATAACCATGTTTCCATTACAACGTAATTGACGGATTAACATAGTTTAGAACCAATTTGTATTCATCGACAGTAAGACTACAAAGATCATCAAAACCCACTCGTATCTACAATGTTTATTTCATTGTGTGTATCTATATAATCAATTAATCGCAAAGGGCAGATGTAACATGTTAGTCCATGTGGGTTTCACGTACTAAATGTTCGGTTTTTAGGCTCCACAATGTTTCTATGTCCAACTATCCTTTTGATTGTTCCCTATCAATTTTTATCCATACATACATAATGTAACAAAATAAGATTTTTAAATTTTAAATTTATTAGTAAATCATGAAAAAAGCAGCCTGCAATAATTGAACTTTCCGATGCAACGGTTTACTATATTATAAAGAATAGTTAGATTTACGCTGCGTAATCAACGTCGTGGTTTAGTTTATGAGATTATTAAGATGCGTAATAATAATAGTAAACAGCATGCTATAATAGTGATTTCAACGAGTCATGTATACGTCTCGACTTTCTTATAAGTAGAATACTGTAAATGCGATCGCTAAAGAATGTTTTAAAGAAATGATATTATGCCCCGACAGAATACTCAATGATGTTTATGCACACTTCACCTACCAATAGCTTTACTCACAAACCGATAGGTCAATTTACCAATTAATGATTGCTATAACTTCTATACACCGGCTTCCTTTTACCAGCGTTGAATCAATGCAACAAATTTTAAGATACACTGTATTTACAAATATTATACACATTCGGCAAGCTAAGAGAGATTTATACATTTAATGGTAATAATTTTATAAGTTTACTACTATGTAGTATGTAATCACACATGATAGTCTAGTAGTGGTAGGTAAATTCGTTGAATTAAACGATCCGGTTCGGATCAATCATGTGTCGTCACACGGAGAATAAGGTATCGGTCCTATTTGAAAATCCAAAAGAGGTTCTATCCGCTGGGGCTGGGCTATAATATATATTCTTAGAGATTAGTATGTACGTAAAGTTCGAGATATCCAAATTAATCAAAAAATAAAAAAATATTACTACATGAGAGTTCGAATATCTGTCCAGATATTTTATATATCAGATCAGGTTCGGATATTTCTAGTTCAAATTTTCTTATTTTTAGTACAAGTTTGGATATTTCAGTAGAGGAATCTAAAACAATTTTCCAAAAAACTACGAGAACACGCATTCTCGCCAAAACCCCAAAATAATTTTTTCATCAAAGCTGCAAAAACGTATTTTTGCCAAACAACAAAATGTGTTCCCATCAAAACTACAAAAGTACACTTTTCCACCAAATCACATTAATTTTTTTTGCTATCAAAACTGTAAACCTTATTTTCTCGGCAAAACTGCAAAATCATATGCTTCCCGCCCAAATCACAAAACTGCACTTTCGTACCAAAATCACAAAATTACATTTCTCACTAAAACCGCACAAAATATATATTCTCGCTAAAATTATTAAAATATATTTTCTACTAAAATTGCAGAATTATATTTCCCATCAAAATCATATTTTAAAATACTTATATTTAGATAATTAATAAACTTAATATTCTTAAACAAAATATAATTAATCAAAACTAAAATATATAACTCATTTTCTTACTTTATTCATCTAGATGGAAAAACGAATAATATCAATTAACATCAAAGTGGAATATTTAAATAGATCATCTAAATAGGGGTCATCTCAATAGAGATGACAGATGGACAAAATGAACAACATTTAAATATAATTTGAATATTAAGCTTAATACTGTATAGTATATATGAATTGGTTATGTTACAGCAGATTAAGCAAAATTCAAAATATCCTAGTGCCTTTAGGGGCTTAGGCCCAAAATATATTTTGAACCTAAATTTTATTGTGTTAAAAATATATTTACTCTCGGCTCACTTAAATATGACTACGGAATGGCGAGCTCTGCAGCATTGGCACCACGCCCATCTCTTGGCATGTGACTAGACTCTATTTTTTTTTTTTTTTTGAGTTAGAGTTTAACCCTTTTTTCAAAAGTTTAGGGATTTGTCGCAAAACAATTTTATTTGTTCTTATAAAATTAGAACTTGCATAGGCCCATAAAGTTTTTTTGGGCCCTAAGAGTTAATAAGACGGGTGTGATTGCCACCGTAACACTAACCAATGCCATCGATTGCAAGGTATGTTTCCTTATGCACGGCTTCTATGATCAGCTAAGCGTTCTTATGGTTCTCTCTGAATCACTAATTAACAGACTGAGCCTCTAAGACCATCTCCAGTGATCGATTCTATTTTCTCCCTCAAAATAGTGTAATTCTATAATAGATTGAGTTTTTATACAATGGTATTCTATTTTAGAATAAAAAATAGAGTTATGAATAAGGACATCTCCAACCTTATTCTATTGTCCACTCTAAAATAGAGTTTAGAATAAAAGTGCTCAAATGATATTCTATTTGTTACATTAAAATAGAGTGAAAAATAGATTTACTCTATATATAAAGTAAGTTGTTTTTTGTTGTTCATGATTCTTTTTTTCACTCTAAAATAGAGTACCATTGAGTAAAACTCAACTCTATTATAGAATTACTCTATTTTGAAAGAAAAAATAGAGTGAACCATTGGAGATGGTCTAAAACAAAAACAACTTACTCTATATATATAGAGTAAAACTATTTTTTACTCTGTTATAGTATAACAAATAGAATACCATTGAAGCTATTTTATTCTAAATTTTATTTTAGAGTGAAAAATAGAGTGTGATTGAAGATACTCTAAGAACACCCCACTCTATAATTTATTTCGTTTTACTCAAAAATATAATAGAAAATAGAGTAATAATTGAAAAATAAAAATATTACTTTATTTATAGAGTAAAATTTTATATTTTTTGTTCATTTCATTCCCCACTCTATTTTAAAATAAATTATGAAATATAGATGGAGATGTTCTAACAAGGCAAACCTCCTTCACCTTCTTGGGGATAATTGAGTTCTCAAAGGCTTGTACCCCTGTTATTTCTTCTGCAATTTAAATACCAAAAGTCCTTTTATACAAAGAAAAAAAACAGTCTTATGGTTCTCTTGTTATGATATCTGAAACGCAAACGCTTTTCCTTACGTTTTAATCGCTTATGTTTTTTGTCATTTACGAGGCCATTCCATAATGATTCAGAAACAAAAGAGTACGGAGTTTATTCGCCTCAGGAAGTCAGGAGGATACGAATGGGCCGAAACACACAGAAATACCAAATCCACCCCTCATCACGTATCCCCCACTGCCCACAAAACGGATGGTAATTACGTCATTTCAAAAACACTGCGACACCCCACGTCACTGCTATAAATATCTTCATTTTCCCTCTCCGTTTCCCTCTTCACTTTTCCTCTAAAATCACCAAAAAAAGCAACAAAAAAAAAAACAAACACTTCGCCGGAAAATGCTCCCTTCTCCGATCAAAATCAGTTGAAACAAACTTAGTAGCTTTTAACTGACTCCGTTACTCCATATCTCGACTCCGGTGATCGCTCTCCGTCACGAGAGAAAAAGCTAGGGTTCAGAGATGGAGCTGGTACGACTCATCTCTCACTCCTCGACCTTACTCCTAAATCTCTCCTTGATTTCTTGATTTTGCGTCATTTTCAGGCACCGATGAGTCTCGATTTCACTCAGATCTTCGATTCATGGCCGAAACCTCCTTACTCCGCCGCGAAACCGTCTCCGGAGCCTTCTTTCGCGGCCTTGATGGCTTCCCTACGTCGAGACGACAAATCGGAGTTCGTATCGCACGCGAAACGCGTGTTTCTAGGTCAAGACTCGGAGTACGAGAGAGGCCAAGCTCTCAAGCTTCTAACCGCCTGCTGCGGTTACGATTCCGTCGCCTGCGCTTCCTCCATCTTCAACGGAGACATCGGATCGGTTCCGTACATCAACGACGCGGCGGAGGATACTGGACTCTCGCCGCTTCACACCGCAGCTGAGGCGAACTCGCCTCGGTGCGTTGAGATGCTGATTAAACGACGCGCTCGTACGGATATGAGGAGTAAAGACGGACGCGCTTTGCTTCCTCTTGAGCTTTCTCTCTGTAGCGGAAGGTATGAAAGATTGAGATGTGTGTGTAAACGCGTTTTACCTTAATCAAGAAAGTTAATTAGTTTAAGTAAAGTCTTTATTAACAATTATTAACAATTTTGTTTCCTTGTTTTGGTAGCTTGGATGTGACATGGGATGCAAGTGGTGACTCTCTTGCAGACTTGATTCTTCTGCTTGGTGACAAGGTTAAAAAAACTAGTTCTCTTTTAGGAAAGAGACTTACTTGTCATATGTAAAATTTGATCTTTTATGTGAAGGATTTGACGGTGGTGAGGCTACTTGCTGAGAAGACAAAGGAAGTAGACGTTGTGGCGCATTCATACGCCACGTCTGGTGAAATAGTTTCTTTGACTGTTTTGCTGATTGTAGCTGTTGATAAGATCAGAGAGGCGACTGTGGCGTTACAGGATGTTGATGAGTCTGTGTCGATGAAGCCGAAGAGGACGATTTACGAGTCTGTTATTCAAGAAGCGCTGAGGAGTGGTGGTAATAGGGAGAAGAGAATGGTTTTGTTGCGGGAGATTGGGGTTCTTCAGCTCTTTGGTGCTGCGGTTTTTACGGAGTCTGGGGATAAGCAAACCTCACCGCTTTTCTCTATTGTACAGGTGAGAGTTTTGGTTAGTTTATTAAGGCACTGTTGTGAGGGTTGTGATGTGATATTCTCCACCGTTGATCTTGTAGGCAGGAGATGAAGCTGTTCTTGAACTGCTTATAAACACGGATATCGATGTTAATGAAACTGATGCAGAAGGGAACACAGTTCTTCAGTGCTGCCTGAAGGGATCATCTGTGCCACATAAGCAACAAACTAGGTATATGAGTAACTCTTCTTACTACCGTAATCATATACAATAAGGCCGCGTGGTGATTCTAGTACATTTGTGTAATCCAGAATCATGAACCTGCTTCTTATACACGGTGCTCGGATTACACATAAGAACAAGTTGGGTTTATCTGCAGTCCACTTAGCTGCTGCAAATGGCAATTTATCTGCACTTGAGGTATACTTTCCTAATCTTGTTTGTGTTTCTCATCCTAAGCTGAAACAAGATAATGACATTTTTTGGACCTACAGATTCTACTAGCGGCCTACCCTGATTTGGTTCACTCCAAGACAGTAATCAAAGAGACACCACTGTTCTTCGCAGTGAAGAATAACCATCTTGACTGCGTTGAGTTGCTTCTTCAACGTGGAGCAAGTTCAGAAATTCATAATCTACGGTGAGGCATTGCACAAACAATTTTTTTTACCAATATCATTGCTATGGATCTCTTCTGTGATCGATTTGGTTACATCTTGCGCAGAAAACAAAGACCAATAGAGCTGACTCAGTCGCAAGATATACGCTTCCTCCTTAACCCAACAAACAACATTTGCTGTAAGTATTTGTTCTTCTATATAGACAAAAACATAAAAGAAAACGACTAAACAAGCATTCCATGAAATGCAGCTAGCAAAGAAGCAGAACCTGCAAAAGGAGATGATGAAGAAACCAGTTTCACAGGCACTACCGTGCCACCATGGCTCAAAAAGTTCGTAAATTGGCTTCCTCGGCATCTCCGAGATGTATCAGAGAGGTACAGAGAGATTAATGGATATCCCCTCTCATCACTCAAAGCCGATTTCAGCGCTGCTTTTGGCATGGGACTCAACCACGCCTCTCTTGGCTTCCCCAAGCTCATCGACTTCATCAAATATTTTCCAAAACTCTGTAAAGTTAAATCCGTCCACGTAGGTAATTCTGCACTTGCAACCCACTGGGTGATGTTACCCTCCAAGTCCACGTCTTCTCAGCTAAAAGGAAGACCTCCAGAGCCACTCATCATCAAAACCAACGACTCTTTCTTTCTCAACAAGCCGAAAGCCTCAACAGCTCCAGCTCTCAAATCCACACAACAAGCACAGGCCATCGCTCTCTCTCCCAACAAACCGAAAGTCTCAGCAACCCCCTTCATACAACAAGCACCTGACTCTACAACCTTGGAGACAAAAGTAGAGCCTCAACCTCCCTTGGCTTCATCTTACAGCAACAAACATCCGGTTCTAGAGACAGCTTACACACAACAAGCAGATGTATCTAAAACCTTGAAGCCAGAACCTCCCTTGGATACTTCTCATAGCTATCATCATCATCAGCTAAAACATCCGGTTCTAGAGGCACTTGCAAGGGCCAGAAACAGCACATCTATATTCTTTCTCCGTGAGTTCGACTTTTGTCCAGTAAGCAATCTCACTTTCTGCTCTTCTTTTTTAATAAATTGAATTCTGTCATTTGTTATTAAGTGGAGGAGGGTAATATTTACAGAGCTATGAGATGTGTTTAAGGAAAGGAATGTGTTTCTGGTGCAACAAGAGCATGCTTTTATGGGCAAACTTCCCATGTCGACACAAACTATGGTGCAGCTCATGTAAACAAAAGATTGCACAATCTACAGGCGACCATCACAGGTGTGTGATCTGTGACGCTAAAGTCGAATGTTTCATCTATTCTCCACCGTTTGGGTTCGATCATAATAGGCTTTCAAGTGGTCTCCCTAACGATGCTGAAATAGCTTCTTGGTTGCTCGAATATCTGATATAAAGTAATGTTTTCTGTTTTTTTTTTCACTTCCTCTGATTAACTTAAACCCTTCTTATAAAACATCGACTAAGAAAACGTTTTTGTTACCTTGTTGCAGTTCCACGAAGAAGAGCAGCATTCATTTGGATCAATGGGAAATAAGAGAAGGAAAGAAACTTACCCAGTAACTCCTCTTGTGTGATAAGTAGATGAAAATAAGTAGAATGAAAATAGAAGAAAGCTCTTCTTCTTTAACAACATAGAAAGTACATATAGTATGGAACATTTCTGGTGCGTGTGCCTTTCTGTCTCTAGATATTAATACTAGCGAGATACCACGCTTAACAAAGTAATATCTGAACTTAAATCAGCAACTCAACTTAAAAATCATAAAAAAAAAAATTCATCTCTATTGATCTACCCCTTACAAGATCATTCATACTCATCGCTCTTGTAATGTTCTGCAAAACTCTCCACAAAGAATTTTTGTTAGTTCTTAGGTGCAGCCTTCTCCTTCGACTTATGAAGCTTCAAAACCTTCTTCATAATCTTTTGGTCTTCCACCAAGAAGGCTCTAACGATCCTCAAGCAGGCATAGCCATAGGGATTAGAGCTGTAACGTGCTTAGCCCACGTCCATTTACCCATATCCATTTGTCTATTTATTGTTTGTGGATAGAGAGTGATCATGTTCATTAAGACCGTATAGGATGATATAAGTAAACATGTTACGAGTCAAATTTGCTTTAAAGATAATTTAAATATTCAAAACATCATAATATGTAATACAATTTTGGTGGGAAAACAAAATTCTGTAATTTGGTTGAAACTTGTTTTGTAGTTTTAGAATAAAATAAAATTTGACGGGAAATTTTTTTGTGGTTTTGACTAAATTTGATTTTAGCGATTTTAGTGAGAAACTCAATTTTTGCAATTTCAACGAGAAAATTTGATTTTGTGATTTTTGCTAGAAAACTTAATTTTAATGGTAAATTCAATTTTGTAATTTTGTTGAAAATTTGATTTTGTGATTTTGGTTAAAAATCGCTTTTGCAATTTTAACGGAAAAATATATTTTTGTGACTGTCCAAAACTACAATTTTGGTGGAAATATTAATTTTTTTGATTTTGGTCGGAAATCACTTTAACAAAAGAGCATATCTTTGCTTTACCTCTCCCAAACAGCTACCCCAGATAGAGCAAGCAACAAACACGGTTTACAGGGCTAGCCCGAAGAGAAAGCCACCCAAACCACTGACTAGACATCCAAATTAATGAGGTATACTTCTTAAATTTTTTATTAACTAGGTGATTTTTCCGTGTTCATGCACGGACATAAATATTTATAAAATAAATATATTATAATAATTGATTGATATTTACTTCAAATTTAAAATTAATTTATAGTTTGTAGATATAATTTATATTAATAATATTATATTAATTTAATTATATATAATTTTAGATATGTTATATTTCGTCAGTTTTATTGATTTTACGGTTGATTTAGTTATCACTGAGATATATTAGATTCTATCTATTTCTCCAAATTCAACTATAATCTTTTTTATTCTAAATATATTAAATTTTTGATTAATTGTCTTATTTGTATTTATGCCGGTTATTATCTTAGAAATATAAGTATATCCTGATTTTAAATTACATACTTAAGTAACTAATAAATTTTTGCAAGCTTATTATGAACACATATCAATATTTACAATATTTAGACTGATTAGATGGTAAACTGAAATTTATTTTAAATAATTTTAAAAATAAGGATTCTGATTTGCTTAAGTATTTTGATTATGGTTATATTAAGTTCCACAAACATAAAAACAGAAAATTAAAAATCAAAAGAGTTATTAAGAAAACATATAATTTTAACTGTTAAAATATAATATATCTACTTCGATAAATTATATAATGTTATGATATTTTAAGATAAATGTAGTTATTTGATCAAAAAATGTTTATTATTAAAATTCATTTTTAGTTTTTTTTTAATATCTCTTAAACTATGCAGTAAAAATGGTATTGTTTTTTAGAAATTATATTATATAAGTAAATAGAATTTATATTTTTTGCTGCAATTGTAAGATATTATAGTCAAAAATATACTAAAATAAAAAAAAATATATTTCAAGAATACTAATTATAATTTTTTTGTCAATTAAACATATATCAGTTTATGTTACTTAATTATTTAATGTAATCATCTAATAAAATAGATATATACAAAAACAAATACTTTGAAAATCTATATATTTATTGTTTAAAATTATTTTTTAAAATAAAAAAATATCTCCTTTTCTAATATAAAGATTAGTTGTGTGAACTTTTATGGAATCACATTATATACAAATATTGTTTTCATCTAAGAAGATATAGTTATAAAGTATTTCATTACTTCATAATTAGATTTTATGTTATTTAAAATATATTTAAATTAAATATTACCATTTTGTGAACTTTCCATTTTTATGAAACCATACTTATATATACTTATATTTTCGTTTTTAAATAGATTTGTAAACTTTATACATGTTTCCTTTTTATTTTATATTGTTATTTGGAAAAAATTAAAAGGAAATAATAATATTTAAATATATATTTTAATTCATTAGGGGTATCATAGTAATCAACCAACGTGAGAGTTAACGTGAGCGCGACACATAAGAAAGTGACTTCTCAAATAATATTATAGAGATTTTTATAAATATGTAGAGTTTTTCAGATATATATTACTACTTATCGAGAACTATTATCTAGTGAACAAAATTCAATACTCTATTATACCAGTGCAACTAATACTTCATTAATTTGTTTAGTTGTTTCTTAATTCTTAGGGGTATTCAATCTGGATGTCGGTTCAATTTTTTTGGTTTTTTAGAATTTCGGTTTATAAAAAATCACTACCATATTAATACCACATATATTTTCGTTTGGTTTGGTTTATATACTAGTGTTATTTTTATTTTTGCGGTTTTATACCAAAAACCATAACTATATTTATCTTTTATGATAAATTTTAGTTTATATGATCAAATCAGATTTATTAAAACATATAATATATCTCGTAGTCTAAATTTAAAATAGAGTATCTTCTTTTTCATTTTTATTATTAATAATAAAATAATAAAAATAATAAAAATAATAATATCATAATATCATAATATTATTAAATAACTATATTTTAGCGCAACTATTGATCAATAAAATATGTTTTATTTAATTTGACAAAAAAAGATTTTTTTAACTTAGAACAAATAAAAAAGTTTCATAAAATCAGTGCTATAAATATGAACGACGTATTAATACATAATCATGTATATATTATTAATTTTATTATAAAATTTACATATAAGTATTTAACACATTTTAATTAATCGGTTTCTTCAGTTTATTCGGTTTGATCGGTTTATATACTGAACCATATCCATATATCACGGTTACTTAAAATTAACATTCATTTGGTTTATTTGGTACTACCAAATCGAAATCACTTTCTCTATTTTGCTTCGGTTTTAATTGGTTCGGTTTTACCGGATTGAACACCCCTACGTGTAACATATTTATTCATAAAATTATATAACTAACACTAATGTTGTTACGAATATTATTATTATTATCAAATAAATATAAATTATCTTGACATATAAATTTTTAATAAAATCCTACAAAATATAAGTAAAAAATAATAAAAATATAAGTAAAATATATATAAAAGTTAAGTTCTTCTTCTCTGATTTGACCCGTTAGTGGCATACTGGGAAAGCCCAATGCGGTTCTTAAGTACAAGCTATCAAGTTAAAGGCAATAAGTGTATATGATGTCTAAACTAAGACGGGTCCAATCACCATCTAAAACCTTACATTTCTATTCTATAAACCAAACGTATGAAGTTTTCTTTTTCACCAAGCACAAACATTTTCACTCTTGCAAAATGTCTAAAATATCTGGTCTGATTTACATATTTAACCGGACAAAAATGACAGAAGCTCTTATTCGTCGAGGTCTATTTATTTCCCAACAGCAGCTGGTCTTTTTTTTTTTTTGTAACTGAGCAGCTGGTCTTATTACTATCAGAAAAAAAAAGTTTGTGTCTGATGGCTGGATATCTGAGAAGTTGACTACAGAAGTCAGCTAATGGGTCCCAGTTTCTAAAATGTGGCCCGTTTTTCAATCATGAGGCCCAAATATTCAATAGCCTTAATACGGTATTTAACAATCTAACAACCTCACAAAACAGACCGGTCAAGTCCGGGTATCAATCCGGTTTGGTTAAGAAGCTTGATACATTGATACCGATCGCATGCACTGTCACTTGCTGATAATAAATATAGACTGAAAACTCTGCATTTGTTCTTATGTATCAATTGCATGTGGCCCTTGCAGTGCTTTTATTTCTCTTCATTGACAAAAATAGTATTTTAGTTTTTTTTCTTACGCAAAAATAATAAGTACCTAATATTTATTTCAATGCTTATGTGTTTCACCCTTTTTCTTTATTTCGTTCTTTAATCAACTTGTTATAATAAGTATATACGCTGGAAAATGTGCTTGGCCCGTCCCTACATCACAAGCACCATATACATCACCACATGCATTCCATGTTATTAAGTCGTCATTTAATAACAGCAAATCATATATATATATATATATATGGTGTAAATCAAATCAAATCAAATCATATATATATATGTATGATGTATTTTTTAAGAATATTAGCCACTTATATTCCACCTCCATGCTTATTATGATTTATCCTTACACTTAAATGCGTTATGTGATAAAGTTTTTTTTTCTGTCATCGTGATATTAGTATATTATATCTTAAAATACCAAATCTACAATATATATCGTATTATAAAAGTACATGTGGCTGTAAGAATATCGTATTTAAAAATAAAACTGGATTGTATACTAAAATATTATGGATCTGAATAATATTATTCACCCAATGATGAAGTTGTAGAAAACCAAAAAAAAAAATTGAATGAAAGGAAAACTTCAAAGTAAATTGAACGTTTTCCCACTCTAAAATACTACATGCAACCTTGTTTTTTTTTTGTAAAAACACATTAACAAAAAAAAAAAACACATTAACAAAAAAAAATTAACTGCATGTAAACAAAAACCTTTAAATTTCACAAAATTACGTCTTTTGAATTATTTTTTAACTTTAGTTGCGTTTTTGAATTGATAACGCAACTACGCACTTTCAATCCAAATGATTGATAAACAGCCTGTTAACACAGTTTTATAATCTAACAACAATTGGTAAACTTTCCACAAAATGAAATTTCACACTTGTACAAACTATTAAAAAGAAAAACTACGAGCATAAATAAATAGATATAGCACAACATTGACAAAAGAGAAGAAATTTAAGGAGTCCCGTGTTTCTTCCTCTACCTTTTCTTCCGGGCTCGTGAAAGCCATATTTTTTTTTTGGACTAAAGCGTGAAAGCCATATTGATATCATCTTTTTAATTATTTGTTGCTAGCTATATATACATTACATATATATAAGTACAGAGCTTCGAATATATATATATATATATATATACAAGTACAAATGAATAGAATATGGTTGTATGATCTGTGTCTATCAAATCCAAAAATGCTCATTATCTTCTGCCAAATTCTCATGTAAACATCTCTTAATCTCTTTGTACCCCCTACGATAACGACATGCACATGTAACCCACAATTAATTTAATCCAAAATATGTTTATCAAAATCTAGGTGTGGTCCATCAGTACTGATCGCGAACCATACTCAAATAAGAACATACCAAATCATCAATAACATCATGAATGACGTAGACCATCATATAATTTGACAAAACGCCGAAGACCCAATGGTTCAATCCGAAACAGCATTTTTTTCTTTCTTTTTTTTTTCTGTTTTCATGGAAACCCGAAACAGCAAATTATGGCGCAGAGAAAATCTCGTTTGTCAAAAGACCCTTTCATCAATAACTATTATTAACGAAGCCTACGTATTGTAAATGCATTCAATTCTTAAATTTATCGTAGCAATAAATTAAAAGCAAGAGAGGGAGATATCATATCATACACTGTTTGTAATAAGAACAATTTTTATGATATTAGGGTTTTGAAAGGAGCAAGCCCACATTGAATGCCACGCGGTTTTGTGTGGAGGGTAGAGACTTTTCCTTTTGCCACACAGCTGACTTTGGAGGCTTTACTCCACCTTTGTAGTTAATGCTTTACAATATTATTTATTTATTTTTATATATTAAATACTCAATTTTGAGAGAACCAAGGGTCCATGACCAAGAGGGGTCAACAATTTTATCTCTCTCTTTCTATATATATATAGAAGAAGAAGGTGAACAATGGACATAGACCTTTGTCGCCAAGCTAAACCATTAGATCCATCCAAAACTAAGAGTGCAATTAGTGAGCTTAAGGGTTGGCAAAGAGTTGTAGTGGAAAATTAAGTGAGGAAAAAAAGAGAAAAGGAAGTTATTAATTAATTATTGATTATTAAGAGAGAGATCAAGATAATGGTGAGACCCCCTTGTTGTGACAAAGGAGGAGTGAAGAAAGGGCCATGGACTCCTGAAGAAGATATCATTTTAGTTACTTACATCCAAGAACATGGTCCTGGTAACTGGAGAGCTGTTCCCACCAATACTGGTATGTCTAATATTCTTCACTCCCTCTCTTTATCTATGCATATATCATCTCTCGAGCTTTGGATGTATACAAATATTATTAGGGCTATGTAGGTAAGATATAGACAATTGGGATCAATTAGCTAGGGCTTTCTTTATCAACTTTAGGATCAAGATCTAGTGCATGAGCTTTAAGTTTTTACTCGGGTTTTAATATTTATTTTGCCTTTGTTGACATTTGTTATTGTAAAATTCAGGGTTGCTTAGATGCAGCAAGAGTTGTAGGCTTAGATGGACAAACTATTTAAGGCCAGGAATCAAAAGAGGCAACTTCACAGAACATGAAGAAAAGATGATTGTCCATCTCCAAGCCCTTTTAGGCAATAGGTAAATTAGTCTAATCACATTCAAATATTCAATCAAAAGATGGTTTTCTAATTTTACTTCTCACAAAATGTTAAAATTAGAAAATAATAATAATGGAGGGCATTTAATATTTGGTGTAGATGGGCTGCAATTGCGTCTTATCTTCCACAGAGGACAGACAATGACATTAAGAACTATTGGAACACTCACTTGAAGAAGAAACTCAACAAAGCCAATCAAGATTCTCATCAAGAACTTGACCAATCAAGAGACCGTTCCTCACTCTCTTCTTCCCCATCATCTTCATCTGCTAATTCCAACTCAAACATCGCAAGAGGCCAATGGGAAAGAAGGCTCCAAACCGATATTCACTTGGCCAAAAAGGCTCTCTCTGAGGCTTTGTCTCCTGCCTTAGCACCGATCATTACCACTACGGCAACAACATCTTCTTCTGCTGAATCAAAACGTTCTATTTCCTCAGCTAGTGGGTTTCTTAGGACGCAAGAAACATCTACCACTTATGCCTCAAGCACCGAGAATATAGCAAAATTGCTTAAAGGGTGGGTTAAGAACTCGCCAAAGACTCAGAACTCAGCGGATCAAATGGTTTCTCCAGATTCTGAGACAAAAGAAGTGATCAAGAGTGCTGTAGAGAAGGACTGTGCAGGACCATTTTCAGGGTTCGATCACTTGAAAGATTGTGACTCATCATATCACCAAGCTGGAGTTTCACCTGATCATGAGACCAAACCAGACATAACTGGATGCAGTAACCAAAGTCAATTGTCTTTGTTCGAGAAGTGGTTGTTTGAGGACTCTGGTGGACAGATTGGTGATATTTTATTGGATGAAAACCCTCATTTCTTCTGATTTTTTTGGTTAATCAGATGGTTTCCAAATTAACTCGCTATATTTATCATGTCCACCCAATGATTTTAGTATTGGTGTAATATTTTCTAATAATTTTTATTTGAACTATTGTTTTATATTATAGGTATGTTAGGAAAATGTAAGAAAAATAACTCTCAAATATAATGTTAAAGAGATTAATCCCGTGATTCAACCATTTAATAATTGACCAAGTTCAATCAATACTAAGTTACAACCTGCCCTTTTATATTAGAGTGTCAAATGGCGCCGCTCAATAGAAGAAAAACGTCGATTTGAAGACATCGTTACTAATGGTGAATTTGAAAGACCTACTATTAAAGAACATAGTACTACTAGTAAGGAAAATTAAAACAAATAATGTATTTATGACATTTCTTACCAAAAAAAAAAAAAAAAATTTATGACATGAAATAAATAGGGCCGACAAGGTTTAAAGAGACTAATTTTTAGAAAGATGGAAAAACGGGACGCTATTTAAAGTGTTGAAGAAATTAAGTTTGACTTTCTTTCCTTTGTGACTCACATAGTTACTATACTTACTATGCATGAGCATTTTATACTTTTTTGATCCGTTATTTATCTTGATTTGATCCAAAAAATCTGGATATATAAATGTTTGAAGCAAAAAAATATATTAAAATTATTATCTGTTAAAAACAAAGCAAATCACAAACATAAAAAAATTTAACAACATATATATGCTTCACTCTAACTTTTATACCAGTAGATATACATCTATAAGTAAATATAGAGTTATAAATTTATAATCTTATATAATTGTTATTTTAATAAATAATTTTATTAATTTATGAAAATTTTACTTATAAAAATGTTAAATTAAGACAAAAATATAAAAAAATTTATAGAAAACAACATTTTTCTAAAACAAATTGTTTAATAAGAAGTTTTTATTAAAATTTTAAAAATTCATAAAACATACAATTTATTTAACTTTTATTTTATATTTTATATTATATAAATTTATTTTTAAACAAATTTCATCTTTTTATGAATTTACCTGTATTGAATAAAATAGATGAGATATTCGTACATATTCCTGAATATTTTAAAATGTCCACAAATTTTCCAAATATCAGGAAAACTGGATATTCATATTTTCGCAAAGTGAAATAACTCGAAAAAATATATATATCCATAAAATACGAAGCAAATCACAAATATTATAAAATTTGGTACTATTTGCCCCTTGACCCTCCCTATATGTGTACTAGTACAAAAAAGTCAATGTTACCATTACTTTAGCTTCTCTTTTAATACTAAGATGACACCACTTGACGTTCTACAGTAAAAGAATATCTAAATTATTTTATTTTTTTTTATAAAGAAAAAAATATCTAAATTATTCTAAATTATTCTGGATCATTATAAATGGCAATAAGCAACAGTCTGTGTGTGTAAAATTGTGAATTTATCAGGTGACCATGGTCTTGGGCCCGTGTAAGACTAAAACTCAATATCTAAAATGTGTTAAAAAGGAGCTGAAGAAACGTGTGAGGCTCATGAGATCTCAGAGCCCAACCTCTTACATAAGAAAAAGATTCTAAATAAATATTACGTGACAAACGTTCATTGGCGAATAATGAAAACACAACCGGCATCTATAAAACTTAAGGTTCCTTCGGAGAAACTCCAGTACGGCTTCTCATTTGCCTCACCTTCATCCTCACCAGGCCTCGACGTTTGGATCAGAGTCTGTTAGTTCTTCTCGGGTCCTAGACATTTGGACCAAATAAATAATTATAGATTTTTGGTTCAGATTCAGGTTGGTTCTTCTCGAATTCGAATCGGTTCAAAGCTATAACTAAAATACCAATAAAATATCTGTAATTTTCAAATTTGTTTGAGGACCAGGTCATGTTCGAGTATTTAGTATATGAAAAGGATACAAAATACCTAAAACCCGTCAAAATCTATCATATATATCTATTCTTTATAAAATAACTTAAAATAAATTATTTTGAAATTTAAATTTAAAGATTTATATTACTTGAAATGTTATAAAATAATAACAAAGTTTTTTAACAAAAAGATATTAAAACTAAATTATAAAATAAAATATAGTAAATAAAACTCAAAATCATAGTTTTGGATATTCATGTTTTTAAGATAGATCGACTCTATTCGGTTTGGTTCTTTTTGGATGTAAGTCTATTTAAGTCGGTTCTTTTTGGTTCCGGTATTTTCGGGTAAAAATATTTATGCCCAATAGATATTTGTATATTTTTGGTTTAATTTCGGGTCGGATATTTTTGGATCAATTGCAGTTCAAATTTTTGGGTCCGGATCAAATGCGTAGGCATAATCCTCACATATCTTAACGCACTCAACAATCAGATTGGAATCTCTATAATATTATTTGAGAAGTCAATTTCTTATGTGTCGCGCTCACGTTAACTCTCACGTTGGTTGATTACTATGATACCCCTAATGAATTAAAAAAATATACATTTAAATATTATTATTTCCTTTTAAATTTTTTTCCAAATAACAATATAAAATAAAAAGGAAACATTTATAAAGTTTACAAAACTATTTAAAACCGAAAATAAGTATATAGAAATATGGTTTCATAAAAAAGGAAAGTTCACAAAATAGTAATATTTAATTTAAATATATTTTAAATAACATAAAATATACTTTCCAAGTAATAAAATACTTTATATCTATATCTTCTCAGATGAAAAACAATATTTGTATATAATGTGATTCCATAAAAAAGTTCACACAACTAATCTTGATACTAGAAAAAAAAATCTTTTTTTCTTTTAAAAAAATAATTTTAAACAATGAATATATATATTTTAAAAGTAATTATTTTTTTGTATATATCTATCTATTTTATTAGATGATTACATAATTAAGTAACATAAACTGATATATGTTTAATTAGCAATTGTTTTTATAATTAGTATTCTTGAAATATATTTTTGATTTTTAGTATATTTATTTGATTATAATACCTTACAATTGCAGCAAAAAAAATATAAATTCTATTTTACTTATATAATATCATTTCTCAAAAACAATAACATTTTACTGAATATTTTAAGAGATATTAACAAAAATAAAAATAAATCTTAATAATACACATTTTTGATCAAATAAAAATTATTTGAAAATATCATAACACTATATAATTTAACAAAAAAAATGAAGTAGATATATTATATTTTAATATTTAAAATTATATGTTTTCTTAATAACTCTTTTGATTTTTAATTTTCTGTTTTATGTTTGTGGAACTTAATATAACCATAATCAAAATACTTAAGCAAATCAAAATCCTTATTTTTAAAATTATTTAAAATACAAATTTCAGTTTACCATCCAATCAATCTATATATTATTAATATTGATATGTGTTCAAGCTTCCAAAAATTTATTAGTTACTTATGTATGTAATTTAGAATCAAAAAGTTTAGTTTTTTATTTTTTTCTTTCTAAGCACAAAAATATTTAAGTTATACATCATCTTACTATATATACTTATATTTCTAAGATAACAACTGGCATAAATGCAAATAAGACAATTAATCAACAATTTAATATATTTAGAATAAAAAAAATTATAGTTGAATTATGAGAAACAAATAGAATCTAATATATCTAAATGATAACTAAATCAACCGTAAAAACAATAAAACTGACGAAATATAACATATATAAAATTATATATTTAATTAAATTAATATAATGTTATTAATATAAATTATACCTACAAATTATAAATTAATTTTAAATTTAAATTAAATATCAACCAATTATTATAATATAATTATTTTATAAATATTTATGTCCGTGCATGAGCACGGGAAAATCACCTAGTATAAACTAGAAAGAACATACTATATACATTATAATTTGATTTTCTTCTTTCTTTCGGTAGCCTAGGTCGTTTGGGCCCGAAAACCCTACAAGAAGTCAGGAGAAAAAGTATGTAAATACTTCCATTTTCTTATACATGCGCTTTGTAGGGATAGAAATTAATCGAATATTTGAATATTTGGAGGTATTTATGATCCGATATATTTTTTTGTGTATAATCAATTATCTGATTCGATTCGCTTTATATCCACCCAAATATCTGGGACACTGGTATCCGATTCATCCATACAAATAAAATAAAAATTTAAAATAATAATAAAATTCAAACTAATATAAAATACAATATTTTATTACAAAAATAATTTTAAAAACTTTGATAACTAAAATAATAAATTTAATATTATAAATTTATATAAAATATAACATTTATATAACTTTTATATATACTTCTTTAAATATATGTATATATATGCGTATGACGAATAGGATCAGATATCCGTTCCTTTAATTATTAGTATTTGTGATTTGCTTTGTTTCTTATAGATTTTGTATCTAGTATTTGATTTTATTCGTAGAATTACGAATATTCATATTTTTTTAATTCGGATCGAAACGGTTAACGAATCAAATCAAAATTTATGGATGTTTTGCTCAGCCCAGATTATTTGAGTGATCCGAACTCAAAGTTTTTAATATAAATTTCCTCAAAAGAAGCTCCTAAAAAATAAATTTGCCTCCTTCAACATATTATAGCTTTTTAATAACAACTAGGATAAGACATTCGTCTTGCGCAGGGTAAGTATATGTAATTAAAATATAAGATTTTAGTATTCACAAATTTAAAATTTACATATGATTGTTTTATATGTATTTGGAATTTTTATATAATTATCTATACGTAGGATCAGAAACAATTGTAATTAGAACTGTAGATCAAAAATTATAATTTAATGGGTTCGGTTTATATATCTTTTCATTTTTCAGTGTTCGAGAGATGAAAATTAAATGAAGTGTCACATGGCTTAATTGGTAGAACATTATCAAGTTCCCTAATGGTTTCTTAAAAAGCAGTTGGTAGAATATTTGCATTTAAAATATGTAAATTTACAAAACTAATTTAATATGATTTATTTATTTGTCTAAATCAGAAAATAATATTTTGAAAAATTAATTTTTAAATAAAAAATAAATTTTTAAAAAAATTAAGTTAAATTTAAAATTATATTAAAATAAATTATTTATTACGATATGAGATATATATATATATATATATATATATATATAAACATAACACCTATTAAAATAAAATTATTTATTTATATGATTTTATAATCATTGTAACTTATTATAGAAAAAAAGTTTAGAACTTAATCACAAAAGTTTATCTAAGATTTTTAACAGTTTTAGTAATTTATACTCGTTTTGAAAATTTCAAAATACAACATATATGAAAAAATCTAAATTTTTATTATATGATTAGTATAGTTTTGTAACTTTTTAAATAATAAAAATTAAACAAAAATGATATAAAGTATACAGATTGTTAACAAATCTTTATTATTTAAAATCATTAATAATCATATATATCTTAATCACATTAGGTAATTCCGTAAGTTTTATTTAAGGAAATAATATATATGAGATTAAGTTTTATATGTTATTTATTTTGATATGTCTTATATGAGACCAACATACTTTGTTTTAAAACTATGCTTTAAAATTATTTTAAGTAAAATTTCATAGAGAACTGCCACATAACATATGATTTTTTTAAGGTTATAACTTTTGAAATGATCCTCAATTAATATACAGAGGATTTGGTGTGTATTTAAATCAAACGATTATTCTTGTTTATTAACAATCATTTATGGTAAATAAATCAGCGCAATCAATTTTATCCAGCATATATTATATATAATTAAATTTAAATGACATTAACAATATCTATAATATATTTTAAATATGAATGTTTAGTAAATGAATTTTCTCATTATAAGGTTTTATGATTATCAATATATTTTCATAAGAAAATTTTCAACTATTAAAAATTGAATGCAAAATTTAAAATTAAAATATTAAATTCTCAAGATTTTTCAATGAAAATATCAAAATATAAGTATGTATTTTATATGGTATGTAATTTAATTTAAATTATATATATATATGTATTAATATAAACATATTAAATAAGACGTCTTATTCATGTATTTTCTAATTATTATCTTATTATAATAAAATTTAAACCACTGATCACAAAAGGTTTATTTGAAATATTTAAAAATTTAGTAATTTATACCCGTTTTAAAAAATTCAAAATACAGTATATATGAAAAATATAATTTTTATTATATAAATAATGTAAATTATTTTAATAACAAATATTTAAACAAAAATGGTAGAGGGTATAAAAGTTGTTAGCAAATCTTTATTACTGAAATTATTAATTGTCCTATATTTTTTAATCACATTAGGTAATTCCGTAGCTTTTATTTAAGGAAATAATGAATAACAAATTTTTAATATTAATAAGATATGTTACCAACATCTTTTGTAGTAAATATGTGTTTAAACTATGGTATATATAAGGTGCTATAGAATTGTGTTAAATATAATTTAGAAGACAAAAAAAGATGCCACATATGATTGAGTTATTTTTAATTAATACAAACTTTAGGTTACAATTTTTTAAATGATTCCCAAATAATATATAGGAGATTGAGTTTGACTCCTTCAAAATATTACGTCTCAGTTTTTTTGGCAGAAAACAAAGACTGAATATAATTTGGGGTTATAGCCACTAGAATCGTTCTATATGACAATAAAAATTAAAGGGAATGTGATTTTTATAGATGCTGAAAGGAAACTCACAACTGGTTATGGAATCTTTTGCACCTTTTTCTTTAACACTTTATTTTGTTGAAACTAATTTATAACATATTAAATCATAGAAAATATGATATAGCCATAATGTGAAATTATTTGTCTTTTCTCACCAGAAATTAACGAAACAAACATCATTCATTGATGATACATTAGCCGTACCAAACTAATACATGTTTATATTCCATCAGTTCCAAAAAGCTATATGTTTCAGAAAAAAGAATGTCTCAAAAAGATACTTCCTCTGTTTTTGAAAAAAATGTCACTTTACAATTTTTTTGTTACATAAAAAATATCTTATAATTCTAATGCAATTTATACTAATTTTCAGCTGAATATTAATTATAAAATGCATGGATATAGTAAATAAATTTGTTTATCTTAAATAATATTAATTAAATAGATATAATTAATGAAAACATAAATGTATTTCAATCATTTTTCTTTTCTTTTTTTTTGTCTAAGTAGCAATCTTTATGAAACAGAGGGAGTAAACTTTTACATTTTTGATACATGTTTTGTCAACTAATAATATACTCCTATAGTTGTAAAATTCCAAAAAAAAAAATGATGGCATACTAAATTTTTATTGGTTTAAAATCATGAAAAATAAATGATTACAAAATACTATGTAATTATAGTTGAAATTTAATATGTTTTTTTATGTGTGAATATCCTATAACATTCATTATTCTTTTTTTCATTATTTTGAAACAGAAAGAGTTTTCAATGATTTCACTTTCTAGTATTATTCTATACGTTTATTTTTCAAATTTCTCATTCATGAATGTGAATTCCCCTAGCTATAAAAGTGTTATAGATATTAATTTTCACGTAACAGAAAAAGTGTTTAATTATTCATGTGGTTGATTAAAGGTTCAGTTTCTTGAAAGAAATGTATCGTGGAGATCAAAATCTTGTCAAGACAAAAATAAGTTATAAGAGCAACCCTAATGGTATTTTTTACCATGGAGTTCTCAACTTATACACTCGCTCAGTCACACTGTTTCATAGGTAGGTAGTGTTAGTTGATTAGTTGAATGTACAAAAATTAAGAAATTTATTATTCTTTTCAAAGAGTAACATTTAATATATTAAATTGGTACAAATAAACTAATAATAAATAAGTATATATTATTTATTGGCCACCTTATACCTAATAAAAATAAAAATTACCTGCTAAAAAGATTAAAACTATTTATATTTTGAAACAAAAAAATTCTCTTAATTAACTACTTATAATATGAAACAGAAGAAATATTAGTATGAGTGTATATATATTAATTATTATTTAATTAAAATTATCTTAAAATTTTAAAAATCCAACCAATAATATGTCAAATGAGATATTAATGGTTGGATTTCGAAGAATTTTAAGATACTTTTAATTAAATAATAATTATTATATATACATACATCACTATTTAAGTCGAGAACTTCATGATAAAAAAATTATTACTGGAGTTGTTCTAATACTAGTTACAATGGAAAATTTATCAATTGTTGATATATATTAACAACTGTTAATAAAAACTTACAATGTTTTGTAGAAAAAATAAATAAATGATGTAACAAATGTATTGTTGAAACTTATCAACAACATTGAAAGAAAAATATGGATTTTTTATATGACATAGAAAATGTTGATTTGACCAAATTTTTAGGTTTGTCTATCAGATTTTAATTGCAATACAAATAGAAATGAAAACAAGTGTAAGAAACTGATTGGATGCTCATATTTTCTATTTTTATTTCAATTATTTAACATCAATTATTTCATAATAATTATAATTATATATATAGGTTTTATATCAAAATTCATATTTTTCCTATCTACAGGTACAAATTTGTTGAATTTCATTTGGACATAGAAAAAAAACACATCTTTTAACTATAATTTTGCTATTAACCCCCATTCAGACCTTTTTTTTTTTAGCATTAAACATCCTTCTAGTGAAATGCCTCCCAATAATAATTTTTTAACACTTGAAATTTTTCTAATTATCTATTTAACTACCCAAATCCCAATATTTCTCAATTTCAAAATCAAGTTTCCAACCAACCCTAACATGTACCAAATTACGTTTATCCACAGATGGAAAGTTTTACTAACGATATGTAATCATAAACATAAAATAAAATATAAGTATGAATAAAATTAGTGGGATATGATGTTGTAATTTTTTAAAATAAAACTATTGTAAAGAATAAAAATTAAGTGGATGTTTGAACTATTATATGGAAGAAAGAGAAGAGATGATTTGTAAAAGAGAAGATATGATGTGGAGTGAAATATGATTGTAAACATATTAACCAATTTACATAGTTTAGGTGGTTTGCATAAAAGACCACATACAAGTGAATAACCTTTATTCCTAAAGACACTTCCAAATTTTTTTATAAATTATTAAAATATTCTTTTGATCATTATTCTGATTAATAAATGTATTTCTGCTAGATGCAAAATACAGAAATTTGATAAATAAATGTTTACTCCTTATTAAAAACTGAAAGGACAGCCTAAGATAGACATCTCATTGTTTTTACTAACAAAATATTAGCTCTTTATAATAGCACCCCGTATTTTCGTATTTAAATCAATATTTCTAAAATTATTGTATAATTTTAACTTTAATTTATACTAGAAGTTAGTAAAGCACAATTTATATGTATTTTTTTATTTATAACTAGGTGTTTTGCCCGCACTTGCGGGCTTAATAATTTTACTAATATCTATAAATAAATATATAATCAAGTTATGTAAATTATAATAAATTATTGTTCATAGACTCAAAATATTTAATAATAAACTAAACAAATTCTTTTTATTTATAAAATTTTCATCATCATATAAATAATTTTCATTACACAACTTATATTTGAAAATACTCATAAACTTGAAACATTTAGTAATAAATTAATATCGTTTTTAGACATAACAAAAAAGTATAAAAAATTATGTTTAATAATGTTTTGTATAACACAATATAAATTATCTATACATAAATCCTTTGCAAATTGATTTTTCATAATTAACTATATATTAACAAATAGAATTGTTTTTTCAACGTTAATACTTTATAACACAATATAAAAAAGTTAGATAAAGATAATTATCAAATTCATGAGATTCATTTTTTAATTTAGAATTAATTATATGTTAACAAATATAATCATTTTTCAAGGTTGATAAAGACTTTATCACATAATATAAAAAAATAAGGATAATTATCAAATAAATGAATTTCGATTTTAATTTATAATTAATTATATATTAACTAATATAATTATTTTTCAAGTATATTAACTAATATAATTATTTTTCAAGGTTAATAAAAACTTTATAACCCAATATAAAATAGTTTTAGATAAAGATAAATCTAAAATCATTGAAATTCGTTTTTTATTTATCTTTAATTATATTATTTTTTTTAATTATTCATTAAGGGTATAAACGATATTAACCGTTCTAACTTTCAACGTGAGAGCTTTCTTGCAAAAAAATCATTAACAAATAATAGTATAGATTACCTAAATCACAGAAAGTTACAAATTAATCAGCAAGCTCACTTAAATTTTATAATAAAAAAATATATTTTTAAGATAACAATCTAATACAAAAGAATTAACATATTTTCTAAAAATATAATATTATTAACATAAATTTTTTTTATTTAATTTTATAATAAATTATTAAAATATGAAAATAAGCAAAATAACCTAAAATCATGGAGAAGTTGACAACTAACCAAATTTTTACTTCTAAAATAATAATTGAATAATATATTTTTTAAGATGACAATTTTATACAAAAGAATTAACATATTTTCTAAAAATATAATATTATTAACATAAATTCGTTTTTATTATATAATAAATTATTTAAACATGAAAATAAGTAAAATAACCTAAAATCATGGAGAAGTTGACAATTAAGCAAATTAAATTTTTTAATTATTCATTAAGGGTATAAACGATATTAACCGTTCTAACTTTCAACGTGAGAGCTTTCTTGCAGAAAATCATTCACAAATAATAGTATAGCTTACCTAAATCACAGAAAGTTACAAATTAATCAGCAAGCTCACTTAAATTTTATAATTAAAAAATATATTTTTAAGATAACAATCTAATATAAAAGAATTAACATATTTTCTAAAAATATAATATTATTAACATAAATTCTTTTTATTTTATTTTATAATAAATTATTAAAATATGAAAATAAACAAAATAACCTAAAATCATGGAGAAGTTGACAACTAAACAAATTTTTACTTCTAAAATAATAATTGAATAATATATTTTTTAAGATGACAATCTAATACAAAAGAATTAACATATTTTCTAAAAATATAATATTATTAACATAAATTCGTTTTTATTATATAATAAATTATTAAAACATGAAAATAAGTAAAATAACCTAAAATCATGGAGAAATTGACAACTAAGCAAATTTACTTCTTAAATAATGTTATAGATATTGTTTTATTTTGTATAATCATGTGGTCCTCTAATTGACTTTCACTAAAGGATGTTAGGGGTTTTTGCAGATTTGACCTGAAACTTGAAGTCAACCACAAAACTAACCTCCCTTTTTTTTGGAACTTAATTTTGCCCTATTCACCCCACAAGTTCATATAATTCACGAAAATGCCATCAAATTTTTTTGATTTTTTTTTTTCGAAAATGACACATTTACTCTCTCACCCTCATCATCTTCAAGTAATTACAAGA